>OZ021721.1:26084176-26561617 GCA_963978545.1 Linyphia triangularis | reverse complement strand
TGTGGTGTACGATTTCGCCGTGTAGGTCAATCAAAGTAGAATGATTGAATTTCAATGTTGTAGCTAAATTTGTAAATAAAATAATTTAAATTTTTAAGCAATTTATTTAATTACTTTGAATGTTGCTGAGGCAGGGTGGCGACAGAACCAGGAATTCAGGGAAATGTCTAAGAATTTCGTAAAATTACTCTTTAATCAGGGAATTTTGAAATTTTCGAGTTTCCCTTCTCGCGTACTTATGGGTGCGGACATCTATCCCGACTCGCGTCACGCTATATATATGTAGTTTTTATAGTTGGTCGATTTGGGTGTACGAAGTTTCCGAACTTTTTCTACTCTCAGCAGCTAAATCAAACCTACCGATCCCCCCTCCTCGGCCCACAACCACATGCTCCGTGTGTTTTTTTTTTTTTGTTTTTTCCCCTTAATATTTCAAATTGATTCCATCATATTTTTTAGTTTTTATTAACCCTTTACAGTACTGTGATATTATAGATGTGCAACAAATCTATAGGCATTCTTAAGCAAAATGTGTTAGATAGTGTACTTCATTTTTTTTTTTTTTTTTTTTTTTTTTTGTACTTTAATTTTAACATTATATCTAACGTAATTAATTGAAAGTGATGTGTGTTTTTGGTTTATATGTTTAATATAAATCAAACAAAGAATTGAAGTATCCTCCTCCTCCAAATAATAATAATAATAATAAAAAAATAAATCTGAATGCCCTACTGCATACATTCAGGCAAAGGGTTATGGAATTTTTTAAAAAAATCCTTGCATTTCCCCCCCCCCCCCCCCTGCCAAATGCTGTGCTTGTCATGTTTTATGAAAACGATTTTTTGCCTCATTTAGTATGTACTTATGTGGTTTAAGATAGTATTTTTGTTGCATAAAATTTTATTTCTATATATCTATGAGTAATTTTTATAAGAAGCTGTTAATTTCAAGACTTTCTTTCATGCATTATGTGTTATTTATCTTTTCTCAACTTCAAAATCCAAAACACATAATTTTTCGTGAAATATATGTACCTAGTGAAATTTGTGACTGAATAGCAAAATGCTTATTAAGTTTCATGCTCATGCATGCCCAAGTTTAGTAAATATTTATACAGAAACTAGCTAAATACCCGTGCTTCGCTACGAAATTTTAACATGTGCAATATTGTAGCTAGCTGTGAGACCTCGCGTTGTGGAAATCTGTCATTCGTGTATAAGGCCCAGTTTTTGGCACTTCGCTCGCAGGAAGGTTCATCGTTATGCGAAATCGAGCTCCCTTCGTTCGCTGAAAAGATCATGGACACATAAACACAGGCTTATTTCACTCGTTGAAAGGTTCATTACTATGCAAGCATAGGCTCGTTTCGCTCTCTAAAAGGTTCATTACTGCGTAAGCATAAGCTCTCTTTACTCACTTAAATCTAATTGCTACTTAAAGACTTAATATTGGAAGCTTCTTCCTTGTCAAAAAAAAAAAAAAAATCCTGTTAATACAATAGTACAATACCCCCTCAATGTTATTTTCAAACGTATTTGTGGAAAGCAAAATTTGAGGCTAAAACTACTTCTGTTGAAACTTTCAGAGATCTAGGCCTATTCGAAGGCGCTTTTTGTGAAATAATTAATTGAAAAACAAATTAAAATTTTAATATTCTTTTTGTCAGTCCAATTAGAAGGCCAAAACTACTTGTGTTTAAAATTTCAGAAATGTAGCCCAATTACAAATCGTTTTGTAAAATATTTGTTAAATAATAATAAAAAAAAAAAAATTCTGTTTTTTAAAAATCTAATTAGAAGGCCACAACTATATATGTTGAAAATTTCAAAGCTGTAGCCATTTTTGAAATCGTTTTGTAATATATATAGTAATTAATTAAAAAAATTAATTAATAACGAACTAAACAAAAATTTAAAATTCTGTTTTTCTAAAGTCCAATTTGAAGTCTGAAACTACTTATGTTGAAAATTTTAGAGCTGTAGCCCAATTAATTGTCGTTTCGTAAAATGTTTATTAATTAACTAAAAAAATTGATTAAAAAAGAACAAAATAAAAATTTTAAATTCTGTTTTTTAAAAGCCTAATTAAAAGGCCAAAACTACTTATGTTGAAAATTTCAGAGCTGTAACCCTATTAGATATCGTTTTGTAACATTTATTAATTAAAAAAGAACTAATTATAATTTTAACATTCTGTTTGTGATGTATACAATCAGAAGGCCAAAATTACTTATGTTGAAAATCTCGGAACTGTTTTCCAATTAGTAATCGTTTTATAAAATGTTTATTAATTAATTAAAAAAGAACGAAATAAATTTTTTAAATTCTGTTTTTTAAAAGTCAGATTAAAAGGCCAAAACTACTTATGTTGAAAATTTCAGACCTGTAGCCCTATTAGATATTGTTTTGTAACATATTAATTAATTAAAAAAGAACTAATTAAAATTTTAAAATTCTGTTTGTGATGCATAAAATTAGAAGGTTAAAACTACTTATGCTGAAAATTTCAGAGCTCTACTCTAATTTTAAGTAGGTTTCTATAGATCCACAGAGCCACAGACAGATAGACAGACACACAGCTTGTTTTATTATTATAGATATATTATATATTAAAGAAAATAACATTTCATTTTTTTTTAATTAAAAAGAAAAATATTGTACAAGTTTTGTTTTTCCTTGGAAGTTAGCAAGCATGGGTGTAGTTTGTAAATTGGTTTATGTGAATTTTGTATTTTTTTATTAATGTTTTCCATTCTTTTTCATGCTTTAAAGATGTTTATTTTGATTTTTAGCCTAAATTTATATTTTGTTGCAATTATACTTTGATAAGTAAATGTAATTCAAAATAGTGAAATGTATATATTTTTAAATTGGCCATTATTTTCTTTGTTTTTTTTTAAATGATAACATCGACAGAGATGCACATCAGGGAATTTTCTGGAAATCAGGGAAATGTCGGGGAATTTTGTTTTGCAAATTCTGAAAAAATTTAAAGACTATCCTTAATGAAATTTGATTCTCATTGTCAATATTTAGTATAATTGTTTAAACATGATAATTGTTTTTCTAAAAAAAAGTTGTTTGACTTTGGAAGTAAAAAAAAATCTTGTTTTGTCAATCGATTTTTACCATCGCTTTTGCTTAAAGTCTAGCTTTTTTTTTTTTTTTTTTTTTTTTTTTTTTTTTTTTTTTTTTTTTTTTTTTTTTTTTTTTTTTTTGCTTATGTGCTGTCTGGGAGTAAGATTGAGTTGCCAACTTCCATCGCAGTATATAAATATGATAGCGCCTCCCCTAAGACACATGCCTTTTACCGTATGGGATGTAATGTTTTAGACACTATTTTGAATCGAAAAAAAGAATGTTTCTGGGTTTTCGTGTTTTATATAAATCTATTGTTTTATTCCGATCTTATTAAAAGTTATGAAAAGTGAGGCTACTATTTTCAACGTCCGAGACTACTATTTTCAATGTGTGAGACTACTATTTTGGCTACTATTTTTAACATCTGAGGTTACTAAAGCAACTATTTTCAAAGCTTACAGTCAGTGGCAGCCCTGATCTATGGAATCTTCTCCAATGTCTATTGTTTAAAAATATCTCGCTAAATAACATTTGAAGTGAGTGTTGCTTTGTTTGCAATGTTTTCGGAGCCCAAAATTTCCTTAGAAAGCACCACAACCGTTTTGCATTTATTTTTGTAGTCATGGAGCCTCTTTCAGGGTTCCATAAGAACGCATGCTCCTCTGACCAGCGTGGGCTTTTATGCTTTCGGTTAATCCTTGGTTCCCTAGCGATTGCAATTGAACATTACTAGAATGAATTTTTAGTGCACCTTATAAACTACTGCTCTAGATAGTTAATTTACCCATGACTTAAAACAAGTACTTTGAATCAGCTACGTATACTTCATATTACTATTAGTATTATCCAACATTGATGTAGGTACTGGAGATTGTTCTTGTTGAAACATATTTTCTTTATCGATAAAGAACGATTTACAATTAATATTTTATAGATTCCAAAACTTGAGGATCAAAGTGTTATAAGTACATGTACAGCTGGAAAATTAGTGAGTTGTAAACATATGCTGTCTGCACTTCTAAGTAGTCCAAGCAAATTATTTTCTATTTCTATGTACATGTATATATATTTATTTGACCAACCCTGTTTAGCCTTGAGTCTGTTGTTAGTCTTAAAATTTTTAATTGTATTTGAATATTGAAATGAAATGTCTTCTAGGAAGTGCCTTGATAATGAACTGTTCTCTCTGAATTGAATAGGAGATAATCCATTAATAAAAGGCCTGAAATAACTGAAATAAAAAATTCACAAATATGGATTTTTTTTACTTGGTTTAATGAGTAATTTTTCTGATATTTTGAAGATTGCTCAAGTAATGCTGTCATTTCTTATGTTATAAATAACTTTTTCTTGATACATTTTCCTCAGATGAAGCTTCAAAAAATGCACAGCATTTCATTCTTTCAATTTTTTTTTAAGTTTAAATCTTTTGATTTCCATGTATTCTTCGTGCGTTCTGCGGAACAACGGTTATAAAGCAATGCTGAAGGTGTAAACAGATTTTAAAAAAAATATCTTAAATAACAGCAATTTTTCCGTACTCACAGGGGTCGCATTCTCCCTAAAATTCCTAATATTGCTTCAATTTTTGTTTCTCAATAAAATTCCTAAAATTGTACTTAAATTTTTCACTAATTCCTTAAAAAAAATTTAAAACTCCGAAAATTGCCCGATTTTCCTCCAAAACCCTATAAAAAGTTCCCAATAATCTTCCAGAGGAGAAAATATTCTGGAATTTAATTATTAACAAAATATTTTAAATTGAACTAAACTCATGTTAGTTTAAGTTTTGAAGTTAAAGCATTACTCTCTTTGAAGAACTTTGAAAGTTGCTTAAAAATTAAACTAGTGGATTTAATGAAATTTACATAATAAAATTGTAGAAGGCAAGTTTTTTTGCCATGTTTGTGTTTAGAGCTTCTGTCAGCTTTCAAAGAAATATCCCTAACATTTTGGAATTATCCCTGAAATGTTCCTAAAAATTTTGATATTAGTCCTAAAATTCCTTCCTAATTTTTTTTAGAAAATTCACTACGCCCTCTGCACTTACATTACATTGGGTAAATAACGTTTCATGTTATTGTTGTTTTTTACTTAGCATGAGCTAGTTCAACCGAGTTGAGGAATTTTGCAAGTAGATCTACTTTGTGGCCTTGGCAGAATCGGATTCAACTGTCATCTCTCGTGTGCATTTGAGTATTATCAGCCAGAAGATAGTTGCTGCAGAAGGTAACATGATGTTCCTTTTCGTGATATTTCGTTTGATGTATTTAAGAGCTTAATGCGCGGAAAATTTGGTCCAAAAACCAAAATTGTGGACATCACCGATTGAGAATTTAGTGATTTTTTTTCCCCTAGGAAAATATAAATCTGAAATATTTAGGCTTACATACGTTTTTTTTTTTTTTTTTTTTTTTTTTTTTAATTTTAGAGTTATGGGGGTCCAAGTGAGATATATCAGGGTGCGTACGCGGCCTGGAAAACCTGGAAAGTCCTTGAATTTCATTATTTTTTTTCAAGGCCTTGAATAGCCTGGAAAAATAGGATTATTTCTAAAAAAGCCTGGAAAGTCCTGGAATTTCCCCTTTTCAATTCTAAAACCATAAAATTCTCGTTCCCGTATTACCATTATTCTGACGTCACACTTTCTAGCCGGTTCACTTTTGGCGGATCTGTCAATCACACTTGAATCGGTTCCTCCCGAGCGGCCCTGGAACGGCACGGTCACTATGACCTTTGACCTCTCCCCGAACGGGACAAAAAGTTGCACGATGAGTATCCGGTGGAAAGAGGGTGTAATTTGATATGCAGGATATTTTCGCTTTTCTCTCTCTCTCCCTCATTAGGTGCATTCTCAAACGACCAAAATTTTCCTCCGAGAGGATTTTGTGTTTGTTCGAAATGGAATGAAAAAGAGCGCGCTTAGCATATTTGTATATAAAATATCGAAGGAAAAAGAATCGAACTAATCGCACTATGTGGATTCATTCCATTGTTTAGAGCCGATCAACATTCGGTATGTTCTTCTGTCTTTACCCGCAGTTAAGAGAAGACAAAGTAAAAATTTTAAACTTTTTCCGGATGTCGATTGAGAGCTTCGACGAGTTGGTGAAGAAATTATGTTCCAGACTGCAAAAACCCGACACTAACTATCGGAGGAGTATATCGCCTACAGAGAAAATAGCAGTTACGCTTCGGTATTGTACTATGATTTATATCATTCTTTCATTTATGTCGATTCCTATTTCAAGAAAGAAGAATTTCTTTTTCTGTAGAAGGGGAAGGATATGTAATTTTTTATATCAATTACTAAAATGGCCTACTTTAAAGCCGTGAAAGTTATTAACTAAGGTTGCTGGAAAAAAACCTTCCAATTTTATTAAATTTATTTTGAGCTCATTAAAAAATTTCTAATTACAGGGATGTAAGAGCTGTTCCAATTGCGCCAAACTGACTACCCTGCTCCAAACTGCGCCAAAAACCTCTTTTCGGTTAAGATTGCGCCGAACTGCGCCAAAAATCATTTTTTGACTTGAAAAACTACTTGGCGAGAATTTTGTCTCGAAATTTTTCAAAATTATCATGAACATCACCAACAAAGCGATAAAGAGTATTTTGCCCTCAAGGGCGTTTTTCGTCAGTTAACGTGCCGGAAATGGTTCGCACTTGAAAATACATATTACAATCTCTCAGTTTTGTTGTAGGTTTTTCAAACTATAAAGAAGTAGTAAATGAATCAGTGTGCATCTGATTTAAATCTGTTTTCTTGGCTGATTTTAGGTATAGAAAATTAATACTTTTTTTTTATACTTATAGAATATATGATTTTTTAAAAAAAAAATTTGCTGAGACTCCGTGCTAAAAATAGAATACAAGTATTGTATTTTTCACACAAGCAATCTTAGTGCATCTGGTTTAGATTTGCACTCTTGCTTGGTTTCAATAATAAAGAAATATATAGCTTTCTTTAAGCTAAAAAAAAAACCGCGAATATTTTTTGTAATTTCTAAACTTAATCCAATTGACAGTCCCCCTCCCCAAACATTTCCAGGCTTAATTTCTAAGTCATCGGTAAAACGGGATTTGAATTTTGAACTTGCCTTTTTGATTATCTGCAAGGATTGGTGACTATTAGTAAATGATTTTTTGGCAACCCTGGATGTTGGATCATGATTTTGACTTAGCAACGAACGGGAAAACGCATATTACGTCATTCTTTTATTGTAGCCAATTCCCAGAAAAAGCGCCAAGTCGTACCGTAGGTAGACTAGAAATTCTACGAAGAACTCTTGAATGGGGATGGGAGGAGGGGGGGGGGGGCGGATTTAAGCTATGTCTATTTTTAAAAAAAGTAAGGATTTCTTGTATTTACAAATTTTTGTTCCTTTAAATTAGCGATAGGAAAGATCAGGGATTCGCGGCAGTATGCCCCTTGCGCCGTTAAACTTCAACCAACCAACCAGGGATTCGCGCTTTAAATTCAAACTGTAGAAGGCATGAAATCAATCTTTATGCATCCAATTTGGATATTTTTTTCTTGCCTGTTTGTAAGTAAAAATAATAAATATTTTTCTTAGTACTTTAAGAGTGCATGATTATTTTTTTGGCATATATTTAAAAGAAAAAAAACTAACCAAATAACCAGACTTAAGATAATTTTGTTTCCATTGACCTTGAGATTTCACATGGGAACCCTCTATAATCCATTTAGACAATGGAGGGTGTTAGAAAACAAACCACTACAAAACTTTTTTTTTTTTTAACCTAGTTTTTTCCTTATCCTGGTAAGAGGTATAATTATCAATAAATATATGTGGTTGCATCTTAGTTGTTAAGTAATAAGTATTTTAATTCTTTTTGCAACTTCGTTAATTAAAAAAAATATATAAAAATTCAATTTTGGTATCGACTCTGCAGCGATAAAATAGGGCCTTGATTTTTGTTGAAATATCCTTGAAAAGGGCCTTGAAAGTCCTTGAATTTCACTTCCAAAAAAGTGTATGCACCCTGATAAAGTTAAAAAATAATTGGACTGCTTAAGTATATGTGTTGGATAACACTAGAAAATTCCAAAAGTATTCACTTTCCTCACTTGTGCAAGTTCTTCATTGGGGATATTTGAGAACAATGTTAGGCATAAAAATCAGGGAATCTTAGAAATTGATGAGAAAAATCAAGGAATTATAAGGGAACTTTTTGTCTTGAATTTAAGGACACCTGGTCATTTTATTTCGAGATTTATCAACAGTTGATAGTTATTTTACTTTATGCTTAGAAATTTTGACTTTAAATGCTGTTAAAGATATCGATTCCTAACAAGATTTCATTTTTTGAAGCTGATCGCTGTATCCGCTTGTCCCCTGGGGTGTGAGGCTTTACTAGATTTAACTTCCGAATACCTTACAGCAATGTAGGAGGCCAATTTAAAGTTTTTCTCAGGTACTATGTCTTTTTGATGAAATTTTCTTTTCTATATTTGTCTCTTTTTATGTGTTCTGGTGATAAGTTAGGATTTCAGTGTATGATGGAAATAAGGATAATTTCGGAGTTTTCGATTCTGGAAAAAATTAAGTGTTTTTATTACATTTCAGGAAAATCAGGGAAGTTTTCTATCATTGTTTTGAAAGTACGTTTCACAGATCATCCCTATTGGCACCAATTTAGCGGAGAATTGTGGTTTTAGCACTTAAACTATAAAATAATTAAACTTTTCATGTCACATATATTATTTAAAGAAAATTAGCTTGATTACAAGTTCTAATTGATGAGTGTTTATCCATCCGGACAAAGAGGAACTTTCACATTTTTTGGTTTTATTTTTCAATAAAAGTAGAGAAAAAGAAAATCATGAAAACTTTACCATTCTTTCAAAAATTTGAGCTCGGATAGATAGTTAAAAAAAATGTAGTTTTTCCCTTAGCGATTTGGCGGGAAAAGCTACTTTTGCGTGTGACGTCAAAGCGAAGAGGATGAACCCGTCTAAACCCAGTTTTAGACCAGATTCCTCCTCAGATTTTCGACGGAATCTATGCGTAACTATGTAACAGTTTCTTATGCGTTTTTGGTCACGTGACCTTTACTTTGATTTCGAAAACGATTTTTGATTAATTGAAAGCATAAAGTTAAAAAATAATTGGACTGCTTAAGTATATGTGTTGGATAACACTAGAAAATTCCAAAAGTATTCACTTTCCTCACTTGTGCAAGTTCTTCATTGGGGATATTTGAGAACAATGTTAGGCATAAAAATCAGGGAATCTTAGAAATTGATGAGAAAAATCAAGGAATTATAAGGGAACTTTTTGTCTTGAATTTAAGGACACCTGGTCATTTTATTTCGAGATTTATCAACAGTTGATAGTTATTTTACTTTATGCTTAGAAATTTTGACTTTAAATGCTGTTAAAGATATAGATTTCTAACAAGATTTCATTTTTTGAAGCTGATCGCTGTATCCGCTTGTCCCCTGGGGTGTGAGGCTTTACTAGATTTAACTTCCGAATACCTTACAGCAATGTAGGAGGCCAATTTAAAGTTTTTCTCAGGTACTATGTCTTTTTGATGAAATTTTCTTTTCTATATTTGTCTCTTTTTATGTGTTCTGGTGATAAGTTAGGATTTCAGTGTATGATGGAAATAAGGATAATTTCGGAGTTTTCGATTCTGGAAAAAATTAAGTGTTTTTATTACATTTCAGGAAAATCAGGGAAGTTTTCTATCATTGTTTTGAAAGTACGTTTCACAGATCATCCCTATTGGCACCAATTTAGCGGAGAATTGTGGTTTTAGCATTTAAACTATAAAATAATTAAACTTTTCATGTCACATATATTATTTAAAGAAAATTAGCTTGATTACAAGTTCTAATTGATGAGTGTTTATCCATCCGGACAAAGAGGAACTTTCACATTTTTTGGTTTTATTTTTCAATAAAAGTAGAGAAAAAGAAAATCATGAAAACTTTACCATTCTTTCAAAAATTTGAGCTCGGATAGATAGTTAAAAAAAATGTAGTTTTTCCCTTAGCGATTTGGCGGGAAAAGCTACTTTTGCGTGTGACGTCAAAGCGAAGAGGATGAACCCGTCTAAAGCCAGTTTTAGACCAGATTCCTCCTCAGATTTTCGACGGAATCTATGCGTAACTATGTAACAGTTTCTTATGCGTTTTTGGTCACGTGACCTTTACTTTGATTTCGAAAACGATTTTTGATTAATTGAAAGCATAAAGTTAAAAAATAATTGGACTGCTTAAGTATATGCGTTGGATAACACTAGAATATTAAAAAATATTCACTTTCCTCACTTGTGCAAGTTCTTCTTTGGGGATATTTGAGAACAATGTTAGGCATAAAAATCAGCGAATCTTAGAAATTGATGAGAAAAATCAAGGAATTATAAGGGAACTTTTTGTCTTGAATTTAAGGACACCTGGTCATTTTATTTCGAGATTTATCAACAGTTGATAGTTATTTTACTTTATGCTTAGATATTTTGACTTTAAATGCTGTTAAAGATATCGATTCCTAACAAGATTTAATTTTTTGAAGCTGATCGCTGTATCCAATTGTCTCCTGGGGTGTGAGGCTTTACTAGAGTAAACTTCCTAATACCTTACAGCAATGTAGGAGGCCAATTTAAAGTTTTTCTCAGGTACTATGTCTTTTTAATGAAATTTTCTTTTGTATATTTCTCTTTTTATGCTTTCAGGTGGTTTTAAATTTCTTCATAACTTAGGATTTAAGAGTGGGATGGAAATAAGGAGAATTTCGGAGTTTTCGATTCGGGAAAAAATTAAGGATTTTTATTACATTTCATGAAAATCAGGAAAGTTTTCTGTCATTGTTTTGAAAGTACTTTTCACAGATCATCCCTATTGACACCATTTTAGCGGAGAATTGTGGTTTTAGCATTAAAATTCTAAAATAATTTAAACTTTTCATTTCACATAAATTATTTGAAGAAAATTAGCTTGATTAAAAGTTCTAATTGACGATTGTTTTTATTCATCAGGACAATGAGGAACTTTCACGTTTTGGTTTTATTTTTACATAAAAGTAGAGGAAAAAATCATGAAAACTTTACCATTCTTTCAAAAATTTGAGCTCGGATAGATAGTTAAAAAAAATGTAGTTTTTCACTTAGCGATTTGGCGGGAAAAGCTACTTTTGCGTGTGACGTCAAAGCGAAGAGGATGAACCCGTCTAAAGCCAGTTTTAGACCAGATTCCTCCTCAGATTTTCGACGGAATCTATGCGTAACTATGTAACAGTTTCTTATGCGTTTTTGGTCACGTGACCTTTACTTTGATTTCGAACACGATTTTTGATTAATTGAAGCATAAAGTTAAAAAATAATTGGACTGCTTAAGTATATGTGTTGGATAACACTAGAAAATTCCAAAAGTATTCACTTTCCTCACTTGTGCAAGTTCTTCATTGGGGATATTTGAGAACAATGTTAGGCATAAAAATCAGGGAATCTTAGAAATTGATGAGAAAAATCAAGGAATTATAAGGGAACTTTTTGTCTTGAATTTAAGGACACCTGGTCATTTTATTTCGAGATTTATCAACAGTTGATAGTTATTTTACTTTATGCTTAGAAATTTTGACTTTAAATGCTGTTAAAGATATCGATTCCTAACAAGATTTCATTTTTTGAAGCTGATCGCTGTATCCGCTTGTCCCTTGGGGTGTGAGGCTTTACTAGATTTAACTTCCGAATACCTTACAGCAATGTAGGAGGCCAATTTAAAGTTTTTCTCAGGTACTATGTCTTTTTGATGAAATTTTCTTTTCTATATTTGTCTCTTTTTATGTGTTCTGGTGATAAGTTAGGATTTCAGTGTATGATGGAAATAAGGATAATTTCGGAGTTTTCGATTCTGGAAAAAATTAAGTGTTTTTATTACATTTCAGGAAAATCAGGGAAGTTTTCTATCATTGTTTTGAAAGTACGTTTCACAGATCATCCCTATTGGCACCAATTTAGCGGAGAATTGTGGTTTTAGCACTTAAACTATAAAATAATTAAACTTTTCATGTCACATATATTATTTAAAGAAAATTAGCTTGATTACAAGTTCTAATTGATGAGTGTTTATCCATCCGGACAAAGAGGAACTTTCACATTTTTTGGTTTTATTTTTCAATAAAAGTAGAGAAAAAGAAAATCATGAAAACTTTACCATTCTTTCAAAAATTTGAGCTCGGATAGATAGTTAAAAAAAATGTAGTTTTTCCCTTAGCGATTTGGCGGGAAAAGCTACTTTTGCGTGTGACGTCAAAGCGAAGAGGATGAACCCGTCTAAACCCAGTTTTAGACCAGATTCCTCCTCAGATTTTCGACGGAATCTATGCGTAACTATGTAACAGTTTCTTATGCGTTTTTGGTCACGTGACCTTTACTTTGATTTCGAAAACGATTTTTGATTAATTGAAAGCATAAAGTTAAAAAATAATTGGACTGCTTAAGTATATGCGTTGGATAACACTAGAATATTAAAAAATATTCACTTTCCTCACTTGTGCAAGTTCTTCTTTGGGGATATTTGAGAACAATGTTAGGCATAAAAATCAGCGAATCTTAGAAATTGATGAGAAAAATCAAGGAATTATAAGGGAACTTTTTGTCTTGAATTTAAGGACACCTGGTCATTTATTTCGAGATTTATCAACAGTTGATAGTTATTTTACTTTATGCTTAGATATTTTGACTTTAAATGCTGTTAAAGATATCGATTCCTAATAAGATTTCATTTTTTGAAGCTGATCGCTGTATCCGCTTGTCTCCTGGGGTGTGAGGCTTTACTAGAGTAAACTTCCTAATACCTTACAGCAATGTAGGAGGCCAATTTAAAGTTTTTCTCAGGTACTATGTCTTTTTAATGAAATTTTCTTTTGTATATTTCTCTTTTTATGCTTTCAGGTGGTTTTAAATTTCTTCATAACTTAGGATTTAAGAGTATGATGGAAATAAGGAGAATTTCGGAGTTTTCGATTCGGGAAAAAATTAAGGATTTTTATTACATTTCATGAAAATCAGGAAAGTTTTCTGTCATTGTTTTGAAAGTACTTTTCACAGATCATCCCTATTGGCACCATTTTAGCGGAGAATTGTGGTTTTAGCATTTAAACTATAAAATAATTAAACTTTTCATGTCATATATAGTATTTAAAGAAAATTAGCTTGATTACAAGTTCTAATTGATGAGTGTTTATTCATCCGGACAAAGAGGAACTTTCACATTTTTTGGTTTTATTTTTAAATAAAAGTAGAAAAAAAGAAAATCATGAAAACTTTACCATTCTTTCAAAAATTTGAGCTCGGATAGATAGTTAAAAAAAAATGTAGTTTTTCACTTAGCGATTTGGCGGGAAAAGCTACTTTTGCGTGTGACGTCAAAGCGAAGCAGATGAACCCGTATAAACCCAGTTTTAGACCAGATTCCTCCTCAGATTTTCGACGGAATCTATGCGTAACTATGTAACAGTTTCTTATGCGTTTTTGGTCACGTGACCTTTACTTTGATTTCGAACACGATTTTTGATTAATTGAAAGCATAAAGTTAAAAAATAATTGGACTGCTTAAGTATATGCGTTGGATAACACTAGAATATTAAAAAATATTCACTTTCCTCACTTGTGCAAGTTCTTCTTTGGGGATATTTGAGAACAATGTTAGGCATAAAAATCAGCGAATCTTAGAAATTGATGAGAAAAATCAAGGAATTATAAGGGAACTTTTTGTCTTGAATTTAAGGACACCTGGTCATTTATTTCGAGATTTATCAACAGTTGATAGTTATTTTACTTTATGCTTAGATATTTTGACTTTAAATGCTGTTAAAGATATCGATTCCTAATAAGATTTCATTTTTTGAAGCTGATCGCTGTATCCGCTTGTCTCCTGGGGTGTGAGGCTTTACTAGAGTAAACTTCCTAATACCTTACAGCAATGTAGGAGGCCAATTTAAAGTTTTTCTCAGGTACTATGTCTTTTTAATGAAATTTTCTTTTGTATATTTCTCTTTTTATGCTTTCAGGTGGTTTTAAATTTCTTCATAACTTAGGATTTAAGAGTATGATGGAAATAAGGAGAATTTCGGAGTTTTCGATTCGGGAAAAAATTAAGGATTTTTATTACATTTCATGAAAATCAGGAAAGTTTTCTGTCATTGTTTTGAAAGTACTTTTCACAGATCATCCCTATTGGCACCATTTTAGCGGAGAATTGTGGTTTTAGCATTTAAACTATAAAATAATTAAACTTTTCATGTCATATATAGTATTTAAAGAAAATTAGCTTGATTACAAGTTCTAATTGATGAGTGTTTATTCATCCGGACAAAGAGGAACTTTCACATTTTTTGGTTTTATTTTTAAATAAAAGTAGAAAAAAAGAAAATCATGAAAACTTTACCATTCTTTCAAAAATTTGAGCTCGGATAGATAGTTAAAAAAAAATGTAGTTTTTCACTTAGCGATTTGGCGGGAAAAGCTACTTTTGCGTGTGACGTCAAAGCGAAGCAGATGAACCCGTATAAACCCAGTTTTAGACCAGATTCCTCCTCAGATTTTCGACGGAATCTATGCGTAACTATGTAACAGTTTCTTATGCGTTTTTGGTCACGTGACCTTTACTTTGATTTCGAACACGATTTTTGATTAATTGAAAGCATAAAGTTAAAAAATAATTGGACTGCTTAAGTATATGTGTTGGATAACACTAGAAAATTCCAAAAGTATTCACTTTCCTCACTTGTGCAAGTTCTTCATTGGGGATATTTGAGAACAATGTTAGGCATAAATATCAGGGAATCTTAGAAATTGATGAGAAAAATCAAGGAATTATAAGGGAACATTTTGTCTTGAATTTAAGGACACCTGGTCATTTTATTTCGAGATTTATCAACAGTTGATAGTTATTTTACTTTATGCTTAGAAATTTTGACTTTAAATGCTGTTAAAGATATCGATTCCTAACAAGATTTCATTTTTTGAAGCTGATCGCTGTATCCGCTTGTCCCTTGGGGTGTGAGGCTTTACTAGATTTAACTTCCGAATACCTTACAGCAATGTAGGAGGCCAATTTAAAGTTTTTCTCAGGTACTATGTCTTTTTGATGAAATTTTCTTTTCTATATTTGTCTCTTTTTATGTGTTCTGGTGATAAGTTAGGATTTCAGTGTATGATGGAAATAAGGATAATTTCGGAGTTTTCGATTCTGGAAAAAATTAAGTGTTTTTATTACATTTCAGGAAAATCAGGGAAGTTTTCTATCATTGTTTTGAAAGTACGTTTCACAGATCATCCCTATTGGCACCAATTTAGCGGAGAATTGTGGTTTTAGCATTTAAACTATAAAATAATTAAACTTTTCATGTCACATATATTATTTAAAGAAAATTAGCTTGATTACAAGTTCTAATTGATGAGTGTTTATCCATCCGGACAAAGAGGAACTTTCACATTTTTTGGTTTTATTTTTCAATAAAAGTAGAGAAAAAGAAAATCATGAAAACTTTACCATTCTTTCAAAAATTTGAGCTCGGATAGATAGTTAAAAAAAATGTAGTTTTTCCCTTAGCGATTTGGCGGGAAAAGCTACTTTTGCGTGTGACGTCAAAGCGAAGAGGATGAACCCGTCTAAAGCCAGTTTTAGACCAGATTCCTCCTCAGATTTTCGACGGAATCTATGCGTAACTATGTAACAGTTTCTTATGCGTTTTTGGTCACGTGACCTTTACTTTGATTTCGAAAACGATTTTTGATTAATTGAAAGCATAAAGTTAAAAAATAATTGGACTGCTTATTTATATGCGTTGGATAACACTAGAATATTAAAAAATATTCACTTTCCTCACTTGTGCAAGTTCTTCTTTGGGGATATTTGAGAACAATGTTAGGCATAAAAATCAGCGAATCTTAGAAATTGATGAGAAAAATCAAGGAATTATAAGGGAACTTTTTGTCTTGAATTTAAGGACACCTGGTCATTTATTTCGAGATTTATCAACAGTTGATAGTTATTTTACTTTATGCTTAGAAATTTTGACTTTAAATGCTGTTAAAGATATCGATTCCTAACAAGATTTCATTTTTTGAAGCTGATCGCTGTATCCGCTTGTCCCCTGGGGTGTGAGGCTTTACTAGATTTAACTTCCGAATACCTTACAGCAATGTAGGAGGCCAATTTAAAGTTTTTCTCAGGTACTATGTCTTTTTGATGAAATTTTCTTTTCTATATTTGTCTCTTTTTATGTGTTCTGGTGATAAGTTAGGATTTCAGTGTATGATGGAAATAAGGATAATTTCGGAGTTTTCGATTCTGGAAAAAATTAAGTGTTTTTATTACGTTTCAGGAAAATCAGGGAAGTTTTCTATCATTGTTTTGAAAGTACGTTTCACAGATCATCCCTATTGGCACCAATTTAGCGGAGAATTGTGGTTTTAGCATTTAAACTATAAAATAATTAAACTTTTCATGTCACATATATTATTTAAAGAAAATTAGCTTGATTACAAGTTCTAATTGATGAGTGTTTATCCATCCGGACAAAGAGGAACTTTCACATTTTTTGGTTTTATTTTTCAATAAAAGTAGAGAAAAAGAAAATCATGAAAACTTTACCATTCTTTCAAAAATTTGAGCTCGGATAGATAGTTAAAAAAAATGTAGTTTTTCCCTTAGCGATTTGGCGGGAAAAGCTACTTTTGCGTGTGACGTCAAAGCGAAGAGGATGAACCCGTCTAAAGCCAGTTTTAGACCAGATTCCTCCTCAGATTTTCGACGGAATCTATGCGTAACTATGTAACAGTTTCTTATGCGTTTTTGGTCACGTGACCTTTACTTTGATTTCGAAAACGATTTTTGATTAATTGAAAGCATAAAGTTAAAAAATAATTGGACTGCTTATTTATATGCGTTGGATAACACTAGAATATTAAAAAATATTCACTTTCCTCACTTGTGCAAGTTCTTCTTTGGGGATATTTGAGAACAATGTTAGGCATAAAAATCAGCGAATCTTAGAAATTGATGAGAAAAATCAAGGAATTATAAGGGAACTTTTTGTCTTGAATTTAAGGACACCTGGTCATTTATTTCGAGATTTATCAACAGTTGATAGTTATTTTACTTTATGCTTAGAAATTTTGACTTTAAATGCTGTTAAAGATATCGATTCCTAACAAGATTTCATTTTTTGAAGCTGATCGCTGTATCCGCTTGTCCCCTGGGGTGTGAGGCTTTACTAGATTTAACTTCCGAATACCTTACAGCAATGTAGGAGGCCAATTTAAAGTTTTTCTCAGGTACTATGTCTTTTTGATGAAATTTTCTTTTCTATATTTGTCTCTTTTTATGTGTTCTGGTGATAAGTTAGGATTTCAGTGTATGATGGAAATAAGGATAATTTCGGAGTTTTCGATTCTGGAAAAAATTAAGTGTTTTTATTACATTTCAGGAAAATCAGGGAAGTTTTCTATCATTGTTTTGAAAGTACGTTTCACAGATCATCCCTATTGGCACCAATTTAGCGGAGAATTGTGGTTTTAGCATTTAAACTATAAAATAATTAAACTTTTCATGTCACATATATTATTTAAAGAAAATTAGCTTGATTACAAGTTCTAATTGATGAGTGTTTATCCATCCGGACAAAGAGGAACTTTCACATTTTTTGGTTTTATTTTTCAATAAAAGTAGAGAAAAAGAAAATCATGAAAACTTGACCATTCTTTCAAAAATTTGAGCTCGGATAGATAGTTTAAAAAAATGTAGTTTTTCCCTTAGCGATTTGGCGGGAAAAGCTACTTTTGCGTGTGACGTCAAAGCGAAGAGGATGAACCCGTCTAAACCCAGTTTTAGACCAGATTCCTCCTCAGATTTTCGACGGAATCTATGCGTAACTATGTAACAGTTTCTTATGCGTTTTTGGTCAAGTGACCTATACTTTGATTTCGAAAACGATTTTTGATTAATTGAAAGCATAAAGTTAAAAAATAATTGGACTGCTTAAGTATATGCGTTGGATAACACTAGAATATTAAAAAATATTCACTTTCCTCACTTGTGCAAGTTCTTCTTTGGGGATATTTGAGAACAATGTTAGGCATAAAAATCAGCGAATCTTAGAAATTGATGAGAAAAATCAAGGAATTATAAGGGAACTTTTTGTCTTGAATTTAAGGACACCTGGTCAATTATTTCGAGATTTATCAACAGTTGATAGTTATTTTACTTTATGCTTAGAAATTTTGACTTTAAATGCTGTTAAAGATATCGATTCCTAACAAGATTTCATTTTTTGAAGCTGATCGCTGTATCCGCTTGTCCCCTGGGGTGTGAGGCTTTACTAGATTTAACTTCCGAATACCTTACAGCAATGTAGGAGGCCAATTTAAAGTTTTTCTCAGGTACTATGTCTTTTTGATGAAATTTTCTTTTCTATATTTGTCTCTTTTTATGTGTTCTGGTGATAAGTTAGGATTTCAGTGTATGATGGAAATAAGGATAATTTCGGAGTTTTCGATTCTGGAAAAAATTAAGTGTTTTTATTACGTTTCAGGAAAATCAGGGAAGTTTTCTATCATTGTTTTGAAAGTACGTTTCACAGATCATCCCTATTGGCACCAATTTAGCAGAGAATTGTGGTTTTAGCATTTAAACTATAAAATAATTAAACTTTTCATGTCACATATATTATTTAAAGAAAATTAGCTTGATTACAAGTTCTAATTGATGAGTGTTTATCCATCCGGACAAAGAGGAACTTTCACATTTTTTGGTTTTATTTTTCAATAAAAGTAGAGAAAAAGAAAATCATGAAAACTTTACCATTCTTTCAAAAATTTGAGCTCGGATAGATAGTTAAAAAAAATGTAGTTTTTCCCTTAGCGATTTGGCGGGAAAAGCTACTTTTGCGTGTGACGTCAAAGCGAAGAGGATGAACCCGTCTAAAGCCAGTTTTAGACCAGATTCCTCCTCAGATTTTCGACGGAATCTATGCGTAACTATGTAACAGTTTCTTATGCGTTTTTGGTCACGTGACCTTTACTTTGATTTCGAACACGATTTTTTATTAATTGAAAGCATAAAGTTAAAAAATAATTGGACTGCTTAAGTATATGCGTTGGATAACACTAGAAAATTCCAAAAGTATTCACTTTCCTCACTTGTGCAAGTTCTTCATTGGGGATATTTGAGAACAATGTTAGGCATAAAAATCAGGGAATCTTAGAAATTGATGAGAAAAATCAAGGAATTATAAGGGAACTTTTTGTCTTGAATTTAAGGACACCTGGTCATTTTATTTCGAGATTTATCAACAGTTGATAGTTATTTTACTTTATGCTTAGAAATTTTGACTTTAAATGCTGTTAAAGATATCGGTTCCTAACAAGATTTCATTTTTTGAAGCTGATCGCTGTATCCGCTTGTCCCCTGGGGTGTGAGGCTTTACTAGATTTAACTTCCGAATACCTTACAGCAATGTAGGAGGCCAATTTAAAGTTTTTCTCAGGTACTATGTCTTTTTGATGAAATTTTCTTTTCTATATTTGTCTCTTTTTATGTGTTCTGGTGATAAGTTAGGATTTCAGTGTATGATGGAAATAAGGATAATTTCGGAGTTTTCGATTCTGGAAAAAATTAAGTGTTTTTATTACATTTCAGGAAAATCAGGGAAGTTTTCTATCATTGTTTTGAAAGTACGTTTCACAGATCATCCCTATTGGCACCAATTTAGCGGAGAATTGTGGTTTTAGCATTTAAACTATAAAATAATTAAACTTTTCATGTCACATATATTATTTAAAGAAAATTAGCTTGATTACAAGTTCTAATTGATGAGTGTTTATCCATCCGGACAAAGAGGAACTTTCACATTTTTTGGTTTTATTTTTCAATAAAAGTAGAGAAAAAGAAAATCATGAAAACTTGACCATTCTTTCAAAAATTTGAGCTCGGATAGATAGTTTAAAAAAATGTAGTTTTTCCCTTAGCGATTTGGCGGGAAAAGCTACTTTTGCGTGTGACGTCAAAGCGAAGAGGATGAACCCGTCTAAACCCAGTTTTAGACCAGATTCCTCCTCAGATTTTCGACGGAATCTATGCGTAACTATGTAACAGTTTCTTATGCGTTTTTGGTCAAGTGACCTATACTTTGATTTCGAAAACGATTTTTGATTAATTGAAAGCATAAAGTTAAAAAATAATTGGACTGCTTAAGTATATGCGTTGGATAACACTAGAATATTAAAAAATATTCACTTTCCTCACTTGTGCAAGTTCTTCTTTGGGGATATTTGAGAACAATGTTAGGCATAAAAATCAGCGAATCTTAGAAATTGATGAGAAAAATCAAGGAATTATAAGGGAACTTTTTGTCTTGAATTTAAGGACACCTGGTCAATTATTTCGAGATTTATCAACAGTTGATAGTTATTTTACTTTATGCTTAGAAATTTTGACTTTAAATGCTGTTAAAGATATCGATTCCTAACAAGATTTCATTTTTTGAAGCTGATCGCTGTATCCGCTTGTCCCCTGGGGTGTGAGGCTTTACTAGATTTAACTTCCGAATACCTTACAGCAATGTAGGAGGCCAATTTAAAGTTTTTCTCAGGTACTATGTCTTTTTGATGAAATTTTCTTTTCTATATTTGTCTCTTTTTATGTGTTCTGGTGATAAGTTAGGATTTCAGTGTATGATGGAAATAAGGATAATTTCGGAGTTTTCGATTCTGGAAAAAATTAAGTGTTTTTATTACGTTTCAGGAAAATCAGGGAAGTTTTCTATCATTGTTTTGAAAGTACGTTTCACAGATCATCCCTATTGGCACCAATTTAGCAGAGAATTGTGGTTTTAGCATTTAAACTATAAAATAATTAAACTTTTCATGTCACATATATTATTTAAAGAAAATTAGCTTGATTACAAGTTCTAATTGATGAGTGTTTATCCATCCGGACAAAGAGGAACTTTCACATTTTTTGGTTTTATTTTTCAATAAAAGTAGAGAAAAAGAAAATCATGAAAACTTTACCATTCTTTCAAAAATTTGAGCTCGGATAGATAGTTAAAAAAAATGTAGTTTTTCCCTTAGCGATTTGGCGGGAAAAGCTACTTTTGCGTGTGACGTCAAAGCGAAGAGGATGAACCCGTCTAAAGCCAGTTTTAGACCAGATTCCTCCTCAGATTTTCGACGGAATCTATGCGTAACTATGTAACAGTTTCTTATGCGTTTTTGGTCACGTGACCTTTACTTTGATTTCGAACACGATTTTTTATTAATTGAAAGCATAAAGTTAAAAAATAATTGGACTGCTTAAGTATATGCGTTGGATAACACTAGAAAATTCCAAAAGTATTCACTTTCCTCACTTGTGCAAGTTCTTCATTGGGGATATTTGAGAACAATGTTAGGCATAAAAATCAGGGAATCTTAGAAATTGATGAGAAAAATCAAGGAATTATAAGGGAACTTTTTGTCTTGAATTTAAGGACACCTGGTCATTTTATTTCGAGATTTATCAACAGTTGATAGTTATTTTACTTTATGCTTAGAAATTTTGACTTTAAATGCTGTTAAAGATATCGGTTCCTAACAAGATTTCATTTTTTGAAGCTGATCGCTGTATCCGCTTGTCCCCTGGGGTGTGAGGCTTTACTAGATTTAACTTCCGAATACCTTACAGCAATGTAGGAGGCCAATTTAAAGTTTTTCTCAGGTACTATGTCTTTTTGATGAAATTTTCTTTTCTATATTTGTCTCTTTTTATGTGTTCTGGTGATAAGTTAGGATTTCAGTGTATGATGGAAATAAGGATAATTTCGGAGTTTTCGATTCTGGAAAAAATTAAGTGTTTTTATTACATTTCAGGAAAATCAGGGAAGTTTTCTATCATTGTTTTGAAAGTACGTTTCACAGATCATCCCTATTGGCACCAATTTAGCGGAGAATTGTGGTTTTAGCATTTAAACTATAAAATAATTAAACTTTTCATGTCACATATATTATTTAAAGAAAATTAGCTTGATTACAAGTTCTAATTGATGAGTGTTTATCCATCCGGACAAAGAGGAACTTTCACATTTTTTGGTTTTATTTTTCAATAAAAGTAGAGAAAAAAAAAATCATGAAAACTTTACCATTCTTTCAAAAATTTGGGCTCGGATAGATAGTTAAAAAAAATGTAGTTTTTCCCTTAGCGATTTGGCGGGAAAAGCTACTTTTGCGTGTGACGTCAAAGCGAAGAGGATGAACCCGTCTAAACCCAGTTTTAGACCAGATTCCTCCTCAGATTTTCGACGGAATCTATGCGTAACTATGTAACAGTTTCTTATGCGTTTTTGGTCACGTGACCTTTACTTTGATTTCGAAAACGATTTTTGATTAATTGAAAGCATAAAGTTAAAAAATAATTGGACTGCTTAAGTATATGTGTTGGATAACACTAGAAAATTCCAAAAGTATTCACTTTCCTCACTTGTGCAAGTTCTTCATTGGGGATATTTGAGAACAATGTTAGGCATAAAAATCAGGGAATCTTAGAAATTGATGAGAAAAATCAAGGAATTATAAGGGAACTTTTGAATTTTAGGACTTGTCTTGAATTTAAGGACACCTGGTCATTTTATTTCGAGATTTATCAACAGTTGATAGTTATTTTACTTTATGCTTAGATATTTTGACTTTAAATGCTGTTAAAGATATCGATTCCTAACAAGATTTAATTTTTTGAAGCTGATCGCTGTATCCAATTGTCTCCTGGGGTGTGAGGCTTTACTAGAGTAAACTTCCTAATACCTTACAGCAATGTAGGAGGCCAATTTAAAGTTTTTCTCAGGTACTATGTCTTTTTAATGAAATTTTCTTTTGTATATTTCTCTTTTTATGCTTTCAGGTGGTTTTAAATTTCTTCATAACTTAGGATTTAAGAGTGGGATGGAAATAAGGAGAATTTCGGAGTTTTCGATTCGGGAAAAAATTAAGGATTTTTATTACATTTCATGAAAATCAGGAAAGTTTTCTGTCATTGTTTTGAAAGTACTTTTCACAGATCATCCCTATTGACACCATTTTAGCGGAGAATTGTGGTTTTAGCATTAAAATTCTAAAATAATTTAAACTTTTCATTTCACATAAATTATTTGAAGAAAATTAGCTTGATTAAAAGTTCTAATTGACGATTGTTTTTATTCATCAGGACAATGAGGAACTTTCACGTTTTGGTTTTATTTTTACATAAAAGTAGAGGAAAAAATCATGAAAACTTTACCATTCTTTCAAAAATTTGAGCTCGGATAGATAGTTAAAAAAAATGTAGTTTTTCACTTAGCGATTTGGCGGGAAAAGCTACTTTTGCGTGTGACGTCAAAGCGAAGATGATGAACCCGTCTAAAGCCAGTTTTAGACCAGATTCCTCCTCAGATTTTCGACGGAATCTATGCGTAACTATGTAACAGTTTCTTATGCGTTTTTGGTCACTTGACCTTTACTTTGATTTCGAACACGATTTTTGATTAATTGAAAGCATAAAGTTAAAAAATAATTGGACTGCTTAAGTATATGTGTTGGATAACACTAGAAAATCTCAAATCTTCAGATGCATTACATATTCGACTGTTTAGCTCTTTTCATGGATTGTTTGTATGGAACTAAAGCAATCGACAGAAGAATGTCTTATATCACCAGTTTCATCTACTTTTTGTTATTATATCTCAAATATTTTGTGGTTTGAATGATTACTTGAATATACTCTTATGCACTCTCCTCGAAGTTTACACTCTTCAAACCTCAACATCACTTTCTGATAGCAGTAAGCTCAACAATTAAACTCCACTCTGTTTACAATAAATTGCACATTGCCGAAAATATGCTATTCTATTTGATTTTCCACATTACTGTATAAAACCGTGACTGAATTTTATCTGCTATAGAAGATGCTTAGCTACTATTTAGTTTATCTTACTTAAGTCCGCGGTAAAAATTTGATTGTTGTTCAGTTTCTCAGTTACTGAATTCAAATGCTTTTATAATGACAATAACCATAAGATTATCTATGTCATAGGTTCCATTCTTCTAATTAGTTTCTAACTAGTGCCAGTTAGAACCGTTCATTGATTTCCGTACTTCTAAGGGTGAGTTTGGATGGTGGTTTCATGTTTGCAGATGTAGTTTTTGCAGCATCCGCTGTAGTATGACTTGTTAGTATGTTATCAAGCCTTTTACAAAGTGATTAACAAGTGAGTCATAAATTGTATGATTCAAAGTTTATACTAATTGGTACTTAAAGATGTCCCACTTTTATTCATACTTCAAATGGTAAATTTAGATGGTAGGTAAATATTTACCTTCATATTTAAGTGGCGTTTTTTAATACCTGCTTCATATGTTGCGGGTTTAGTTTTTTCTGCATTCATTGTAGGACATAGTTCCTTTTCCATCATCAGCATTTTTGTCTCTTTCTCAGTTAAATGAATTAAAAAAATTATAATGTTTAAAGCAAAAAACTATTGACTGAACTCTTGTGTTCCATGTTTGTATGTTCTTACAGCCCTATACAAAGTAATTAACAAGTGACTATACATTTGCACGATTCAAAATTTTTACTAATTGGAGCGTGAAGTTGTCCTAATTTTATCCATACTTCAAAGTGTGAATTTAGATGTTGGGTAAAGATTTAACTTCACTCAATTAGCGTTTTTTAATACCTGCTTTATGTGTTTCTGGTTTGGTTTTTTCTGTATCCACTGTAATCCAGCTTCTTTTCAGCAACATAGTTTTAAGAAGCTCAGTGACTTCCGTTGTAGATTGGTGTCACTTAACCACTGTACTTTCCATGCAATTCCAGTATTGCAGATTATCACAGTCTGTTATATTTAAGTTCAGTTTACTTTCCATAAACATTTGTAACGGTAGTAAGCTTCACATCATCTTGAAATATTAGGCTTTGTTCTAACGTAAGGCCAATTGCTCTTGTTGACTTAAATTGAGCATTTTCCAGAATGAGAGATAGAGCATACTTGTCTGCAAACTGTAGAGCACATAAAAAAAATTCTAATAATTTGAGTCAGTCGCTTCACACGTCAGCACTTCACGTTTTCACAGAAACTGTAAAGTCGTTTGAAAGTGCTTCTAACTTAACTTATTGAGAACTTTTTTAATTTATTGTTTTTGACGACTGACTTGGATTAATAATCAAGGCGCAGAAACGGTATGATGCAATTGTAACTGTCACATAGAAAGGCACAAGCTAGATACTAGAAAAACATGGTCTCTCTAACTTTGTGAGGAAAATTTTAATTTTCTACTGAGGCTTACAGCCTTCTAATTTAAGGCTTACAGAGTTGAAAGTCTTTGAATTTGTAATGTATGAACTAATTTAGTTTTAGTCAAACAGATTTGAAAAGCTTAAGCCTTCCTCATTCACTGATTGAGTACTCTTAATGTAATTTCTGTTAGATTAATAAACTGTACATACGTCGAAGTCCAACTATGCGTTAACTTTCGGCTAGTCGGGAGCTTTTCAAGCATTCACTTCTTTTAATCAAACGTCGACCTTGCTTTGTTTGTATTTTTGTTGCGAAAGGTTATCATTGTACCTATTTGGTAGTGTGTATGTGGTTTTATGTGTTTATGGTTTTTGTCTATGGGTTGTATTGGTTTTGTTTGTGGGTTGTAGTGTTTTGTTTATGGGTTGTATTGGTTTTGACTGTGGATTGTTGGTTTTGCTTATGGCTTGTATTGGTTTGTTTGTGGAGTGTTATTGGTTGGTTGTGTGTGTGTGGGTTTTGATGTGTATGTATGCTTCTGGTTTTGTATGTGTGAGTGGGTATTGTTGTGTACGTATCGGTCTGGTTTTGTGTATGTGTTAGTGTTTGTGTGTATCATTCACCCTAAACAGGTAAGCTAATTGTTATATGTTTACGCAATGATAACCTGTCTGCAACAAGACCACAACAAATAAGATCTTCGTTCGTTCATCATGAATGGAATTGTGTCCCTATTCTCAAGGCGAATGTACTGATAATGTTCAAAGACTTCCCTTTCTTTCCCAGTCTATGATATCACTGTTGGTCTATAAGTGACGTATTTCCTACCTAAATGACACGCCGATATTAATTAATAATAATAATAAACAATTTCGAGAAATATTAATTCAAATTTAGTGAATTATATGCAATATAAAAAGTACTCTGTGTCTATTATTATAATGTGTCTCGACACCTGTGCAGCATTAGAAACAGTTCATAATATGCTTTTGTAAAGGAGGTAAAGAGTTCAGACGCCATTTTATAGGTTATTAGCGCTCTCTGAATCCTGCCAGAGTTACTTTTGCATCAAATAGGAACAAGAGATGACTACGATTTGGTATGTGTTAAACAAATGCACTTCTTAGTTTCATATAAAATGACAGAAAGTAGAAACATCCACATTCTGACTTATTTGAAAATTACAACAATAATAAGCTATAACACTATTTAGCTATTACCGTAAGAAACATTCCGAAAAAGTTGTTCTATGAATTTGCTTATTACACAACAGACAAGTATTTTCTGAGCCAATTTCTCTGAAATTGATCGTTTCTGTTTCTATTCCTCAATTTCTGATTGTCGGTTGCTCTATCGATGTATTTTTATGGTTATATATTTTTTTCCTGCGATGTTGTTTCAAATTTGGCCTATTGTACTGTTTGGTTTGGAAGTTTTGACTGTCTATTTCTGCCACTTCTATATATACGTCTCGCAATTTTGAGCATCTAGAAGAATACGAGATTGAAATCTTCTCGTGTAAACCCCTCTCTCTGACCTCACCCCACCAATGAGAGGACATTGAGGCCACAATTGATTTAAAGTGCACCAGCCCCCATTAGGTACATGCTGATGAAATGGTGCTGTTATTTTAGGAGCCAATCTAGCAAAATGCCTTATTCAATTTTAGTTCACACCTGAAGTCTGATTTTTAAGAAAGTTAAGGCAGAAACAGTTTTCCTGTAAGGTTTGTTTCACTGCACTAATGTTCATTAAGCTGTATTGCCCTTACCACTCCAAGGTTGCTAGTGCGTATTGCCATGGCAAATTCTAGCGCCTTTAAGTTCACTCTTATTTGTAGACAATTTTCATTATCTTGATCTACTCCTAATAGGTTTTCTTCCATTCGAAACCTAATTGCCAGCTTTTCCTCAATATACTTGCCAGAAGGCATTTGCCCAGATCTTGCATTTTAGTTCTACTTCACTCTTATGCTACAACTTTTTTAATTTAACCAACCATCATCTAATTTAGTTGCGTCGTTGAGGGAATTTAGAGAATGTACCAATCCATGGCACTTCTTCAGATCATGTAATGTTCAAATGACAGAGTATAGTAACATTCAAATTGTGATGCTTGATTTTGAAGGCGAGTTTTTAATTTTTTTTCAATATATTAAAAATATCTTTATAATACTTGTTTTGGAATAGTTTCCAACATTGCCTCCTTAACCGTTAAAAACCAGATAATATTTTTGTGTTTATTGTTATCATTATGGAAATGCTTCATTGAACTGTGAAAGAGACTGAGGATAACCATAAAATATCCTTCATTACTTTGTCATTCAAGAATATCTCCGATTACTTACAGGCTTAATCATGGGTTAGTCAATATCCAAATTTTACAGATTTTTGATTTATAAAAAACTACTTGCACTTGTTTTCACTTCAGAGAGTGGTATTTGTTTTGGGATACTTTCCAACATTGCCTCCTTAACCGTTACAAATCAGATCTATATTTTTGTGATTTTTGTTATCGTTATGGAAATGCTTCATTGAAATGTGAAAGAGACTTTGAGGGTAACCATAAAATATCCTTCATTACTTAGTCTTTCAAGAATATATCTGATTACTTACAGGCTTATTCATGGGTTAGTCAATACCCAAATTTTACAGATTTTTGATTTATGAAGAATTACTTCAACTTTTTTTCGATAAAACTGTCTCGTTTTAACTTCAGAAAGTGGGTTTTGGTTTGGGATACTTTCCAACAGTATTTTATTACAATGTTTATTACTTCTTCAAGAATATCAATTTAACTGTAGGGTTCGATGTTTTGGGGCAAATCTTTTTGGATAATTTCCAACAATGTTTCATCAGAATCTTAAAATATCATTCCATGATTGGATAAGCTTTATTAATTATGAGTATGCAATATCTGATTTTTTAAAATACTTTGTTTAGTTCTATCGGGTTTGAGGATCTTCATTGCTTCCATTCAACCCATAAATGCAGATCAATACACTTACAAAAATAATTTTTTTTGCATGCATTTAAAAATGATTTTCCAGGTTTCAATCAAATAAGTTATCATTGGTTTATCCGTGATTTTGACTAGCCATTGAGGTAATATTAGTGATGTGGAAACTCGAACAACCCAAGCTATATTAATTTCATAATTGTATTAGTAATCTCACTACAAATTCAATGATAATGCAATTTTATGTCCCACCCCTCTTAATATGGGGACATATATTAATCTGTTTCAGTTAAATATGTTTTCTTTTTTCCTTTACATGAGCAACCTGGTTAATATGTCGGCAAAAGCTGTCTTTCTAGTGTTCCACAGCAAGTTTTGGAATGTCTTTCAACTTAAAAGAGTAATTCATTAGGCTTGGTAAGTTTCTATTATATCACTTTAGTACCTTACTAAATACCCCGAAAGCAGAAAGTGCCTAAAACTGCGACGTACGTCGCAGAACAATCAGAGTCCTTGCAGAACAATTTTAAGTTTGGAACAAATGCCCGCGAGTGAGAAAAAGAATTTCACCTACGGGATGACATGTTCTGCAGAACAAAACGACTTTATTGTCCCCCCCCCCCCCCCTCTCAATCACATGTCCGTTTCCCGTTCTGGAGAGCTTTTCTTGCTGAAAGTCATTGATAAAGTTACAAATTTTGAATGTATGCCTTGGTTTGAAAAATAATTTTTTTCGTCATTCTCATTTTGCAATAAATGTGTAGTATTAATTTTATGGGTTTTTTCTTTTATGTCATAATGGGAAAAAAATGTCTGCAGAACATTTGTAACTGTCAAAAGTCCCGTTGCAGAACATTATATATTATTCTGCTTCTGGGCTAAATACTATAATTTTTTTTAGCTTGCTTCCTACTGTCACAAATGGCACATGACAAATGGTACAATACGTTTTCTGTTTCAGTTCATTTAAAAATAAAGTTTTAATGATTAATGTTTTGTATAATTATTGATAATATTTCAAATATATACGTGTTTGTTATAATGATAGGATAAATTTAAAGTCTGCTGTGCGCAGTAAGTGCATTTAACATTGCTTAAGTGTAATAATTTTTTCAAACTGGGTTCACATGGTCCTTAAAAGTCCTTATTTTTCATCTTGGGTCCTTGGAAGTGGTTGCAAATACATAAACGCCAATTTAGAACATGGTAGTGAAATATGTGATTTGAAGGGTAAATGTATTGGGTTATAGCGGGGCCATCGCGAAACCGCTTTGTTCCTCTTTAGTTGATGGGGCAGACCATAGCTTTCGTGACGTCACAACTTCAACTCGCTGGTACCATTTCAGGTAGGGGAGAATAGAGAGGGATGGGACTTTATTTTACAAAAATATTTCCTGTAAATTATTTTCTACAGTTACGGCATTGAAACGTTAAGAATAACATTCAATCTTATTAACTCACTTGAAAAATATAAATATGATGGTAATTAATTTATGATTGGTAATAATTATTTTTATAGGTAAATTAAAATAGCAAGAAAAATTTCCTATTTCTAATGCGAGGGACGAATTGGTTGGTTGTTTTAAGATTATCTGGCACCGTCAACAACACAAGAGCTGAAATGAGCCGAAACATTCGTCATTAGACAAGCCAACATACATTTACAAATACGCATGCCTAACACGGGACTCGAACCCGTAACCTCGCGGTCTAGAACCTAGCACGCTAACCACTATACCGTTTGGTCGGCCGGGACGAATTGGACATGTTTTATAAAGCTAAAATTTACACACAATTTTTAGAAATATGAAAAAATTAAAAAAGTTAATGTTTCACTTTGTTTCCTACTGTTTATTATGTATTTTAACGTTTATTTTACCAAACATTAGAGAAATCATAATAAAAAAATAGGTATTGCAGTTACAAACTTTTGTGGATACAACATGTCAAATTTATTTCCCCCTTACTTACTTGGTTTGAATACTTTGTTTTATTTCTTACACAATTCAATTACCTGCTAATCAAATTGCTAATTCATAAAAATCTACACAATCAAACTGCTAATTCATGAAAATTATTTATTGAGTCTACATAATATTATTGTATCCCGACTGAGTTTCTTCGTCAGAGGGCTTGAATCCAGCCGAGATTTTAATGGAAGCGTTTCTTAAATGCAATTGATATAATATATCAATCACATTCAAGCCCCTACTCATAAAAAATATTCACAAATAATAAAATGAAACGTACCTTGTAAACCAAACTTAACAAAATCGCTGTCTTCAAAAGTTTAATGCCCACGTTGATTCGAAATGAACCCAGTCCAGCACCAAGAGTTAAAGTATTGAAAACATAATTCCCAAAATTGCCCCGCATAAAACATTTAAAACTGCACTGCTATCTATGTTCCACGAAGAAATGAAATTTTTTTTTAAATGAAATATTTAGACCAGTTAGGGCCGTTTAAATGGATTTCAATATCGCCCGAAGAGTGGAATCAGAAACCAAAGGGAAAAAATTCAGAAAGATGAAAATTCAATAATATTTAATAAATCCATTTTTCCTCAAATTGTCCTTAAAAATCCCAAAAGCCAAATTAAAGCCTGAGCATTATTGCAAATACTCTTAATTTTATTTAGATGTGTATAATAAATACTTCTAAAAATCTTGAAATTTTAATTGCTATTAAAATTTGAAAGACAAATAACTTCAAAATTAAAATCCTGTTTTTGTCATAAACCCCAATATTTACCAAATTATCAGTTATCTTTAAATTTAAATCGAGATACTGAGCGCTCTTGTAATTATTATTATTATTATTTATTTTTTTTAAATCAAATCCTACAGATAATTCTCTATAATTTTATCCAAATCATTGAAATTAAAAATAGTTAAGTCATCAATATATCAAAAAGCTTCAGTATTATTATATTCTAGAAATCTCCTTTCAAACATTTGTACATAATAATCAGCAAAGCCGCTAGAACAGCTATTTCCCATAGGAATTCCTTTAGTTTGTCTATAAAAATTGTTTCCATTCAATAAATAATTTTCGAAACTATTAAATTTGCAAAACTCTTAACTATTCTACCTTATTAAATTAGAGTCTTTAAAAAATTATCAAAAATATCAGAGCAAATATTAATTAAATCATCATGTGGTATACTGGTGAATAAATTGTCGAAATCAAATGTATGAACAAACTCAATTTTTTTATTATTAATAAACTGGGAAAAAGATAAGGATATTTCATGAATGAAATCTTAAACTTAAATTTTTTTGCAAAAGCAAAAATCCTGTAATCCAATTCCTGTCGAATCAACTTTAACATAAGTATCATCTCCTTTTTTATAATCATCAATTATTAAATTGCTAAAAAAAATCATGCACAAAGTACGAAAATTATTAGTAGTTTTATCAACCGGAAAAAGCTGCTAATAATTTTAAAATTATGTGAAAGAAGTTTTTTTAGAAATAATGCAATGCATTTTTGTTGGCAAAAGGTCCATGAAGGAAAAATAAAATCAAGCTTGTGGAGTTGAAAGTGTGACGTCATTTACGAACACTATTGCTGTGGTCTGGCCCGATCAACTAAAGAGGGAAAGAGCGGTTTTAGGATGGCCCAGGTTATAGCCAAAATTGCTAATTTTTACTTGCAATTACCCTCGTGTATAACATAGGGTAATGAAAATATAGTATTCGGTCGAATTCCCCCCTTCCCTTCCTTCCATGTTTTGGAATATCCTGATTTCAAAAAAGTGATCTAGAAAAAAGGTTTGAGGTAGCATAACTCTTGAACAAATTGACTTATTGCTAAGAGGGGAAGAAATATATTTGGGAGTAAACGCTCAGTTTAGAAGTTTTGCCTAAGTTCACAATATCTGACACCAGCTGCTGTTTAACTTTTCTCCATTCTGAAATTCAAACATTTGCTTACATATTTAGAATCTAACCCGTAAGTAAATATATTGGTATCGTGTTATTCCCATTATAAGATAATTTTTTTTCGAATTCTCGAATAATAAAAAATGTAACCTTCCATTGTTGACGTTTGAATTCCGTATGGAATTGACTGCTAGAATTACTGCTAAAAATACTGCTGGAACACGAATCCATTTTTTTCTTTTGAATGGTTGTTGGATTATTTCTCAGTTGTTTTGTAGCAGGTTTTTTCGCTTGTTCATATCAGGCTGATTAGGTCCCAAAAAAAAAAGTAAAACTCTGATTTTTGGACAATAATCCTCATAATTTTTAGGTTTTATTACCTTATAGGTTATTTTTCAATGCATTTACTGCAGTGCGTGGTAAAATGACGGTCTTCTATAATAATAAAACTAGCTGTGTGTCTCTCTGACTGTGGATCTATAGAAACTTAAAATTGGAGTAGAGGTCTGAAATTTTCAACATAAGAAGTTTTGGCTTTCTAATTTTACGTATGTAAAACAGAATGTTAAAAGTTTCATTAGTTCTTTTTTAATTAATTAATAAATATTTTACAAAACGATTTCTAATTAGGCTACAACTATGAAATTTTCAACATAAGTAGTTTTAGCCTTTTAATGGGACTTTTGAAAAACAGAATATTAAATTTTTATTTAGTTCTTTTGTAATTTATTTTTTTAATTAATAAATATTTTACAAAATGATTTCTAATAGGTCTACAGCTCTGAAATTTTCAACTAAAGTAGTTTTGGCCTCCTAATTGGACTTTAGAAAAAAAGAATTTTAATTTTTTATTTAGTTCTTTTTTAATTATTTTTTTAATTAACTAACAAATATTTTGCAAAACGATTTCTATTTGGGCTACAGTTTTGAAATTTTCGACACAAGTAGTTTTAGCATTCTAATTGGACTGTTGACAAATAGAAAGTTAAAATTTTAATTTGTTTTCTAATGAATTTTGTTAATTAATATTTTCACAAATATTGACTTCTAATAAGTGTATAGCTAAGAAAGTTTCAACTTTGGCCAACTTTTGACCTTCTAATTTTACTTTCCACAAACACGTGTTATAATAATATTAAAGGCGTGTTGTATTATTGTATTAACGGGAATTTTTGGTGTTAAATATAGGTTTTCTGCAGATCCTAAGAATTCTAGTGTTCAATAATGCGTTGAAATAATCCGATGCAAAGGTGAAATTTGCACTTCAAAATTGTTATTTGCGTTCTGTATGTTTACAATTTTAAAAATGTGGTAATCATAATTCTCAGTGTTTTTTTAGTAATATACAGTCAATAATTAATTCTTTTTTTTTTAATGTGCACTCCAGATGAACGCTTGGAATGCAAAGCTTGCACTTAGACAAATAATTTTTAATTCAACCCCTTTAATTGTAAGTACTGAATACTAGGCATTTTTTTCTATGCTATAAAAACAAATTTTGTTTATAAGTCTCTTTTTTTTATAAGTCCCTTTTTTTTAAAAAATTTTTGGTCCCTTAGTCCCTTTTTTTGAAGTTCCAAGCTGCTAAACACCCTGTTTATGCTTAGTCTTTATTTTTAAAAAAATTATTTAGAAAAGTTTTTAAAGCTGAAATTTGATAGTAGTCATCTTTTCTCGAGATTAGACTATAAGCAATGAAAATACTGGGGTTTTTAAGTATAATTGTATCTAATTGACTCACATAATTGCGTAAAGTAATATCATAAATTTATTTTGGAAGTCCCTAAAAGGTCCCGAAAAAGTCTTTGCACAGCTTGACCCTAGTGTCGCCCTTGGGCCAGTAAATTGTAAAGTAATGTGATAGAATTGTCGCCGAAAATAACTAGTAATTTTTTTCTAAATGAAGAAGGAAAATATTAATAGGGATAATAACACAAATGCTCGTCAGTGTAATAGTGTAATTGAAAGTTCATCCCTAGTTTTTAGTGGTTTTGTAGGTCAGGTAAGTTAAGATGTTTTTCCTTTCTGAAACACCCTGATAGAACTTTTTGTGAGTTTTGAAATATCCCAACATGATTACTGATTTGTAATGATTTTTTTTATAAGGACATGATTTAATTAATGGAAGAAATAAGGATTTTAAGAGCCGAGGTAAGAAACGTGAAAGATTTGGTTTTTCATTCTTTACGATTTTGGTGCCTTTTTAGATTGTCAGCCTGTCGTATATATGCCTAATGCTTAAGGGGAAGGACAATTCCCTATACTCGTTATGTTACAATCTTCTAACCCAGCTCATTTTGTATAACCACCTTGACATTTAGTGAATAGGTACAAAAATGATCACATAATAAAATAAACATAAATTGTTTTCATTTGATGTCTATCTATTATAAATGAAAATAGCAAAAGACTATTGCAGATGGCGCACCTGCATAGGCATTGACGTAATTATTTCAAGTATAAAATAAAATATATTGGATGATATTTTCGAGTTTTTAATTTGTGTCATTTCATTTAGTGATCATTTTCGTCACCTAATGTAACATAGCTAGTATAAGGAATGACTTTTACTAGGACTTCCTCCAGGGCTGCCACTGGCGACTAAAAAGGCTACTAAAGCGACTATTTTAGTGACCAGGCGACTATGGCTACTATTTTAGTGAAGAAAGGGTCCAAAGCGACTATTTTAAGCAAAACCTTCAACTATTTTTGGGCTAAGGCTACTATTTTTGTAAAAAAAAAGTTGATACTGCCTGATCGTAGGCAGAAAAAAAATCGGCACTAAGGTACTAACGCAGTTTTGTAAAAATAGCGATATTTTTATGAAGGGGGGGGGGGGGGTGGAGTGAACTGTACCGAAATAGGTGTTAATTTTAGTTCATGTTCGGGGATCGAGTGGTAACCTCGTTTGTCCGACGACAATATCTCCCTGGTAATCACATGCTCAATTATTATTTTCGCCTAACTGTTAGGTTCCAATGTTTTGTCTTTCACATTGCAGGGTGCAACAACATACACTATTATACTCTCAAATATCAAATTATTTTCCATTTCATTTACTTTACTTGAGAAGAATGAATTAGTGACCTTGAACACCGAAGGAAAATGCCATCAGTACGGACAGTTTACTTAACCTGTTATTTTTTAATTGAAATCTTATATCTGCTTAACAATACCAATTGAAATGTACATTTAGGAATCGAGGGTTGCCACGTAACAAATGGAGCATTACTTTTGCGCAACTTAAATGGCTTGATTATGTCATCGTAAATCATCTTTCTTCTCTTGTTAAAAAAGTCGCCTAACTTTGTCAAGGTCATTGTATTAATGTTTAAGTACAAAAAAAATTTGCTATTTTCCTAAATCATTCAAAGTAGCTAAGTGTGTGACATTTTGGGACTACACATCACTAAATGTAAGCAATGCTCCGAAGTGAAAGTTACTTATTGTGTGTGAAAGGGAAACAAGACATGTGAAAAGCAAGCTTTTGTTTCTTGATATACAGATCAGTCCAAACTAAAAATCACACATGATACAGTCTGTGGATGTGCTGATCTCAGTTTTTTTGGTCAAAGTTTCCTAAGATCGATGCAAATCCGCATTAAAATTTCAAGGGGGTGCATGTGTGTACTTGCTTACAAGTCAGTTCGCCACAGACCCTTGCCTGCATTCAGAATTCCAAAATCTCCGGTGGAATGACTACTTTTATCGCTGCTTCCTCTAATGTTTGTCTCTATCATCAATAGTTAGTATGTGATTGTTAATTTCGTTGAGTATTACGCCGATGTAATTGCCGCTAGCTATTGCCGGTGTTTGGGCTTGTATGCTGGGCGATTAGCGAGATTTATGTTTTTGTGACGGTTAATTTCGGCTCATATTGTGCTGATGTCATTGCGAGATTTACTCCATTATGATGGACACTATCGCTAATATTTACATTCTTGTGATGATAATTTTCACCAAATATTACATTGATGTAGTTGACTCTATTGCTGAGATTTGAGTCGGTATGAAAGGATCCATCACCTATATTTACATTGGAGTGATAGTCATTTTTACCCAAGATTAAGCTGATTTGGCGGTTTAATAGCTGTATTTTCGATATTTGCGCTGCCGTTTTGGCGCTGATGTTATCACTGATTTGCATTCTTGTAATGGGTGTTTTCGCCAAGGCTTCCGTTGGTGTTATAAGACATTATGTCCATGATTTGTGTTGGTGTGAGGATTGATTTCACTGTGTAGTTCACTCGATACAGAATGACTAAAATTTCAATATTATAGCTAAATTTATAACTACTAATAACTTAAATTTTGAAACAATTTATTTAATTGCTTTGAATGTAGCTTTAAAAAACTAGAAAATTGGGTTTAATTAAATTCGCCCATCATTTTCGATATAGTATAATTTTTTAAATATTTTGAAAGAAGAAATCGTTGTTAAGTTATGAAAAGCGAGGCTACTATTTTTGATATCTGAGACTACTATATTGGCTACTATTTTCAACGTCTAAGACTACTATTTTGGCTACTATTTTTAACATTTGAGGCTACTAAAGCAACTATTTTCAAGGCCTATAGTCAGTGGCAGCCCTGTTCCTCTTAAATGTCTTATATATTCCCTGACTGAAATTTTCAATGTGTTTAGTAAGCACCCCAAAATAATTGCTAAATAACTGCGTGCCTGAAAAAATACGATATAAGTTTTATACCAAGTTTTTTGGATGACCCTTTTTACAGTTTGAATGATTCTTTTTACTCACTTGAAAGGTAGAATATGCTAATCCTCTTGTAACTGATAGCCATTTTTTTTAAAAACATCGAAGAGTCTAAAAAATGGGGGGGGGGGGGGGATTTTTTACGCCAATTTCATCAACTTTGCAAAATTTTGTTCGTTAGAAAATTTCTAAATTGGTAGTTTATCATACATAGTCAATTTTAAAAGGGTAATGATGGGAGAGGTTTCAGTCATATAGTACCTATCATGTATGTCATTCTTATATATAAGAATAAGGTATATAAGTACCAGCTTTTGGCGCTTAGCTCGTTGTAAGGTTCATTGACACATAAGCACTGGGCTGTAGCCTTGTTAGATGCCATTTTATACACACACACACACACACACACAAAAAAAAATTTAAGCTAAATTAGAAGATCAAAACTACTTATGTTTTAGAGCTCTACGCTTATTTTTAGTAGCTTTGTGCAGAGGGACAGACAGATTGTTTTATATAACATAATGAGACAAATAAAAGTACTACTTAATAACATCAATTCTGCTATAATTCTTCCTCATTAAAAACCTTGTTTGAAACATTGAATGGCAGATAAAATATTTACTGTGTGGTTGACATCCTCAGAGCTATCAATAACTTGTTTATGTTAAAGGCCCTTTCAACCTTTCATCGTATAGTTAATAAAAGCTTTCCAACAGCAAATCATTGGAACCTCAGTGCATCAGAAAATTATTTTATAACTTATTAATCTGTAAGCATTATCTGTTATAAAAGAATTATATTTCTTGATTTTCCCTTTTGACATACATAATCATTACAAATCTAAATATTCTGCTGAAACTAAGATCTAACCTTTCAGTATAGGCATTATTTCAAAATGACTATACTTTTTGTTTCATTATTCTTTGTTTTTGAGTTATTTTGTTTCATTTACAAACAGAGTACCTACAGTCATTGAAATTCATCAAAAGTGCTCAATATTTTTGCTCACAATTACCCATATGTATACATCATCAATATAGATAAACAACTGGATAGACTGCTTGACAAATTGACCTAGGATTTTTAAATTTGGTGTGCTGGTTAGTGGTGACCATGAGACCTATCATTAAGGTTTTTATCAAAATCGTGCTTGTGCATAAGGTAGATGCCATTGAAAAAAATCATGTTTTTGCTAAAATATGGCTCTAACGAATTTGATCAAAATCTCTGTGGTGTTCAAAATATCCCCACCTTTGAAATTCCAGTAGAGAAAGCCGATTAAACCTTAAAAAGTTGAAAAATGAGTGCCTTTATCACCGAGCTTTCTGCCCTTGAGCATCACCCATCAATGATTGATTTTATCTGTTGCACGCAATGAAGGACAATGTCTATAAAATAACATTGCCAATTTCGCTATCTAGGCGTTTTTTTTTGTTTTTTTTTGCCCTTGTAAAAGTTATTACCAAAAATATCGCCAAACTGACCATTTTTACTTAAATGAGTGAATGCATGAAAGTGGTAAATAACACCATATCAAATGTTAGTGCAATGTCCAATATTATACTGTAATTGAAAGTTGCTAAATGTTCCACATGCCTTGTTTAACTTGTTTTCAAGGCCTTAAAAGCATTTGAAAATTATTAGAGGTCCTTAAAAGTAGTGTTTGAAAATGCTTCGAGTTCCTCTGAAGTCCTAAATTTTTGCTCATGTTTTGTGCTCGACAGCAATATTTTAAAAAATTCAACTCTTATTTGCTTAATCCCTTGAAACTGCTACTTATCTGCTTTTCTCCAGAAGTGTCCTGTATATTTGTATTTCACTTACATCAAGTTATAAGTCGTCGTTTTTTTTAGCAGATGCATTTTGCGAGTGCTATGCCTGTGCACATTTAATGTGTTATAGCCTAAGAACAGTGCATATGAAAATTGCAACTCCATCGAAATTTGTTCACGCAAATTGTGCATAAAAGGATATTAGCAGCTATAAAATTGCACATTAATGGCATTTCGGAAAGACCTTAAAAATGACTCATTTCAGTGGGAACCAATTATTTATTCCATACAGAAATCAAACTGTAGGTAATCTTTGCTCTGCTATGGGAATGATGCTAAATTCTTGTTTCTATTTATGCTTCTTTGCCTTCTACATAGAGCTTACATATTCAAAAATGTGTAATCCTATTTCTGAGCATTGATTATTTTCCTTTTTTATATCTAGGTTACTTCCCCAAAGCTCTCTCTTAAACGTAAAAGAATTCAAGATTACCTGAATTTTTATTAAAAAAAAGTGGATTCTGCCGGACAGAATCGAGGGAATATTCCATTACCATATGGGAAAAAAAAATATGCCTACACAAGTTGATAGAAATGAGGCAATACCATTGCCATACTTTCCATTACAAAACAACATTCCTAATCAAGTAAGTGTTGAATTGTCAATATAATGACTTTGTTCGTCAAAATCTATTTTGTTTAATAACTCTTGAAGAGGAAAAAAACTATAAATTGAAATAGCGCAAGTACTGGAAATCAAATTTTTCATAAATTACTTTAATGTATTTCAAACATTGATAAAGAAACTGATACTTTGTTTGCATAATAGGTTTTCTTAAATTTAGTTTTTAATAATTTACTTTCGCATCATTGTAAAGTATTAGACATATCTCTGAATTATATAAACTAAAATTCTATTTATTATTTACAGAACTTAAGAACATCTTAGATATTAGAACTCGTGCAGAGTGGCCACAGAACCGGGAAATGTCGGGGAGCTTTCTGATTCTAGAAAAAATCAGGGAACTTTTTAAAATTTCATGAAAATCGGGGAAATTTTGTATTGTTTAAGGCACGTTCATCCATATTTTGGTGTTATTTACAAGGAGATTTGTAGTGGTAAGCCATTAGAAGTTTATTGTTATGGAATAATTTAAACTTTTCATTACCAGGAAAATTATTTTTTAAAAAAATTGCATATTATCTCTTTAACATACATGTTCTATTTGATCAGGGTATCTAGATATCTGGGAAACCTAAGAAAATTTTGGAAATTTAAAAAAAATGTTTGCCCTAAAATCTGGGAATTGTTTAGAAATCTGTCAGGGAAATCAGGGAACTTTTTTCCCTGAATTTTGTGGCCACCCTATCATGAAAAATAATTTTTTCTTCTAATATCAGATTAGTACCTTGTTCTCACTCAAACAAAATACCACAGAACTATTTAATATCTTTTATTGCTGAGTTCATCTTTTCTAATCCTTTTGTATCCATCAATTTTAACATAAGAAACCATTAGAATCAGTCATGTTCATTGCTACCAAATAAAAATAAGACTTACTGCAGAGCTGAACTTAGTGCGCATGTGCAGATAATCAGCTTTGTTATTCCCCTTGTCTTAAGTGTCTAAGAAGGCGGCAATTTAATCCAGGTTTTAATTATATAACCCATAAAAACAAAAAATTTATTATAAATTCCTTGTATGCATTGATAATTTTTTTATTTGTTAACACAGCACCAATTCTGTAAACAGCATGCTCTTGGTATTTGCATCTAATTTTAAGTATCAAACATTTCAATCATCAAAATGTGCAGCAAATTACGTTTCAAAATTTATTTATGAAAAATGAACATGAATTTATGCATTCACATCCAAGTATTATTTATTCTGTTTAAAGTAATTGTATTATTTTATTTATATTATAAAAAAAATTGGCAATAGGAAAGAGTTTCTTCAGTGGTCGGTTAAATGCTATTTTAGCGTGATTGAAAGTTGGTTAATTGGTATTCCCTAAAAGCGCCCGTTTAGTGGCAGTTAACGCTGTCAAAATTTGATAGAGTGCATTGTCATTGAATCTATCTGCCGAGTTTCCGTGATTTGCGTCGATATGGTGAGCGCCATCACCAAGATTTATGTTGCGTGATGACAATGTAATAGCCACTATTGTCGAAATTTACCCCTATATATTGAGTATTTAAACTGATTTTTGTATAGGTGTGAAGACATTTTGCTTGAGAGCTGTTGTAATATACGATATTATAGCCAAATTTACCATTTCTATTTAAATGATTAACGGTATGATAATAAAACGTTAAATAACACAATAAATTTTAATGCAATGGCCAATAGTATAGTGTAATTGAAAGTTGTGCTATGTTACACACCCCTAGTTTTTTTAATGGCATGAATTGTCATTTTGTAATGAGGAGTTAAAAAGTGTAAAAATATCTATTAAAAACAAACAAACTTGTGTTTGAAGTAATGAGGTTAAGAAAATTAATTCTCTTTTGAATGAATAATGGAGAAGCTTTAAGAGCGGAGTCTTTTCTACTTCTTTGACCTAACTGAACATTACTACTTCACGAAATATTGCATCAAAACATTAAATATTTTTCTTATTAAAAAAAAGTAGTATTTTGTGTGTGTGTGTGTGAAAAAATTTATTTTTGTATGCAAGTGTTGTTTATGGTCATTTCCCCCCCCCCCCCCCATTTCTTTACGTTTTGGAACGTTCTACTTCAAAAAAGTGGTTTAGAATGAAAGTCTATGTGTCAGTATGTATGTGGTCAGCATGAACAAATTGTCCTACTATGTTCAAATTGTGTGTATGAGGACGTACCAAATCGTCAAAATTGCACAAGTTTGTAAGATAACAGCCATTGAAAAAAAATCATATTTTTAAGTATCTGATAAAAAACTATTTTGATCGAAATCGCTGTGGTAGTGCCTCCTAAGCTGTTCAAAACGTCCCCACCTACAAAATGTCTATAAAAATGCAATAAAGGCATAAAAAATTGAAAAAAATGTCTTCAACACACAGTTCTATTCCCTTGAGCGTCGCTCATCCACGGCCGTTTTTTTCCTTTCGATGTTTCACTTACAAGAAAGGTTAATTGTAAGATTTTTCGAAAAGTATACTGACAAAATAACCATTTTGGGATGTTTCTTTTTAAAGTAACGTAACAGAATTGTCGCCAAAAATAACTAGTAATTTTTTCTAAATGAATGAGGAAAATATTAATAGGGATAATAACACAAATGCGCGTCAGTGTAATAGTGTAATTGAAAGTTCATCCCTAGTTTTTAGTAGTTTTGTGGGTCAGGTAAGTTAAGATGTTTTTCCTTTCTGAAACACCCTGATAGAACTTTTTGTGAGTTTTGAAATATCCCAACATGATTACTGATTTGTAATGATTTTTTTTATAAGGACATGATTTAATTAATGGAAGAAATAAGGATTTTAAGAGCTGAGGTAAGAAATGTGAAAGATTTGGTTTTTCATTCTTTACGATTTTGGTGCCTTTTTAGATTGTCAGCCTGTCTAATGCTTAAGAGGAAGGACAATTCCCTATACTCGTTATGTTACAATCTTTTTAATTTGTGTCATTTCATTTGGTGATCATTTTCGTCACCTAATGTCAAGGTGGTTATAGAAAGTAGTTTCTAAGTGCATTGGGACTGTAACATAGCTAGTATAAGGAATGACTTTTACTAGGACTTCCTCTTAAATGTCTTATATATTTCCTGACTGAAATTTTCAATGTGTTTAGTAAGCACCCCAAAATAATTGCTAAATAACTGCGTGCCTGAAAAAATACGATATAAGTTTTATACCAAGTTTTTTGGATGACCATTTTTACAGTTTGAATGGTTCTTTTTACTCACTTGAAAGGAAGAATATGCTAATCCTCTTGTAACTGATAGCCATTTTTTTAAAAACATCGAACAGTCTAAAAAAATTGGGGGGGGGGGGGGTTAACGCCAATTTTATCAACTTTGCAAATTTTTTGTTTCTATAGAAAATCTTCAAATTGGCAATGCATCATACATCGTCAATTTTAAAAGGGTAATGATGGGAGAGGTTTCAGTCATATAGTACCTAACATGTATGTCATTCATTAAAATGCTTATCAAAAAGGCCTTCTAAATTTGTTTCTTCTAAAGACGACTATATTAGCATTTAAACTGTATGAACTGGTCTGTGTTTGAATTTTGCTTGGCCTTGCATTCAGACCTTTAGCTATTTCTTTTCTGATTGTTGTTTGAGATGCTTAGATTTAATTCAATTACCATTATACTACATATTTTTATCATCACTTCTCTAAAGTCTTGTTATGTGACCAATTTTAGAAAGAAAATTTAAAGTGGGACATAAAGCATGAGATTGAGCGCAGCAATGCCTTCAAAAGAGCATACCTGTGAGTATTTTAATTCTTATTTTACTTTGTTACTTACACATATTTCATTACAACTGCTAAATTTAATTATTAAAATAGATTCAGTTGTTTCTTTTAAGTAATAAAATATAACGAAAAAACAAAGAGTCTGCATATCTGTTCCTCTACTCTAAAGGAAGTTACTTCTAATGGGTGTATGGGTTATGAAATTTTCAAGATATTTTTAACCTTCTAATTGAACTTTTGAGAAATAGAGACCAAGGCGCAAGAGAGGAATAAATAATAAAAACACTAAACATGTTTCACAAATTTTTATTTCAATAAAAATAAGCCCATCTGTTGGCTGTGGTGTTAACGCTCTGGCCTCGCATGCCAAAGGTGCCGGGTTCGAATCCCGGGTTTGTCATGGATGTTCGTTATGGTTCAGAATCTACAATAAGCTGTAGGTCCCGGCCTTCGTTGTGCATAAAAATAGATCGTTGAGTGAACAAACCAACCAATCAATAAAAATCAACATTTACAATTGTGATGAAAAGAAAGGGCGACTCTCCAAGCCGTTACTTTTGGAACAATTTGAGTCGATGAAACATATAATAAATTGCGATTCCTGTAAATTTCTGTTGGCAACCAAATACAAACAAAGCAATTTTTTTTAAAAGATGTTTTATTGAATAAAAAAAGTCTGTAGTTTATTTTACAATGAAGCGTTAGACATTTCATACATCTTTAAATAAAACCTATTGAAGCTTTTCGATTGCTTAATATTAGAACAACGATAGAAAAGGAAGGGTGTTTCTCTTGCACAATTCTTTGGTGAATTTATTAGGGCTTTGTTCATTATTATACGTTTCATTTTTGGATTCGGTGAAGATTTTTTTTTTTTAAATTTCACAAAATGAGAAGAATTTTCTGTTGCTGTTCTAAAGGTACGTTTCTCCATTCGTCCATATTTTGGCGCCATTTACCTGGAGAATTGTGGCAGTAATCGTTAGAAGTTGAATGTTGCAGAATAATTAAAACTTTTCATTACCGCCAAAACTGTTTTTAAAATTCTGGCTTGTTTAGTTCTTTGTTTGGCATACACGTTCTATTTGATCAGGGTGTTTACATACAGGGTGGTTATAATTAAAGTTACCCTGTTTAGAGCCACGTAGAGTCCGTTCTAATAAGCAGATTTTGATGAAACTTGGCATATACACTATATGGACCATGGGGAAAAGTAATCTGCAATAAAAAAATTGTAGTTCAAGTTTTTACCACCAGGTGAAAAAGTAGCGCATAAAGAACAAAAACCACAGATTGAAAACACAAATTTTTATTTAATTACAGCATATGTACAATTTGCATTCCATTTATGTCAACCACATACTCGAAGCGTGTTATAGCATGTTCAACAGTAGTGCAAAGGGTTTCTCGATCATTTGCAGCAACATGAAGTGTTATGCTTGCTTTCATTTCAAGAAGAGTCCGTATGCTCCCTCCATACACAATATCTTTAAGAAATCCCCACAACCAGAGATCATAGGGATTTAAGTCTGGAGAACGAGTAGGCCAGGCAGTCGAAAAACTTCTCGAAATTTCACGATCATCTCCAAAGTGGGCACGAAGTAGTGCTATCAGTGGTCGTGCAATGTGAGGTGGTGCACCATCTTGTATAAATACAGTAGTCTCTAAACATTATCGTTCTTGTAGGGCAGGAAGGACTTGCTGCCGAAGAAGCTCAGAGTAGAGGGGTCCCCGTAATCGAACACCTTCGAGGGCAACGAAGCGTGCTCCCCTCAAAGAAAAAGGGACCAAGAGTAAACTCAGCAGTAAAACCACACCATACAGTAATGTAATCAGGATGCAGAGACTGTTAATGCACAACATTCAGTTTTGCTGCACACCATATTCAACAGTTCTGAGTATTCATTGCTCCATCTAGTGTAAAATGCTCCTCGTCTGACCATAAAATGTTCCAAGGCCATGCATTATCAGCGATTTTTCTGGCCAAAAAAATTCTACAAAATTGAATGCGCTTACCAGAGTCAGCAGGTTTCAGTTGTTGCACAACATGGATCTTATATGGATACCATTTTACAATGGATCGAAGAATCTTTCTAACTGTATACCAAGGGATAGACAAATCACGTGACACCGGTCGAGCATTTGTAGAAGAACTTGAACACTCTATAACAAGCTTCGAGTATGTGGTTACATAAATGGAATGCACATTGAACATATGCTGTAATTAAATAAATATTTGTGTTTTTAATCTGTGGTTTTTGTTTTTTATGCGCCACTTTTTCACCTGGTGGTAAAAACTTGAACTTCAATTTTTTATTGCAGATTACTTTTCCCCATGGTCCATATAATGTATATGCCAAGTTTCATCAAAATCTGCTCATTAGAACGGAGTCTACGTGGCTATAAACAGGGTAACTTTAATTATAACCACCCTGTATATGGAAAAGTTGTGGACATTTAGAAAAAAAAGAGTGCCGCAAAATCAGGGAATTTTTTTAGGAATAAATCGACGAATCCAGGAATTATTGGGAAACTTTCTTTCCTGAATTTTGTGGTCTTGTTAAAAAATCTTCATAAACTGTTCTGTTGCTTTATTTAGTGGTATTTTCAAGTACAGGTTCCACCCTAAAATTTCTAATATTCCTTAAATTTTTGCTTCTCCTTAAAATTCCTAAAATTGTACTCAAAATTTTCGATAATTTATAAAAACACCCTAAAATTCCCCAATTTTCTTCCAACACCCGAGAAAAAACTTCAATATTCCTTCAGAGGAGAAAAGGGATTTAATTAAATTTGCATATGTTTGTCAAAGTAGTATAAATGTTAAATTATATAACCATTATTTTGATTTAGAGTTGCCAGTATTGAAACAAGCTTTGGAAAGAAAATATCTGTGTCAGGTGCCTATGCCAGCTTTAAAAGAAATACCCCTAAACATTTTTTTATGTATCCCTAAAATTTTAATAATTACTCCTAATTATTAAAATTATCCTAATTATTAGCTTTGGGAATTATCCCTTAAAAGTTCTAAAAATTTTTGAAAGTATCCCTAAAATTCATACCTAAATTTATACAATTCTACAAAAAGTGACCATTTGGAATTAATGAAATGTGTTAAATTTGCAATAATTTTTTTTCAATCTTATGCATGCAGTCCTTTCGCTCCATTTGATAGTTTTTTTTTTTTTTGTTATGACTAAAAATTGGTAACTTTGTTTGAATGTGAAAAATGTAGAAGTTGGTTAACTTTGAAGTATTGGAATAAGACCCCACTTATTTTTATTCCCATACTAGATTTTGTGTTTATTTATTATTATTTTTTTTTTTTTTAAAGATTCCAGTTCATCTAAGTTTATAGGCGCCAACTTTTCACTTTTTTTGGTGATTAAACTCGTCGATATTTGATGGCAAGATTTGGTGGATAAACTCGTTGGGGTGAGGGGGATTAACCCAATATTTTTGGACACTTTTATTCAAGATCTATTTACTAAGAATATTGAACTTAATCTCCATACCAGACAATGAATTATTATCGAACTGTTTGATTCATGTTGCAAAGTTATTTGTATAGAATTAGCTCGGAAACATTTTATGGTAAAAGTATAAGAGCACTAACCAGGTAATTTATCATGATAAAATAACTTATTTCAAAATCGTTCATACAGTATTTTAAAAGATATACTTTTATGATATTGCAATAACGTGAAAGAAGAAAATTTTTATAATTCTGGATAATAATCAATGAAAAAGGAGCTTATATCAGAGCTCGTCATTGCCAAATTACATATTCGAATGTCATACAATACTTTAAAATATATGTTTTTATGAAATTGTGCAAAAGAGCTGCTAGACCTACTCGATTTTCATTTGGAAGAGAGGAGAGGATAGTGTCTGTGTGTTACCAAAAAAGTGTGTTTGCTTTTTTTTTATTGGAGTTTTTTTCTTTAGAACATTATAAATGTTTTTTTTTTTTAATTTTTTTTTTAAAAGCAGTATTTTATATTGGAAAAACAAATTTTTGAAGCGGGGTTGAAATGATACCTTTTCCCCCGCTATTGGCGGAGCAAGGGGGCGATTGACCCCTCTGCCCCCATCTAGTTGGTGCCTATGTCAAAGTTATCAAGATTAATATCCCTAAGAAATTAGGGACTGCATTATAAACATGTAGAAATGACATTGAAATGACTTTCGTAATTAAACATTTATCAGGGTGCGTACGCGGCCTGGAAAACCTGGAAAGTCCTTGAATTTCATTATTTTTTTTCAAGGCCTTGAATAGCCTGGAAAAATAGGATTATTTCTAAAAAAGCCTGGAAAGTCCTTGAATTTTCAATTCTAAAACCATAAAATTCTCGTTCCCGTATTACCATTATTCTGACGTCACACTTTCTAGCCGGTTCACTTTTGGCGGATCTGTCAATCACACTTGAATCGGTTCCTCCCGAGCGGCCCTGGAACGGCACGGTCACTATGACCTTTGACCTCTCCCCGAACGGGACAAAAAGTTGCACGATGAGTATCCGGTGGAAAGAGGGTGTAATTTGATATGCAGGATATTTTCGCTTTTCTCTCTCTCTCCCTCATTAGGTGCATTCTCAAACGACCAAAATTTTCCTCTGAGAGGATTTTGTGTTTGTTGGAAATGGAATGAAAAAGAGCGCGCTTAGCATATTTGTATATAAAATATCGAAGGAAAAAGAATCGAATTAATCGCACTATGTGGATTCATCCCATTGTTTAGAGCCGATCAACATTCGGTATGTTCTTCTGTCTTTACCCGCAGTTAAGGGAAGATAAAGTAAGAATTTTCAACTTTTTCCGGATGTCGATTGAGAGCTTCGACGAGTTGGTGGAGAAATTATGTTCCAGACTGCAAAAACCCGACACTAACTATCGGAGGAGTATATCGCCTACAGAGAAAATAGCAGTTACGCTTCGGTATTGTATTATGATTTATATAATTCTTTCATTTATGTCGATTCCTATTTAAAGAAAGAAGAATTTCTTTTTCTGTAGAAGGTGAAGGGTATGTAATTTTTTATATCAATTACTAAAATGGCCTACTTTAAAGCCGTGAAAGTTATTAACTAAGGTTGCTGGGAAAAAAAACCCTTCCAATTTTATTAAATTTATTTTGAGCTCATTAAAAAAATTCTAATTACAGGGATGTAATTAGAACTCCAAACTGCGCCAAAAACCTCTTTTCGGTTAAGATTGCGCCGAACTGCGCCAAAAAATCATTTTTTGACTTGAAAAACTACTTGGCTAGAATTTTGTCTCGAAATTTTTCAAAATTATCAAAAACGTCACCAACAAAGCGATAAAGAGTATTTTGCCCTTCAAGGGCGTTTTTCGTCAGTTACCGTGCCGGAAAAGGTTCGCACTTGAAAATACATATTACAATCTCTCAGTTTTGTTGTAGGTTTTTCAAACTATAAAGAAGTAGTAAATGAATCAGTGTGTATCTGATTTAAATCTGTTTTCTTGGCTGATTTTAGGTATAGAAAATTAATACTTTTTTTTTATACTTATAGAATACATGTTTTTTTTTTTTTTTTTTTTTTTTTTTTAACTGAGACTTCGTGCTAAAAATAGAATACAAGTATTGTATTTTTCACACAAGCAATCTTAGTGCATCTGGTTTAGGTTTGCACTCTTGCCTGGTTTCAATAATAAAGAAATATATAGCTTTCTTTAAGCTAAAAGAAAACGCGAATATTTTTTTTAATTTCTAAACTTAATCCAATTGACAGCCCCCCTCCCCAAACATTTCCAGGCTTAATTTCTAAGTCATCGGTAAAACGGAATTTGAATTTTGAACTTGCCTTTTTGATTATCTGGAAGGATTGGTGACTATTAGTAAATGATTTTTTGGCAACGCTGGATGTTGGATCATGATTTTGACTTGGCAACGAACGGGAAAACGCATATTACGTCATTCTTTTATTGTAGCCAATTCCCAGAAAAAGCGCAAAGTCGTACCCTAGACTAGAAATTTTACGAAGAACTTGAATGGGGGATTTAAGCTATGTCTTTATTTAAAAAAAAGTAAGGATTTCTTGTATTTACAAATATTTGTTCCTTTAAATTAGCGATAGGAAAGATCAGGGATTCGCGGCAGTATGCCCCTTGCTCCGTTAAACTTCAACCAACCAACCAGGGATTCGCGCTTTAAATTCAAATTGTAGAAGGCATGAAATCAATCTTTATGCATTCAATTTGGATATTTTTTTCTTGCCTGTTTGTAAGTAAAAGTAATAAATATTTTTCTTAGTACTTTAAGAGTGCATGATTATTTTTTGGCACATATTTAAAAAAAAAAAACTAACCAAATAACCACAGACTTAAGATCATTTTGTTTCCATTGACCTTGAGATTTCACATGGGAACCCTCTATAATCCATTTAGACAGTGGAGAGTGTTAGAAAATAAACCACTACAAAAATTAATATTTTTCAGCTGGCCTTGTTTTAGTTTATTATTTAATTACATTAGAAGTTATTTCTTTATGTTAAATGCTAGTATAATTGTCTAATTTCAGTTAGAGGTTTTAATTTGTTTGAGTTTGAAAAAAAATTATCTTCCAATAAACAAATAGCCCTAAAAAACCTGCTAAGTGAAGCTATCAGTCCAAACAAGTTATGAAATCTAATGCTTGCCGCTAAGCAGCCTTGTTTCACTTTTTTTGCATGGGGGGGGGGGGGGAGAAAGTACTTTGTATCGAATTAAATTATTTTGGATTATTGGGAAGAACTTCTATAGGTAATTGGTACTAGGCAGACTAGAGTTTTTAAAGAAAAAAAATCTTATTTCATCAGTTGTTAAAAGTAGCTCTAACTGAGATTATTTCGAAAAACTTTCAGTGATGAACCGAACCTTATGATTGGTTGGTTAGTTTTTGTGGCGCAAAAGCAACACTAGGGCCATGCTGTGCCCCGAACCTTATGATATCATGTCATCATTGAAAACTTCCTAATATTTTAATTGTTGGCAAAGAGGTTAATAAATGCCATGCTTTTTAATTTATTTTTTGAGTAATGCAATCAAATTAATAATTGTAAATTTAGAATGCAAACGTATTTATGAACAAGTTACACCTTTTTTTTACTTTAAATTAATTCTAAATATCAAGGTTGAAATATACAAAAATATTTGCTTCATCACTAATTTAAATCTAATAATTTTCTGCTCCAAAACCACATTTTGCTGCTCCAAAATCGTATTTTTACTCAAAGCCGAAGGAAGGGGTTTAAAAAATACTCGCTTTTTTCGAGTTATCGAAGAACTTGTGAAAATGATGGCTATATCTATTTCTGTGGCTAAAAATTATCGACTCCGAGATGGAAACCTCAGGGAATTTTTTTTATGAAAATGTGTATGGATCCTGTTTAAAGCATAGTATCTCTAAATAAAGTACTAAAATTTAATGTGATTTGAATGTCCACATAAGTAGGAATAATTGTTTATTTACTTAGTTTAAATTATTTTCAGAAAAAATGTTAATTATTATTTAAACATTAATTATTCTAGTTAATGACACATTTTATTTATAAATACGTGTACGTGTAATTAGAAAAGAATTAACCCGGTTTAAACAAAAAAAACTGGTTTAAACCCAAGAAAAACTTCTTTTTTTTAACCTAGTTTTTTTCCTTATCCTGGTAAGAGGTATAATTATCAATAAATATATGTGGTTGCATCTTAGTTGTTAAGTAATAAGTATTTTAATTCTTTTTGCAACTTCGTTAATTAAAAAAAATATATAAAATTAAATTTTGGTATCGACTCTGCAACGGTAAAATAGGGCCTTGATTTTTGTTGAAATATCCTTGAAAAGGGCCTTGAAAGTCCTTGAATTTCACTTCCAAAAAAGTGTATGCACCCTGATTTATACAAAACCTAATTATTGTAACTTCTTGTTAAGTATACTTTAAAAATGGACATGCTATTTATGCAATCTTTTCTTTATTATAGGCAACAACCAGCTGCTGCAGAACCAGAGTAAGTATAAATCCTTCAGAAATTAAAAAAAAAAAAGTGTTATTTATTTAAAATAAAAACTTCACTTATTACAAAACTGTCAGATTTTAAATTTTAGCACAAAAATTCTTATTCGAATGTAGAATCATGATTGCTTTGGTCTTGTTATTTAATCTTGATTATCAATTCAAATTTCATTCGTCTGCTACCTTTTAAATGGTACAAACTGATCCTGTGCTTTCAGTAAAACAATTAAAATACAGGACTAAAGGAAATCGGCGCTTTTGAAAATTTCGGGAACTCTGTGAAGAAACGCAATTCAATCAGATTTTTTTTTTTTTTTTCCCTGATTAGGCCATTGTCAGAAAAATTCCAATCGTTTTTCTAGGGAAAACGATTTAAGGAGGCCAATTTAAAGTTTTTCTCAGGTACTATGTCTTTTTAATGAAATTTTCTTTTGTATATTTCTCTTTTTATGCTTTCAGGTGGTTTTAAATTTCTTCATAACTTAGGATTTAAGAGTGGGATGGAAATAAGGATAATTTCGGAGTTTTCGATTCGGGAAAAAATTAAGGATTTTTATTACATTTCATGAAAATCAGGAAAGTTTTCTGTCATTGTTTTGAAAGTACTTTTCACAGATCATCCCTATTGGCACCATTTTAGCGGAGAATTGTGGTTTCAGCATTTAAACTATAAAATAATTAAACTTTTCATGTCACATATATTATTTAAAGAAAATTAGCTTGATTACAAGTTCTAATTGATGAGTGTTTATTCATCCGGACAAAGAGGAACTTTCACATTTTTTGGTTTTATTTTTAAATAAAAGTAGAGAAAAAGAAAATCATGAAAACTTTACCATTCTTTCAAAAATTTGAGCTCGGATAGATAGTTAAAAAAAATGTAGTTTTTCACTTAGCGATTTGGCGGGAAAAGCTACTTTTGCGTGTGACGTCAAAGCGAAGCAGATGAACCCGTATAAACCCAGTTTTAGACCAGATTCCTCCTCAGATTTTCGACGGAATCTATGCGTAACTATGTAACAGTTTCTTATGCGTTTTTGGTCACGTGACCTTTACTTTGATTTCGAACACGATTTTTGATTAATTGAAAGCATAAAGTTAAAAAATAATTGGACTGCTTAAGTATATGTGTTGGATAACACTAGAAAATTCCAAAAGTATTCACTTTCCTCACTTGTGCAAGTTCTTCATTGGGGATATTTGAGAACAATGTTAGGCATAAAAATCAGGGAATCTTAGAAATTGATGAGAAAAATCAAGGAATTATAAGGGAACTTTTTGTCTTGAATTTAAGGACACCTGGTCATTTTATTTCGAGATTTATCAACAGTTGATAGTTATTTTACTTTATGCTTAGATATTTTGACTTTAAATGCTGTTAAAGATATCGATTCCTAACAAGATTTAATTTTTTGAAGCTGATCGCTGTATCCAATTGTCTCCTGGGGTGTGAGGCTTTACTAGAGTAAACTTCCTAATACCTTACAGCAATGTAGGAGGCCAATTTAAAGTTTTTCTCAGGTACTATGTCTTTTTAATGAAATTTTCTTTTGTATATTTCTCTTTTTATGCTTTCAGGTGGTTTTAAATTTCTTCATAACTTAGGATTTAAGAGTGGGATGGAAATAAGGAGAATTTCGGAGTTTTCGATTCGGGAAAAAATTAAGGATTCTTATTACATTTCATGAAAATCAGGAAAGTTTTCTGTCATTGTTTTGAAAGTACTTTTCACAGATCATCCCTATTGACACCATTTTAGCGGAGAATTGTGGTTTTAGTATTAAAATTCTAAAATAATTTAAACTTTTCATTTCACATAAATTATTTGAAGAAAATTAGCTTGATTACAAGTTCTAATTGATGAATTTTTATTCATCCGGACAAGGAGGAACTTTCACATTTTTTGGTTTTATTTTTAAATAAAAGTAGAGAAAAAAAATATCATGAAAACTTTACCATTTTTACAAAAATTTGAGCTCGGATAGATATTTAAAAAAATGTAGTTTTTCACTTCGCGATTTGGCGGGAAAAGCTACTTTTTCGTTGACGTCAACGCGAAGAGAAGGAACCCAGTTTTAGACCAGATTCCTCCTCAGATTTTCGACGGAATCTATGCGTAACTATGTAACAGTTTCTTATGCGTTTTTGGTCACGTGACCGTTACTGCTTATATTTTCTGCTTTATATTATAACGCTGCTTATATTTTCCTCTTTTTTACATTTTGGCTGTTTTCACCCTTGAGGTTGAGTAAGCCAATCAATTGTGATCTTTATCACCATGGAAGTAGTCTTATTTCCATGGTGATGAGAGCTATTTTTTGTGAAAGTCATTATGTTCTTCGAGCGTGAAAGCATTCTCTGAAAGTAAGTTTTGTGTTCCGAGTGCGCAGTCGACAACTATAGCGGGCACGAGTCCTCATCTCAGCACAATCTTCTGCAGTATGGATTATTTCCAATGCCTTTGATGGATGTTTAAATTTTTTACTTTCAATTACCCATATTTATACTTAGGGTAACTAAAGTATAGTAAACGGTTCCCCCTTTCCTCCCTCCCCCCCCCCCATAGCATTTCTCCACGTTTTGGAACATCTTGATTTCAAAAAAGTGATCTTGAAAAAAAGTCTGCGGTCAGCATAACTCCCGAACAAATTGACCTACGATGTTCAAATTTGGTGTGCGGGTTGGTGGTGGCACAAGGTCCTACCATTTAAGTTTTCGTCAACATCGCGTATGCGCAATAGGTAGCTGCATTTGAAAAACACATGTTTTTCACTAATTGCTTAAAAATGCCTCTAAAGGCGGGCACACACAGCAACGGTCCGGCCACGGCGCGGTTACAAGCCCCCTTTTGATGAATGTCGAAGGGGGGAAAATGCACTGAAATCTTAAGGAGGGTGGGAGCTTGTAAAAGTGTCACTATTATTACCCAAACACGCCCACAAAACCGTCCCGGTGAAAGGGATGATGCGTCAAACTGCGGGATTTATAGATATCTCCCTCTTTCCTAGGGATTCTTCTAACTGCTGGGGAAAAGAAAGCACTGCTGAGGGAAATCTTTTTCAAAAGTAAATAGGATAATAAGTGAATTGTATTGCTGGAGGAGCTGAATTGTCCATTTTCTGTTGATCCTTATCACTACCATGTTTTATAAGCAGTTGAGTCTGTGTAAGAATCTTTTTAATTGGATAGAAGGAGATCTATAGAAGGGGCCTAGGCAAAAAGTCTCAATGAATGTGTCTCAGTTATTTCAACCCGTTTCTAAAATATCTCTCGATCCAACAAGCAATGTCCTCATTCGATGCAGATTTTCTTATTTCCCTGGTGCAGGAGAGACCTGTACTATGGGATAAGATTTCGGAATCCTACAAAATAAAATCCGCAACAGATGACCCATGGGACTGTTATTGATTACGTGCAAAACTTAATTATACTTCATTCTTCTAAAAAGAGAGTGAGGAAAATAACTATTTGTTAATATCAACGTGCCAGTGTGATTGTAAATGCTTCTTTTTTTTTTATTTAAAAATAACATTGCTTTTACTTGCTAATATGTATAAGGATATTTTCACCCTAATTTATATTTCCTGCTTTTGATTAACGACTTTAATTTCATTGGAATCTTTTTAAACCTTGTGGCCTAGTAAGGCGGTCATACAGATATCTATATATTGACCTTGCTTTATTATACTTAATTCTTCTAAAACGAGAGTGATGAAAATAATTATTTGTTAATATCAACTAGTTGCTGGCCTTAATTTTAGTGATAATTATTAATGTAGTGATTAAAGATCTTCCGTAGTAATAATGCTGAAAGACACTCAACTTTTACATGATTTTCTAAGGTGATGAACTTGATTTTTCTAAGTTAAATTTAGAGAATAAATAATATTTTTATACATCAGTATCATCAAAGTTGTTAGAAATTTTTTAACATAAAAAAATTATACTAAAAATTTATAACATTATAAATACTATTGATTTTCACAGAATTTTGAGTGAATTCAATTTTTCTGGAAAATAAAGTTAAAATTTAGGGTTACTGTTTATTAAATACTTAAGTAAAATAAATTTTAGTAAATATTAGAAATATACTAAACATTTAAATGTACGAACTTTACGAATTTAAATAATACTGATATACTTTTTAGAAAATCTTAATTAAAGTTTCAAAATTCTGAATCAAAGTGTGTTTCTAAATAAACTTTAATTGAATAAAAAAGAAATTAACATGATTTGTTCTTAATTTCATTTAATAACAATGTTCCAGAACACCATCATTCATCCCATTGAATACCTCCCTAATTTCCGTAAAAATATTTGTATCATATTTAAATAATTATAAATTTTTTAATGAGCTTAAAACAAATTTAATAAAATTGGAAGTTTTTTCCCCAGCAACCTTAGTTAATAACTTTCACGGCTTTAAAGTAGGCCATTTTAGTAATTGATATAAAAAATTACATACCCTTCTACAGAAAAAGAAATTCTTCTTTCTTTAAATAGGAATCGACATAAATGAAAGAATGATATAAATAATAATACAATACCGAAGCGTAACTGCTATTTTCTCTGTAGGCGATATCAGGGCCGGATTTAGAATATTTTTTACTGTAGGCCCAACATTCAGAGACGGGGCCCCCAATAGCAAATATTTATTTCCTTACGTCACAATATTACCAGATCAAGATACATTCGTTAAGTTTTTACAATAAAAACTCATAGTTTACTTTCACACGATTTTTTTGTTATAATTAGTATGATCTTGATTTCCTCAAAACATTTGTTGAATTAATCAAGACCCCCCCCCCCCCATGAGCACTGATTTTAAAGCACTTTCCTGTATTTACATTTTATCACATTATCCACAAATTATATAATAATAAAGATTACTTAATTTTATAACAATAATTGTAAATAATACAAAGTAACCTTTCCACGATCTCACCAAAAAGGAGGGCCAAAAACATTAAAAAAAATCCACGGTAGAGCCTGCAAACCAACCAATCACAAAGACTTTTTCATTTCATAATATAAGAAGTTGTATATGGTTGGTTGGTTGGTGAACATCTCTTTACAAGAGGGGAGAGAAGGAGAACAACGGCGTAAAGCCCTTGTCTCCGTGTATATATGAGGAAGTTGTATATGATTGGCTGAACCGGAAAGATTTGCTTAATTAGGTTTTATTAGGTTAATCTAACTTAACTCTCTGTGACTATAAAAAATATGGAATTTGCTGTTTTGTAACTAAACATTTTTATTAATTTTGTTCATTACTTCCCATAAAAAGACCATTATATTTAAAATTTTCAGAAAACTTTCAAAATTTGGGGGTCCCTAGGGCCGGGCCTAGTGGGCCTAATGGTAAATCAGGCCCTGGGCGATATATTCCTCCGATAGTTAGTGTCGGGTTTTTGCAGTCTGGAATTTAGTAGAACATAATTTCTCCACCAACTCGTCGGAAGCTCTCAATCGACATCCGGAAAAAGTTGAAATTTTTTACTTTGTCTTCCCTTAATTGCGGGTAAAGACAGAAGAACATACCGAATGTTGATCGGCTCTGAACAATGGGATGAATCCACATAGTGCGATTAATTCGATTCCTTTTCCTTCGATATCTTATATACAAATATGCTAAGCGCGCTCTTTTTCTTTCCATCTCCATCTCGAACAAACACAAAATCCTCTCTGAGGAAAATTTTGGTCATTTGAGAATGCACCTAATGAGGTAGGGAGAAAAGGGAAAATATCCCGCATATCAAATTACACCCTCTTTCCACCGGATAGCCACCGTGCAACTTTTTGTCCAGTTCGGGGAGAGGCCAAAGGTCATAGTGACCCTGCCGTTCCCGGGCCGTTGCTGTGTGTGCCCGCCTTAACGATATTGATCAAATCACTGAAGTGTAATGCCTGTGAAAGTGTTCTAAATACTCCCATTTCCGAAATTCCCATAAAAATGCAATAAAAGCGTGAAAAGTTGAAAAACGAGTGCCTTTAACACGGAGCTCTCTGTTCTTGACGATGCCAAGACATGGATTCAACGATGGATTTTTTTACGTTTCACGCACAAGAAAGGACAACGTAATGTCTATCGATTAAAGTAACCATTTCTACCATTTTGCCTTTTTTGTTGTTTTTTCTTTGCTCGTGTAAAAAATATCGTTAAACTGGCCATTTTTATTCATATGAGCGAAAATAAGAAAATGGTAAGTAACACAATGTCAAATCTTACTGCAATGACCAATGCTACATAATGTAATTGAAAATTGTGCGATGTCCCACACCCCTAGTTTAATACAAAACCTTTATATCTTGAAATACTCATTTCTATCTAAGTGCTAGTTAATCTATTAGATTCAGCACTAAAAATTCCCTTTAAAACATCCAAACTCGGTCGACCATTATTGCACCTTATCGAAATTTCAGCTTTAAACTGCCACATTTTGGTCGAATTTATATAGGGAAACCTTCTAGTTTCGAATTTGTTTTGGTACAGTGTTGAATAGTTGCCGTTTGGTTCTTTAATTAAAACTGTGAATATATAAAATACTTAAAAATATGTCACACGAGTGCTGTTAACTTCTCCATAATTTTAATAAAAAATGCATAAAATCAACCATTTCAGAATATATATATATAGATAAAACTGAATATTACCTTGCGATTGCGACCCTTTTAAAGCCTTTATTTAACTTCAATTTTGTGTGTCTGTGGCTTGCGATCAAATCGGCGGAGGTCCAATCGGGTTGAATCAGGGCGGATAGATTCAATAACAATGTATTCTGCCAAGTTTTGGGAGATGTCATGTTAATAAAAGGACGCTTTTACACACCCTGCTATTGCCGTTTTGGATTACTAATAAACCCACTTCCTGTTATCCAATCGACCTGAAAATTTGAAACTTGATACACTTGTTGTCAATGACAATGCTTTCTAGTAAGGTCACTGAAGGGTCAGTTTGGCAGATATTTCTATTGCGTTATGTAAGACTTATCAGCTTTTGCTCACGTTCTGTTATCCAGATACCATGTTAAATTAAAAAATGCACAGTTTGGCACTATTTAATAATTGTAACTTTACTATGTTAAGGTTGACGAGGTAAAATTTTCGGAGGAGTAATTAGTCCACTTGCCGTCATTCAATCGAGTTGAAGCCCACCTGATGATTGTGAGGTTAGCACTCTGGCCTCGCATGCTAAAGGTGCCGGTTTTTTACCTTGCCCAAGGTTAATGTAGATAAAAATAGGCAGTTGAGCCTACAAGCCAACCAACTAATCGTTTTGAAACTTGACAAATAAACTCGTTGTGATGAATGGACAATTCCCGCATTTTTTAAAAACGAGTGAAATTAGTTTACAGGGTTCCCACGATCATTGAAAGTCATTAAAAATGCTTAATAATTTTGAACTTGTTTTTAAGGCCTTGAAAGTGCTTGAAAATGCTTAGAGGTCCTTAAAAGTCCTTATTTTTTGCGGATATTGTGTGCCCAGCTGCAAAAGTTATATAAATACAACTCGGACTTGCTATCCCCATGCGACCGCCACTTATCTGCACTGTATCAGAATTCTATGTCATATTTGTATTACGCATCCACCGACTTGTAACTTTTTTTGGTAGAATATACTTTATTAAAATTTTATAAATAGACTTGATGCCTGAAAACTAATTTTCAAAGGTCCTTAAAAACATTATTTATGCCCTAAAAAGTCATTGATTTTCATTTTGTGATTTGAGTGGGAACCTTGGTTTATATATGAAGAATTTCTTTCTGATTCCAAATATATATGCAAAAGTTCTTTAAAAAAAAATTAGTTATTTAAATATTAAGAAAAGAAATTGCCTCAAAGTCGAATTGCCTCAGTCCGATCAAAACACTCAGTAAAATTTGTGACATCAAGGGTTTCTATGGTTATCGTGAGGTTTCTGCCAAATAGTTGGCGTTGGTAGACTATTGCCATATTCCGTACAGGTTGGCGTGATTTGCGAGAAATTTGCAAATCTGGTTTCCACTGCTGCATTTCAAGCCAAGATGCTTGCGAAGCCGTGACGTCACATTCAATGCCAGCGGAATGAAACGTTTTCTCTCCAACGTGTAGTAAATAACTTTGATCGCAAATTACAAAAAAGCGCATTGAGCCGGAATTTTTGTTTTTGCTCTTTTCGAAACATTTACAATTTGATAATAAAAAAAAATTGCTAGAATTGTCCGTTGAAAGACAATGTATTCAATCAAGTTTTGGTAGCAAGAAAAGAAGTTAGTAAATATAATTAGGAATTGATCCTTTGTTCTTAGTGGCCAAACACTATGAAATCTCCATCTTACAGCGTGGCCACAGAACCTGGAAATGTCAGGGAGCTTTTTGATTCTGGAAAAAATCAGGAAAATTTTCTTTCTTCTAAAGGCACGTTTCCCCGTTCATCCGTATTTTGCTGCCATTTACCTGGTGAATTGTGGTGGTAATTGTTAGAAGTTAAACTTACTCAATAATTTTAATTTTTCATTACCGCCTAAACTACATATATATATATTTTTTAAATGGCATATTATCTCTTTAGCATACATGTTCTATTTGATGATACATCTGGAGAAATTGGGAAAATTTGTTCAAAAATGTGCCTTAAAATCAGGGAATTTTCTAGATATTTATCGGGGAATTATCAGGGAAATTCTTTTCCTTGAATTTTGTGGCCACCTTGATCTTGGCTGAATAAATTGCAATTGCAAATTTATATTAAAAACTTTTTTTTTATGTGTTATATATTATTCTACTCACAATAACTGGAATAATTTATAAAATTATTCTGTAATAAGTTTTCGTCCATAACTTGAATACCTCCAACCTCAAAAACACTTAAGTTTTCTTGCAATAAAAACTAGGAATGTGAACATCGCACAACTTTTAACTGATCACTGTGGTTGTCTCGTGTACAAATAACAGAGGCAACTTCTAGACACCAGGGATCTCTTTTGTCTTGGGGATAAAGTATCAAGCTGGGAACGCAAAGGTTGCACGATCGTTCCCTGGCACCCGCAAAGATAATGCACTACGCTTTTATCACTATATTTAAGTTTGACGTGGAACAGTATTACCTTTTTCACATTTTTTCCTTGGAAATAAAATGGTCAGTTTGGCGATTTTTTTTTGGCGTGGTCAAAAAAAAAAAAAAAAAATCAACTAAAATTGCGAAATTGGCGATATACTTTTTAATCAATCTGAAACTATTCTTTCTTGTGAGTGAAACAGAGGAGAGGAGAAAAACGGTCGTTGATGAGCGATATTGAAAGACAGAGAACTGTATTTAAGACATTCGTTTTTCAACTCTTTTTACACTTTGTAGAATTTTTACAGGAATGGATGGGATGCTTAGAACGCCTTAAGAGGCCATAGCCATGCTATTACTCTAGCGATTTTGATCAAAATCGTTAGAGCCGTTTTTTAGCGATTCATGAAAAACATGATTTTTTAACGTTTTTTTCATGTCTCGCGCATTTGCAATAGTGACGAAAATCTTAATGATGGATCCCATGGCTACCACTAACCTATACACCAAATTTGAACGTTGTAAATCAATTCGTTCGGGAGTGTTGCTAACTACATACATACACACATTTTTTCGAGAATACTTTTTTGAAGTCGGGTTGTTCCAAAACGTAGAGTAACTTTTGTCTAAGAAAAAATGATATACTAAAAAATTATTATTATATAATAATATAATTAATAATAATAATATAAGAATATAATAATTAAATTACCCTATGTTAACACATGGGTATTTGCAATTCAGAATCTAAACATCATGTAAAATTGTATCTTCAAACACATTGATAACAAACTAGGGGTGTGGAACATCGCACAACTTTCAATTACACTATGATACTGATGTCAATTTATGTCTTTTACCGTTTTTATATTTTCATCTTTTATTTAGAAAAAATGGCTAGCTGAGCGATATTTTTTAACATAATTCTTGTATGGGTATTAAAAAAAGAAAGAAAAAAAAAAAAACTTTGCCAAGCAGGTGATTTTGGCGATATACTTTTCAATAATTCTTATATTATCCTTTCTTATAAGTGAAACTGTAGGGAGAGGAGAAAAAATGATCGCTGATGATGTATGCTCAAGGAAATAGAATTCTGTGTTAAAGACATTCGTATTTCAACTTTTCACGCCATTAAAACATTTTCACGGGAACTTCGGAGGTGGGGATGTTTAGAGCGCCTTAAGAGGCATAATACCACAGGATTTTGGACAAAATCGTTTGAGCCGTTTTTAACAATTACTGAAAAACATAATTTTTTTAATGGCAGCTACCTTATGCGCAGGCGCGATTTTGACGAAAACCTTAATGACCACTGTGCCATCACCAACCCTCGCTCCAATTTTGAACATCGTAGGTCAATTTGTTCGGAAGTTATGCTGACCCCACACACGCACAGATATTTTTTTCTAGATCACTTTTTTGAAATCACCATGTTCCAAATTTGGAAAAATGCAGGAAGGAAAAAAAAAAAGGGGGGGGGGGGGGGAAGAAAAAAACGTAATTTTTTTTTTGACCGATGTATGCATATGGGTAGTTATAAGTAAAAAGGTCAACTCGTGATTATAGCTCTGGACTGTCTCGTCTAAGAATGTGTGCTAACTTAGATTATTTTTTAAATTCCGCTCCCATAAAAATTTACGCTAGGGTTGGAGCCCGACATAGGATTTTCAACTACGTGCTCGCGTTTTACACTTAAACTGATTTACGATTGTTTTCATGAAGTCTGCATTACCTCCATAATTCATTAGGATGGATGAGAAGCTCAAAAGTAGAGTAAATTTTAATGTTCGCATAGATTTATTATTCTAAATATTTTGTTATAAAGATAATAAATAAACTGTGATAGCATTTGAAACAGACTTTAAATTTATTAGGCAGAGTGATCTCAGAACCTAAAAATCAGGGAAATGTCGGGTAGCTTTTCGATTCTGGAAAGAAAGAAAATGAGAAAAATTTTAGGGAATTTTTTTTTAAATTTCATGAAAATCAGGGAAAATTTACTATAATTGTTTTGAAAGTATGTTTCCTCGCTCACCCGTATTTTGGTGCTATTTTCCCGGTAAACCTTAGAAATATCATGTTGCAGAATAATTTAAGCTTTTCATTACCTCCAAAACTATTTAAAAAAAAAAAAAAAAAAGCCAACATGCGTGTCAAGCTAATGCTGTATGTTATTTGTTTGCTACATGTGTGCTATTTGTTTAAAGTATGTACACATCTGGAAGAGATGAGGAAATTTGAAAAAAAAAAAAGTTAGCCGTAAAATCGGGGAATGTCTTGGAAATCTATCAGGATACTTTTTCAGGATGCTTATAAAATTCAGGGAAAAGAGTTTTTGAGTCTGAAGTAAGCTTTTGTTTGGTTAATATGTATTTTGGACAATTAAGCTCCTCAAACCCCTTAAATTTTTATGGAAGCGGAATTTAAAAATAAAAACATTTAAAAAAAAACATACATTCCCCCTCCCTCGAATAAAAAACTTGATTTAATGCATTGCCAATAAAAAAGAAAGTAATATGCCAATTTTCCGCTTACTTTTGGATGACGCTGGGGAGAAAATCTTCTGCTTGTACGTGGATTTCTACTTTTTCTAAATTTTTATTATTTTTAGTGGACTTTGTAGGGCTTTATCAAACTAAATTTGCCTAGCATGACTTAAAAAAATGACTATCTGCACCACTGGTCTGCACACACATTATATTCTTATTCAGCTATTTTTGTAATTCAAAATAGCGCGGTATATATATTTTCCTCCTTTTCGACTATTTTCACATGACCGTAAGTGGGGCCGACCAAAAAACTCGATAGAATACACTGTTATTTTTTAATATAAATCCTTTATATGAATTGCCAACTTTTTTTGTTCAATTGAAACTTACTAAAGCGGTTTTGTGCTCAGTAAGAGTTTCCATATAATTAGACCATTGCGTCAATTGTTTTGATTATACCAAGAATTACCATTCAAGATTATACCATTCAATTTTTAGAACATTTCAAATAATCTTAATATAAACTGGTCTTGATTGCCTAGTTGACTAAACGTTGGCCACCAAACCAATGGTTAAGAACCCGTTCTAAATTTCAACGGAAATTACCCCAAATGTGAATGTTTTTGAAAGTTAACGTGTCCTACATTGTCCTATAAGTTTGACATTTTACAAGAATCGCATTGGTCCTTATATTCCTTAAATTTTTATTTGAAAAAAAAATTCCCGATTTTCCATTAAAATCCGCGGAAAAGCCCTTATAATATTATAAATATTTATATGTATTATATATACATTTTTTTAATAGAATTTTTTTTAACTTTGAAAGTAGTAGTCATGAACCTAAAATCACCGGGCCGATTTTATGGTCTTGTTTAATTTCGTCCTTTTAAATGTACTGGATCCTTTAAAAGTGCCTTTCGTTTTTTTTTTCATGCTTTATTTTTTGTTTTCTTTCAGTCCTTTCATTGGAAGCCAATCCCTTTCAAGAGGGTGTATTTCCATTGTGCTATTGCCGCTCCCAAATACGTCTTTAAGTGATAAAAAGTTCCGGTAGATGACAGCACCATACTATTCCTTGTGATGAAAATGTCAAATCAGTTCCTGGCGGTCTCGATTTGTCGTTGCGTTCTCTTCATTTTTGACATTGTTATACGAAAATAAAATTTTCAGGGTTGCGTTTGTCATTATTCACAATTTTCAAATCAACATGCTTTTGAAAAAAGAACATTAGGGTACCAGTATACGTTAAAAATATAATGAAAATAACAATTTTTAAATATTTGAAAAAACTAATTTTTACCAGTGCAAGTCTTTTTTTCCAAAGAAATAAAAAAAATTTGTTAAAGAAACTGAACAAAAAATAAAAGGATATTTACACTTCAAATTCAACCAAATCAGATAAAATTGTATCAAATTTTTCAGTATAATCAAGAATTTTAACTAGGTTCAATAGAAAATATTATTCTAATATTTATTAGTTGTCAAAAAGGTTAAATAATGTATTGAGGTATAATACTAAACCCTAATCGTGGTGTTCATGAGAAAATCTTGTGGATCCTTTAATTTTTATATAAAATTGTTGGGATATAAAAATTGGTATTGTTTAATGAGGCAAGTGAAGATGCATGGGACTCCAGATGGACACTGGAATATTTCGTGGCGACGGATGTGTGGTAAGCAAGGCCTACAGATTTTTATTTTCCTAGTTTTTTTTTCTACGAGTTTGGAAAAACCTGTCATTAATCTCGCCTTTGACTCTCGTATAAATTTGCAAACTTTATTTAAAAAATATTGCATCATCTTTAATTATAATAGAGGAATTCTCCCAATATTCTTTAAATATTTGTTTCCGCTCCAAAATTGTAAAATTTTTCTATTATTCTTTAAGTTATTAAAATAAAAAAAACTTGGAGGTAAAATTAATTTTAGGAAAAAATTGGACTGCAATACTAATTATTGGTAACTTGACTCTTTCTTGAAGTTGAAATATTCTTTTTCAAGTACTTCAAAATCTGTAATTTTGCTAAAAGTTGCTTGGCATCCAATTTTTTTTGCCTTAGAAAAGAATGTGAATGGAAACCCTTCGAAAGTAAAAGGTTCACAATGATCTAAATTAAAAAAAGTCATAATTCTATATCCGGTTTTTAAATATCTACTAGATTTTTTTTTTTTTTTTTTTTTTTTTTTTGAGAAAAGAATTTCGTTTCTAAGTCTGCCTGTTAATGTCGATGGCTGAAAAGATGAAAATTTTAAGTCTTTTTAATCATACTTGAATACAAAATGATATTATTTTGACTAAGGTGGGTAATTTTAGAAATCGTGAACTGAGAAAAATTTAATCGAAACTGCGAAGGAGCTCAAAAACTTGCCAGTATTGCATCATAATTACTCTAAAAATGGAAAATTGACATTTTATTAGCCAAAATCACCGGGGCCAACCAAGTACCCCCTTTTTTTTTACCACCCGGCGTCAACCTGAATCATTAATTCAGTCTAATATATATTTTTATTTTGGAAAACAACTTTCCCAGAATTTAAAAGACTGGAGGCCTCGTGTACGATGCGGTATTATACATCCAATTAACTACCTGTGCACCTAATTTTGAGTAATCACTTACAAAATTAAGTATGGAAAACAAAAATTGTTTGATAATGGTGAGATTATTACATTAGCATACGTTTTTGAAAAAATAAAATTTTTAGTGATATTTTCAAACTAACTTATCCATAATAACCCCCCACCTTTCTCTCGGTCTGTCTTCAGTCGTTCATGAGGACTTGCTGTTGCCGGCTAGTAGGGTGGGCACATTTAGAACTAAGGTTTTTTTTTTAAATAAAACTTCCTCAAACTTTTTTTACCCCACTTTATTGTTAGTTCTTGAAACACTCCACAGATGGCAGCACTTATTGGGAAATAATAGCATTGATGAAGCAGCTTGTCTTAATGAATTTTCTCTTGGAAAGTTGGTTGTGGTAGGACAAATCTAATCGTCATTTTTTAAAAAAAGTTTTTATTTTTTGCACATTTCTTCTATCAATCTATCCATTATGTGTATTTTAACAGCCTATCTTGAACAACTGGATAGACTGCATAATGCTTAAAAAATGAAGTCGTTGGTTGGGTGGACAAAAAAAAAGAAAAAATACGGATTGCTGAGGAGTGAAAATAAAATTTTGGGTTGTACAAATTAGAGACCGTAATTATTAATGTGCGATCCAATCTAGCACTTTACAAGGTTTTTCGCGTTGCCACTATGATTGTGATCGATATGAAGTGAACTATCGCCCATCATCATCAACCACCGGCGTGGTTTTTCCCTTGCAGACTATCCAGGGCCTTCTCGAGAGCGCATTCACGCTCTAGTGTCTTTTTATCGGGCCCGATCCTACCTTCGGGAAACGAGTGTGACGTCACAAACGGGGTCTCTTGTCTGTGCGTACTTGGTGATTTGACAACAGGCCAGAATCGCCATTAGTACGTTTTCGGAGCACGTTGTTTTTTATGTGATGGTTTAAAGACTTTTTTTTTTATATATAATATAGGCGCATCTTTTACCTGGGAAAAGCAAGGCGACAACATTTTAAGTAATCTGCATTCCTTTATAGATTTTTTGGTTACGACAAGCGTTATTGAATGTATCAATAGTTTAACATACTGATTCAAAATCTGGCTGTTTATTTTGCTTTTGTTCTGTTTGGTAGTGAGTCAAGTTAAACAAAATTTTATCTTAATGGGAATTTGAACAACAGAACATCTTGTTCCTTGCTAACTTGACAATGTTCGAATAATGTGAAAAACATAGCAGTTCTCCTGTTACAGATAAGGTAAACAAATGCATTACAAAAGATAAACATATCATACTGCCGGTTCTAAAGTGATTTAATTGGTTTACTTTTTTGAGTCCAGGTAAACGTTAATTGATCTGATTTTTCTGTGCAACAAGCTCCTTAGTATTTGCATGAGCTGTACAATTATATAACCCCAAAAATAAGATTAAATCCTTTTAAACTAAAACTTATGTCTCGGAGGAACATGAAACATGTAAACACTCAATGAATGTACATGTTGAAAAAGTTTAATATGTTTTATATAATTACACTTTTTTCCAAAGTGACTTCAGACAACTTGTATAAAACAGCTTGTTGTAGGAACCTCTAAATATCATACCTATTTTGTAAATGCAAAAATTGAATATGAACTATAGATACGGCTATAGATTGAACTATAGATTGAAAGTCGAGACAACTATACTCCAAGCCCCTCTGCTGTTGTCTGTATAAAACATTTTGAAGAGCAATTTATTATACGAGAAGATAGAATGCGACGAGATGATGGAAGCGAATTGGTTGTGCCAAGAAAAAAAACTTGCAGCTGATGCCTACCCAACTATATTTGAAAGCCTACCTACTTACCTAAGTACACCTTTGCCCCCTAAAAGAAAACTTCCTAGTGAACGATGGGAAGAATTAAAGCTAAGAGATGACCAACAGTTTGTTCAGTGGTGCAATAAAGACTCAATTAACTCTTTTAAAGATTTAGTTGACAATTATGTGTGTAAAACAAATGAAAATTGGATGACAATCGTACGCAGTGAGTATGCTTTATTTTTTATTCTACAGGAAATAGGCATTCCAAAAGTTACTGTATGTTTTGAAATATTTTCTGATTTAAGTGTTGAAGTTTACTACGACAATAACATAGTTGAAATCTCTTCCTTTGATTGGGTGCTAGGCTCTGAGCATAAATGTGATAAATGGTCGAAATTTGAAAACATTTTAAGCATTTTATCAACTTATAATGAACAAAATATTACTTACCATGATAACTTGTTGTATGCCATTGAAAATTTAAAAAAGTGTATTGAAAATGATGCAATCGCTGATGAAAATGTATTTCTGAAAATACAGTTTTTAATTCAACAAATTAAACATTTGAATCAAAAGCAAATTAGGTACACAACTGATTCTATTTTATGGTGTTGCAAAATTTACTTTAGCTTTCCTGCTGCTTACATTTTAATCAGAAATAGCAAAGTTATGACTTTACCCCATCCCTCATACTTAAGAAATTGAAAATCGGTAACATTTATGTAGCCCCACTTACTCTTCTGAAAGTCATGTTTCCTTTTTAAAAAATAAAGTTAAATTGTTAGGAAATCATGAAAAAACAGTCAATTTATTGCTGGATGCGATTTATGTAAATCCTTCTTATTGCTACAAAGCAGGCCGTCTCATCGGCATTTCTGAAAATTCAAACTCTGCTGCTACAACTGTACAGGCATTCATGATTACTTCGGTAACTTCTCATTCAAAAGATATTGTTGCACTGTATCCCATTAGGTCTCCCCCATGTCTTACTGCCAATATACTAAGCGAGTTTTATCAATATTACACAATTGTGGCTTTAAGGTTTTAACATTGATTTCGGATAATAACCGTGTCAATCGAAACATGTTTACACTTTTGTGCGGTGGCACACTAAAACCTTGTATAATTAGTCCGAATGATTCTGATTTAAAAATGTTTTTCTTATTTGATACGGTTCATATTATTAAATGCATCCGCAATAATTGGCTCAAACAGACGATTTTATTCACACAATGTCCTCGTGAAGGTAATATTATACAGGCAGATATGAAACTTTTAGAGGATATTTATGAAAAATACACAAATTCTAAAGATGGCCCCAAAACTTTCCCATAAGACACTATATCCGAATTCAATAGAAAAGCAAAATGTACAAACAGCTTTAAACTTGTTTCATGATAGTAATATAGTGACTTTGGAAATATATTAAATGATAATAACATGTTATGTACAAAACAGTTTGTTAAATTAATTGCCGAATGGTGGAAAGTTGTAAATGTCAAGCATACTCTCAAAGGTAAGCATCTTAACGATAATAAATGTAATCCCATAACATCACTCTCGGACAGTAACTTTCAGTTTTTGGAATTTTTTTGCATTTGGCTAAAGCAATGGTAAGAGTTATATTCTTTTAAAGCTAAAGAGAAAAAAAAGTTAGGTGTTCCTGGGAGAGGAGGTTTTTTGTCAAAAGAAACTTTTTTTGCGTACACAACGCAAACTCTTGTTGCCCTCATAAAATACATGTTTGAAACTTTAGGTTTCGCCTATATTCTTTGGGAAAATTTCAAACCGACAGTATTGAAGCTAGATTTTGGGCAAATGAGTGGGGGCAACTACAACGTTTCATGTGCTCAGATTATGGAGACAGAGAAAAAATTGAGGATATTAAATTTATTGAGTCTGTATTCAGAAAAAAAAGGGAAATTTGAAATAAGAGATTTTAAATTTAAGCAAACATCTGAAGTAGAAAAAGAGTTGGAAGTTCCGGAAATTTTTTATGAGGTGTTTAACAGTAAAGATGATTCCCAAATTTCAGATGATACTATGTGTATTTTAATTTATATTGCTGGATACGTAGCGTATAAAGTTTCTCATATTTTAAAATGCAATGATTGTTCCTTTTTAATTAAAGACAAAACATTGGAACTAGATTGCCCCGTTGAAATTTTCAAATACTTATAGAGGACTTAATACAGATAGAGGACGATTAAAATGGCCTCAACAAATATTAGTTTTCATCATGCAAAATGCATATCAAATTTTTCAGAAACTTATTGGCGAAGGGTATGAACATTTGTTTTTAAAGTTTCCGGAACCTAAGCAGTTAATAATCCACTTAACGATGGAAAAAATTGAAATCTTAGGAATAGATTTCAACGTAAATTGTGGTAGTTGTGGAAAACAAATAGTATTATTAATCAAACAATGTTTGTCTGTCATTTCAAATGTGTTTTTAAATAACTATACTAAAGTAAAAAATGACAAACAACCAAGAAGTACAAAAAGAAAACTGGATATGAGTAGGAATCACATAATGTATTCATATTTGTGTGTAGTGCCATATTTGTGTGTAAATTATGCTCAATAATTTATGTTTGTGCGATTTATTGTAAATAAAATGTTTTTCTGTACTGTTTTGTTTTTCTTTCATTGTATTCTAGTTACACTGTATATATTAGAAAAATTCCACTTCATTAAACAGTTAACATAAAAATACATATATGTAACTTTTACAGTAACATTTAATTTCTAAATGAGTTCTAGATATAGTGATTTTTCCAGCATTATGAATTTTAATAAAATATGTTTTCAGAAAAGATAATTTATTTTCATTGTAAAATCTTTTACTTGCCTCAGAAAAAATGTTACAAGTTTGATGCATTTTAAATTGGCTCTTAATACTTCATATTAAGAAAACTTTCAAATGAAATGATCATCAGGGTTACTTAGAAGCGAAATATCCTTTATACCGAGAAGAGTGAATTCTCTCCGCCGGGGAAAGCAGATTACGTTTGTGACGTCATCAGTTGAAGAAGCAGGCCCGTAGAAAAAGAAACTAGTGCTTCGAGACGGCCCTGGCCTGACCATGACAAGTTGGGCCCAAGGTCCGGACATATTCTGGGGTCCCTTTTTCAAAAGAGCGATTTATTGGAAATTGTCATGACACAAAGTCAAATAAATTAGCACTAAATATCGAAAAAGTTGATAAATTAATACTAATATTTTTTCTTCTTAAATTTATTTTATTATTTCAAACAATCACATTTATGAATCATAACAGGAAAAACTTTGGCATGTAAAGCATTGCATTATACTATCACAATGTGTAGCATTGCTCACAATAAATTCGCCAAGACTTCCTTTCAATATTTTTTCAATCTCTCCGGAAAACTTGTTTTTTAAGCTATTAAATGACGGTTTTGTTGAAAAACGGTTCAGGATCTTTACAAAATAGATTGTGTAAAAAAATCATTTAAACAGATTAAAAAAAAATTCACACAGCTTTTGTGAAACAAAAGTGGTGTACAAACAATTTTGGGGCTCGAGCGATGATCAGGGCCCGAGTCTACCGAATTATTCATCTATATCGATGGGTTGTAAAACTCCCTCGCTGCGTTTGCAGTGCTGCCATCTGTAGGGAGTAGGGAAACTAATTTCAGCTACTTACTCTTGATTAGTGGCTGTTTATAATCCAAAGTTGCCTTAACAAGAGAAGCATCTAGCTGTTTTTACGAATTTCGATTATAGATGTTTGTGTTAAAAACTGGGTAAAAAAAAAGGGAAGTAACGAAATACGGAATCAAATAAGCTAAGCACTAAGAAAAAAAAATTGCAAGTTGGGCAATAAATAAGCATTTCCATGCTTATTTGTGAAAAAACCTTTCTAGATGAAATTTCCAACACTTGAGAAACTAGAATAAATCCGACTTCACAAATATAAAGCCTTAGCTCCTTTCAAAACAGTTCTGAAACTGCCAACAATATAATTTCCTCTCTCCGGAGCTTCATAGACCCTCTCGTGCAAACTTTTCCTGTAGTTGGCTTTAAATAATCCTCCCTAATTCATTTATTAGTGCTGCCCTCTGTTAGGAGTTGGGGAAAACTCATTCCAGCTGCTGAATAGCTCTTGGACCAGTGGTAGTAATCGTGAGTAAAATTCCAAGCTATTCTTTCATATCTCTGGTATCACTGAAAAAAGTTTCCTTCATTACTGACTGCTGGAAGATGATGCTTTATAATATTGGGATTAATATTATATCTGTTAATTTTTATTTCTGTTCGCGTGATATTGGAGTTTTCTTCTCAGACGCTTTTGTAGTGTTTTGGACAATAACACAACTAAGTTTCTTTAAACTTACCAACATTTTATTTAGCCAATGTTACGGGAACAGTGGCGGCTGGTGCAGGGGGCCCGGGCCCCCTCACTTTTTTGGTCGGTTCCCCACATTTTTTTTTTTTTTACAAATGATTTTTTTTTATAAATTTTTTATTAGTTACTAGTTAATATACTGATTTATCTGAAGTTTTAATCTTGAAACTGACCATTTTCACTCAACTAATAAATTTCCTTATAGATGAATATTTAAGTCGCCTTGATTGAGCTTCTTTTCCTTTGCCCGTAGAAGGGCTGGAAAAAAGACGAAGGGGCGGGGTTGAGAGACTGACTTTCGCCACCTGCAATATCCTGCAAGTCTATACCCCTTGTGTGGTTCTCAAATTACAAAATTCCTGAGTTTCGTGTTTTGGCACTGTCTTCTGATCTATAGGATAAGGAGATCCCCGACCGAAATAAAAGTTAATCTCATTAGATCAGAGACCCAATTTGAAATGTTACGCATCGATATTTTTTATTTTATTACTAGGCTCATGAAGTTTAATAATGTAAGTCGTACTATAATTCGCTGCTGAAGGAATGAATTTGAAATGCCCAACTAAGATATTTTTTATGCTCATCTGTGACCGTTTGAAAAAATAAGTTGAATGAAAGTAACTAACTTATTTCGCACAAAAACTAGGATGGTCTCTCCTTGATTGTCGGTCTGTCTTGTGGAAAGAGAGAAGATCTCACTCAAAAGAAGAATCCTTGTTGTTTCTAAAAACTGAAAGTGTTCCTCTGAAAGTAATTTCCAATGTAGCTCTAACCGACTAGGCACATTTTTCTACAATCCTGGTTGGACGACGTATGACGAAAGGGTGAGCCAAATTTTTGCATCAGATATTATTTGTTCAATCTTCATCTTGATTAGATGCCAATTTCTTATACAGTATTAGTGTGCGGATACCCCTTAAAATTTATTTGCTATAAAAAAAATCACGTACTTAAATAAATTACAAAAATAAAAGCCTAAACCATAACTTAAAAAAAAAAAAAAAACTTTAAATAATCGTACTATAGTACGATTGCAATTCTACAGAATATTGTAAGAACCCACAATTCCTATTAAAACTCTAACAGCCTAACGCTATTAGAATGACTATATGAGGATAATCTTCTTGCCCTCTTCAAAAGATGTTAGTTTACCCAGCCTGTGCTTGGGGGAACAAAATGTCTCCTTACTTCGGTCGACCTTGAATTTGCATCTTAAAGAGCAAAGAAATAAGACAGAAAATTCTATAATGTGGCGAAGGCCATTCATTCCCTTTCACGTGACATCCTGTTTTTTCGTCATACCATGGGTATGAGTATCATATTACTAATACTCCTCCTGGTCCTGAGAGATCTGCAAGGAAATGGTCAATTCTTACTTTAAAATCAGGGATCAGGCGTTTATCTTTAGTGTCTTCAACTTGTACGACTGCGAAAGAATTTACACCAATACATAACCACGGTAAGTTTTATTTTATTTTAAATTTTACTCTTTATTTAGTAAAATGTAAGAGTCAACAATTGGTTTTTGTTCAGATATTTACTTTTTGTTTCGAAAAATAACTGAGTATTTAAATTTTGTTCAAATGATCAGAAGTGTTGATTTGTCCTACCTCTCCCAATGATATTTGATATAGTATACAATAGGGTATTTGACACCATCAACAAATGATTACCAAATGCGGCATATTTATAGTATTTAACGAAATAATAATGCAAGCAGTTTTAACTCGAAATAATTGCTCAAATTTTTATAAATCAAATTTTAAAAATTGCTTTTCTGAGTGCCTCGTCACGTGATCAGAAACGCTCGGATAAACTCCTCTGCAGAGTGTGACGTCAATGTTGACCACATTTGTAAGCAAACAGCTTCATACGTTTATTTTAAAGCTTGGTTCATCTCTTTTCCTACTATATGCTAAATTATGACTATTGAAGGTAACTTTTAGGAAATATTTATTTAAAGAAGTGTTATTGGAACATTGGAAGACAGTTTTGTAAAGGCACACATTTCGAATTTACCCAAAATAAATGCTTTGATGGTGGGGTTCTTTTTCAAGTCAAGCTCAGAATTTATTCTACAGAGTTTAGAAATGTTAAAACATTTGTGTAAGTATCAACAATTCTCACAGTTCTTATAATTTGAAAAGCAACAACAACACTTTTACAGTTATAATAATCATAAAAACATTAGGATAAAAAAAAAAAAATTGCAATTAATATAATCCACTGAGTACTGTTAAAACGGAGTGAAAGGAACAATTTTCAACTTTCAAAGTAAAAATAGAGTGTAATAATATTGTTAACGAACATATTTTTGACTTAGGAACGTGGGTCTTACCTTCTTCTATAATGATCAAGCCCAAAAATGTTGGAAAAAACGTGACTTGCATTTATTTTGATTTTTTTCACGTGGTTCTGATTCACCCCGCAGAAAGGGATGAAACGGAACACTCGTTTTAATTTATAGCTGATATTATTTAAAAAAGACAAAAAGGTGAAAAAGACAAGTAATAATGCATTGAAGTGAATAGAAACACAAGATTATCATAAACAAAATCCTATAATCTTTAACCCTTTATCTACTGACGGTACTTATAAGTCCAGTCATTGTACTGCATTTCTCATGGTACTGTACTGATTTAAATGCTTTGAAACCCATAGGGACTTTGTAGTCCACTTCTATGAAGTTTGTTCTTCACCTACTGAATGACAGCTTAAGATTGCTTCTTTTTGGAAACATTAAGTATTTAAAAGAGTTAGTACAAATTTTAAAGAATTCAGTAAATAAAGGGTTAACTGCTGTGATTGGGTGGTTTGATCTTTTTTGGCGCAAGGGCAACACGTGGTTCATACTGCTCCAAAAAAGAATTAGAAAGAACAAAGAATTAGAACAAAGAATTAGAAAAATTAATTTAAAGTCAAAGATTAAATATTTTAGGGGGTTGGAACCATTTTACAAAAAATGACTCGCGGTCTGTCAGACCGCATACAGTAATTAAAGGTTAATATGACAGACAAAAAATGCTTTTGTCAAAACAATTCATGTAAACAAAACAAATATTTTGGTTTCAAATTTACCAAAAAATAAATAAAAATATCAATATTTCAATAGTGCATCAGTACTTAAACTAAATATTGTGTAGTTAAAACATTTAAAAGAATTAAATAAAGTATTACTTGCATCAAAATGATCTTCACAGAAGTGAATCGTAGTCTGTGGTGAAAACTAAGTTGATTCTCTTCTTGCAAGATTTAACCACTTTTTTTGTATGTCTGCTTTCCTGAGCACATGTGTAAACAACTTTTCTGGAGTTTTAATTGAAGTACTTGTACAGTGGGGTACTGCATAATACCGATATCGGTGAGACATTTCTTGGAACGAAATCAAAAGAAAAACACGTTTCGCGCTGGAAACTACTCGCGATTGCGATGTTGTTTATGCAAGATTGACGTCACACAGTCAGATGGGTTTTTGAGCAGCGTTTTAGGGGCGGGGCTTCTACTTGCATTTTAAAATGCAATTTTTAGCGTTTTGCAGCATTATTTTGAAAAAAGAAAAAATACGTGTCTTTTATTCTGTGCATACCTTTTATTTAAAACAGATTTTGAAAATTTGTCAAATACCCTATTATTAAAGTAACTCTCCGGTACAATCAATAGATGAATTTCTATAACGACAGCAAAATATTTCCTTATCAAATCAAAATAAGTGGTTTGGCTAGAATTGGGCAGAAACTACATTGATCCTTTTACAGGGTAGTACAAATAAAAGAGAAGAGGATCTAATTTTAGTCCAAATTTTGATTGAAGGATATTCCGTTGGAGTATAACTCTCCCTTAGCTCTTGTGCCAAAAAAATATACAACGACATATATTGCTATTCAAAGAATATCAAGTAGTTCAATTTAAAACTATTGAACTGGTCAATATAACAATGCTTTCAACTTTGTTTGCAAATTAGTAAATATTGTACTTTCGAAGGTTTTGTAATATTTTATTAACTCTATTATACAAAAATCAAAATTATTTTGCATGAATTAATAATTAGTTGGTTGTTTTCAGATTATCTGCCGCTGTCAGCAAAACGAAGGCTATAATGCGCCGAAACATTCGTCATTAGACAAGCCAACATACATTTACAAACAACCATGCCTAACATGGGACTTGAACCCGCTGAATTAATAATTAAAATATCATTGACTGAAATATTAGTAGCATTACTCATGACTAAATTTTTTTTTTCCAATTATTTTAAAACCTTATTTGTTGTTGTAAGCAAGCATATATATATAATTTTTGGTATCGAGGCCCCTCACTTTCACTGCTCACGTGCTGCCACTGGGTATATGACAGGTTGAAATTTTGAAACAAATGCTCTCGGAAACTGTTTTTAAGCCGTTTTTTTAATTTTCATTACTTCGATTTTGAGTGCTAAAATACCATTTTGTAAGCAAATTGATGATCAGAATGAAATCGGGTGATGACTTTTATGATCTTGGGCAAAAAATTAAGGTTAAATATCGAAAATTGGGAAATTGAAAATTGCCTAAGGTTGGTTGTTTTCAGATTATCTGGCGCCGTCAGCAACACGAGGGCTATAATGCGCCGAAACATTCGTTATTAGACAAGCCAACATACATTTACAAACACCCATGCCTAACACGGGACTCGAACCCGCAACCTCGCGGTCTAGAAGCTAGCACGCTAACCACTATAACGTTTGGTCGGCACTATAACATCTGAAACAAATCAGATGAGATTTGGTTTACACCTAAATTTTAAACACAAAGCCTAGTTCATACATATTTTGTTGTGTCAGTGTTTATTCGTGGGTGCATATTTTTAGTATTTATCATTTTGTATATTAGTTTAAACTAATATACAAAATGATAATTACTAAAAATATGCACCCACGAATAGACACTGACACAACAAAATATGTATGAACTATGCTATAACTATGTAACTAATATACAAAATGGTAAAAACACTACAAAATCCATGAAACAATACTAAACATATGCATCCACAAATAAACACTGATACTTGAAATAAATAAACACACCTCACCCCAAAACAGTAAACTACTTAAAACTTTTAAAATTCAATCACAACATAAACAAACTATTTATTTGAAAGAAGTACATAGACAAAGTGGAAGGATAGAATAGAGGTGGCAAAAATGGAAGTATTGCAATTTAACCCAAACTAACTATATTATACCAAATACAATATAGAATACACCTTTTTAACAAAATGTGGAATTGTAAAAAAAGTTTTAAATAAGGGAAATGAAAGTGGATAGTATAAGATAATTAACTTTTTTATTTTTCTAATAATAGGTTTGGTTTAAAAAAAAAGTCAAAATCGGTCCAGAAGAAATTCAAAAAGGGCATAGTGATAAAGATTACTACACATTTCAATATATTGCAAAGCAAATATTTAGGATTTTAATCATTATTCTTCAGTATGTATAAAAATACAATGTATATAAAATATTATTTGGACTTAAAAGAGTGAGTAAAAAAGATATGTGTACCGTAAAATATTTACAAAAAAGCTTATTTAACACTGATGAAATTGATGTACACTCTTGAAGAAATTGATAAAATTCTAATAAAAAATTATGGTGCAAAAATTATTATACTGATTTTGATTGATATATGGATATTTGGAAATGGTAGGTGCAGTTCTTAAGTATTTTTTTATGAGCATGAATTATTCTAATTAAATGCAACATGCACAAAGTATGAAAATTCGAAGAATGTAAAGTTATTTATTGAAATTTTGAACAAGATTTTGTATAGTAATACTTGACAAATCAAATGTTATACTCGTATATATTTAGACACCAGATCAAAATATTTTTACTTTAGAGTGGTCTTGGTATTGACACTTTAAAGGCCAAAATAATAGGTGTTATGTCAAGTGTCACAAACTAAATGTTGATGAATATGTGGGAACTGGATAACAAACTTTACATACTTCAAGCTGCAAAAGGTAATAAAATTACAGAAACCTACCATTTCCAAAAAAACATACACTATCAGTATAATAAATTTCACACAAAAATGTTCTTTGACCTGTTTAGGACTTTTCAATCAACTTGTATAAACGTTTATTGATGCTATGATCTATATTACATCCAATATGAAAATTTTAATTTTTTTTTTCAATGGAAAATAACACAAAAGAAACTTAAAAAAAAAATATGAAAAATAACAATGGTACATTTATCATCTTTGAATTTACAAAATATAGCTTTGAATGTGCTTTTTTCACATAAAGTGAATAACACTTAAATACAATTTAATAAGATTAATCTTTTGATCGTTGATTTGTATTCAAATCAGTAATAATACAATGAGCAAATTTAAGTAGTAGCTCTTTTTAGATTCAAAATAATTATAATTTTACCAATATATATAAATTTATATTAGTTTCATATAATATAAAAGATAACAAATATATTTTATAAATTTTTAACATACAGCAAACAACAATAAACAACAAAAATATTTAAACATTGAGTAAAATACCTCTATAAAGAAAATGAAATTAGGAATTTAAATTTCAAATTTAGGAATACTTAACTTTGAGCTCTTTTTTGTTCACTTTCCCCATAACATTGCGAGGAATTTCTTCAACATATTTAATAACAGTTGGAGTTGCATACGGAGGTATATACTGTTTACAAAATGTTTTTAATTCTTCATCTGAGATAGATTTTCCTTCTTTAGATAAAATAAGGCAGGCAACTCTTTCCCCCCAAACATCATCAGCAAGACCAAACACTGTACATTCAGATATGTCCGGATGACGCAATAAACAAGATTCTACTTCTAAAGCACTAATTTTGTAACCTCCACTTTTAATAATGTCTACAGATGTTCTTCCCAGGATTTTAAAAGCTCCATTTTCATAACAGGCTGTATCTCCTATAAATATGAATACATTAATAATTTAAACAGTTTATAAAATGAAACAAAATGTATTAAAGATAATCGTAGTACTAAAGCAACAAGGTCTTCAGGCGTGTTGTACTTGGATGTTTTAAAAGTAGCTCAAACAGAAGAAACCAAATGGATTAAGATCAGAGAGTGTGGAAGCCAAAAGATAAATCGATATTGCCAATTCACTGCTGAGAGTATGGTGGGCATAAAAACTGCACTTTTTGAGCAGCTGTGATGTTCCAAATTTTGTTATTGAATAAATAGATTGTGATTCTTTTCCAAAAGAAAAATAGTAATGATGTGTATTACACCAAAAGTTTAGGTACAAGTGGTTTAGAACAATTAAACACATAATTTCTTCAGAATTTTGAATTAGTTAAAAAATTTATTTAAACTGAAATTTTTTAAATCAGATGTCCAAAACTATAGAAACTTTTTCCTTCTTTGTCTGTTCTTATTTTCTTTCATTCAATATTTATTTAAACTTCAGGTGACAATGTCAGTTTATTTATTCATTGTTTTAAATTAATTCCTTGCTATTAATGATTTATACCTTGTTGTTACAAATAAACTATCTAACTATCAATAAACTATAAAACTATCAAACCTGTTAGAAACCATCCATCTTCAGTAAAAGATTCAGTAGTTGCTTTTTCTTTTCCCCAGTACTCCTTAAAAACATTAGGACCTCTAACAAGCAATTCACCCGGATCACCTTCATTCCCAGATAATATTTTCACTCCATTATAGTTACCAACAACTAGGTCAGACATGTTTAGAGATGAGGAATCACTAGTTTTTCTCAGTTTTATTTCAACCTCTGGTAATGGAACTCCAACTGTGCCTAAAATTAATTATAAACTAATTAATTTTGATGAGATATTTTACTAAATCATAGATATTAATTGAAGCTTTTCTGTGTCCATCTAGTTTTCAGATGATATTGCAATTCTTTATCAAACTCTTATCGAGCAATAGCAAACATGAATTAAAATAAAAAATAGACTAATGCGAGCTTTTCAATAACTGAGTAATGAGTAAATTAATATTTCCAGACCAAAATTTCAAATATCATTTAGTTTTAATAGGTTAAAAAATTTGCAGTTAGAAAATTTTCATTGTTGAACTATGTTGACATACATCAAAGAGTATGCTGCTAAATGTGAATAGATTATAATATTTCATGACCAGGAAGAATGATGAAAAAGTATAAATTTATGTTCATAAATGTTTCCCAAATTACATAGGGTAAAAGTTGGATAAATAATTACAAACAGAAGGATATTGGTAAAATCTTCTTTAACATAAATGTTCCTTTTCTACTAAGGTACAAATTTAGAAAAAGATATTTATGCTTAAAAATAGAATTTAACTAAAGATTTAAGGATTAAATCTCTATTTGGAGAAACATATGCAAGTTGTGGGTAGATTCACTTGATATAAATATATTAAGGATATCATATCCTAATGTCTGTATTCCGTTTCTTGACAACAAATTTTAAAATGAAAAATTTTATAGAAGAGAAAACTGATAAATAATTTCATTATGTTTGTACAATATGAGTAAAAAAAAAAAAAAAATCTGAATAATAGTTTATGTATAGCCATTATTCAGATTTTTTTTTGTATATTGTACAAGCACAATGAAATTATTTATCAGTTTTCTCTTCTATACAATTTTTCGTTTGAAAATTTGTAAATATATTTGTAAAAATTGTAAATATATTTGTAAAAATTGTAATTGTTAAAATAAAAAAAGAAAAGTACCGTTGTGATTTGAGAAAGGTTTTTAATAGTATGTAGGTGTTTTTTTTTTGTCATACGGTCCCCCATCTGCATATTAAACTAAACCAAACTTAAAAAAGATAAACAGTAAACCCATAATATTATGCATATTTATATTTAGAATTAAAAAAAAAATTTAAACAGCAAATTTAATAATTTTCCAATGAGTGGTTTTTAATTTAAATATTGAAAAAAAATAAAAAATTCAACTTTTATATGAAAGCTTTATTTAATAATTAATAAAGAAATCGTTACAAAACTTTTAAATAGAAACATTTATGATTTTTTTTTTACTTTCATTAGATTTATCATGGTCGAATCCTCCTCCCTCCCCCCCCACTGCTATTTTTTTTCTTTTCATTACGACAATCAGTTACTTAGCTAAAAAGGGAAAAGGTTTACTTTAAGGAACTGTATACTAGATTACATTTCAAATGAAAGTTTAAAGTAAAAAAATATTTCAATGTGAAAATTCTTAAGCATTTATATTCTATTGGGAGCATAGATGATAAATTTACATTTTATATTCTTTAGTAGTTGATAAAATTCTCACAAAAGTACAGGGCGAGAATTAAAGTTCAACTTTCAAAAAGCTTTAAAAAAATTAAAAAAAACTGGTCAGAATGACCATAATTTGACCTGAACATACCCGAAGAAGGGTAAAACTTTATGGCATAAGAAAAAAAAAACTATTTTGAATTTTTTTTTTTTACAACACACCAATTTTCTCCTTTACATGTACAGGGTGACCAGAAAAGGACTCCCTGATTTCAAAATTAAATATCTCGAAAACAAAGATTGATAGAGGAATGCAGTAAACGGTATGTTTATTGTGAAAGCTGTAAGAATTTTATACAGCAGTTTGAAATAATAGTTACAAAAGCTGCTAACAGATGGCGCTGTAATTGCCATACGTAATGCCTAGTATAAATAGTGATCCGAAGCCCAGAGCGATCAGTTCCACTATTGAAGCGTGAAAGGAGGTTAGCGTACCGAAGGAAGAGATTAAAACCATGTACTCCATTGAACAACGCGTTTTTCTGGTGCTAGAGTACCACAGGTTAAAAGAGAGTCATACGGCAACAAGGCGCAGTTTTCAAGCACGATTTAATGTTCCAAAATTACCCGATGCAAAAACCATTCGTACGGTCTTCGCCAAATTTCAACGAACAGCCGCAAGCAAACTGCAGTAACGCCTGAAAATGTCGCCACAGTTTCTGGAATTATTCAGCAAAATCCAATGTCATCCGTCCGTAGAATTGCATCCGAGACTGGTTTGAAGCGTTCCAGCACGCAGAAAATACTGAGAAAGAGCCTACACATGTTTCCAATCAAAATTCAAACTCACCAGGCCATACCCGTATGAGCTGTGCAACAAAGGATTGACTTTGCTAATCAGATGCTCACAATGATTGATAGTGAAGGATTTGATGTTGTCTGCATCTGGCTTACAGATGAAGCACACTTCCACCTGAATGGATTCGTGAATAAACAGAACTGGCGATTTTGGGGTTTCGAAAATCCATATTGGTGTGAAGCGAAACCGCTGTATTCTCCTAAAGTTACTGTGTGGGCTGCAGTATGCAGCAGAGGCATTATTATCCCTTTTTTCATTCGAGAAACGGTCACTAGTGAATGTTACGTTGCAATTTTGGAACAATTTGTCGCCACACAGCAAGTGTTAGAGGATCGACCACGTACTGAATGGTTTACGCAAGATGGAGCCCGACCACATCATACCAAACAAGTGTTTCGCTTTCTTCATGAATACTTCGGGAATCGAGTCATTGCTTTGGAATATCCCAAATTTACTGGTGCAGGCATGGATTGGCCTCCATATTTGCCAGATTTTACCCCCTGTGACTATTTTTTGTGGGGCACATTGAAAGACATTGTCTACCCGAAGCATCCCGCCACGCTGGACGAGAATGAATCGGCGATCTGTGTGGCATGTGAATCCATTTCTGTTGAGACACTACGAAATGTGATGGCAAATTTCATTCTTCGTTTGCGCCACCTCTGTAGTGCCAATGGTGAACATTTTGAAAACATTGTGATGTGATTTTTTTCAAAGAATGTTTTCATACGATTATTTCATTTATGTATGCTGATAATGAGCTGTACAGCGTACAGCGCCATCTGTTAGCAGCTTTTGTAACTATTATTTCAAACTGCTGTATAAAATTCTTACATCTTTCACAATAAACATACCGTTTACTGCATTCCTCTATCGATTTTTGCTTTCGAGATATTTAATTTTGAAACCAGGGAGTCCTTTTCTGGACACCCTGTATAATCAAGTAAAATTTTAGGTCTTTCTGATGAGCATTTTTTTCACAGCTTTTTGCAAATTGAACCTTAATTACAATCACCCCGGGGTGATATTTTTCTTACGCCAGACAGTGGCTTTCAAAAAGTATGGCATAAGAAAAAAAATAGTTTGAAATAGCTTTTTTTCTAGTGCTACACTGTTCCCTTCTTCTCTTGAGTATAAACAGGTCAATTTCAGGTAATTCTCACACTCTGTTTATTGAAATATGTTATACATTTTACAAGAAGTAAGTTTTGAGATGTGTGCATCAAATTCATTCTTTAATAAGTTCATCCAGTGATCAAAACCAAACCCCTGGATCAGAGGCAATATAAACACCAAGCACACAACTCCCGTTTGATACTTGACATGGATGTCTACCCCACCTCAGTGGCTTATTAAATGTATATTTGATTTAGTTAAATTAATTAATTTTCCATGTAACTTTGCCACAAACTAATTTTATATAAAACAAAAAAAACATAGATTCATCATAATTTTAAAATTCTAATCCACTTACGAGAAGAAAGAACAAAAATGTTCCATGCAAATACTGTTTATAAATGCTTAAATTATAAATTTATCAGTTTTATAATCAGCAATAGCATACAACACTTTGGTGCAAATCGCAATATTTAAAATTTTTTGAACCGAAGATATAGCCATCGTTAAAATTTTTTTTTGCATAACTGCACTTACTGAATAACCTGGGAACATATTAAGATTAAAATTTATAGAAAAAATATTATTCAAGTGCCTGAAAAGAAAACCTGAGTTGAATCCATATTCAATTGCTTTGATTATCTACATAGTATTTTACTTAATGTTCTTAGGCATACCAATTTTAGGTAGGCACAGTTTATGCACTGCAGCAGAATTTTTTGTAGTTTACTGCTGAACAATAAACTTATTTCTGCAGGATTAGCATGAGATTTTTATTGAATTATTTAATATTATATTTCAATAATGCTAAACATATAAATCACAGTAATCCACCACTAAAAACTTTATTTATTACATAGTAGTAGTAGTTTATTTATCACTTGTAAAAATAAGAAATTTTCTTTTTTATGTTATTTATTTCCTATTCAAAACAAGGTAATGCATTTCTTATGTAAAATATGGTAACATATTTGTTATGTAAAGCATAGTAATATATTTGTTATGTAAAGCATAGTAATGTGTTCTTAAGTAATATATACAGAAAATCATAAAAGTTAACACTTCTAATTTATTTTGGCAAATGGACCAAAATACAAGTAGAATTGAATAAGAAATCTACCTAGCAATATTTTTTACAATAGTATTATGATTTCTTGCTATTTGTAGAACATTAATGCAATTTGTATTTTTTTACCTAACAACGAAGCATAATGCAACTTCTTTCAGACATTCATATTTTTATAATAAAAATATCATATAAGAGGAGAATTTTTTGCTTTACATGATAGTTTCAACAATGCTTAAAACACACTCCTTATAATTTAAGATAAAGTTAATTGTAGAATAATAGAAGTACAGTCAAGAGTCTGAAATCCGGACATCTAAGAACCGGACACTTTTGAATTTCCTGTTGTTTTTCTTTCTAAGGAATCGAGACATCCATGAATTTATCTTCGACTCTGCTGCCCACCCATGCTTTGCCCCATTCACATCTTTTTTAAAAATTTCATGTCTGAACAAGACAAGAACACTGGTTTCATAACAAAAAAGCACTGCAGCTATTGCGATTCGAACTTGCTCTAACCTGATCGGAGACAGTCTGGATGGACGTGACATTACGTCACACAGGGATTACCAATTGGTCGAAAAAGAACTTCATTCCGGATTTGGTTCCAGAAGCAATTTCATTTTTATTCTCTTTCTTAAGATCACAGATTTAACATGCATGCATTTTACAAATCTTCTTCCATTCAATTATTTTCCTGAATTTTTTATTCCCCCTTTTTTTTTAGCTTTGTCGGAAACACTCGGGAATGAGAGAAAACGGAAGCATGTTTCTAAGGTAAAAATCCTTAAAAAAATCCAACGTGGGACATCAGTCCTCAAGGTTTGTGTGGAGTACGGAGTAGGGAAATCAACAATTTACGATCTACAGATAAAAAAGGAAATTCTGGAATTCTTCATGGATAGTGACACATCAATAGAAATGGTGAAAAGAAAAACGATGCATTCGAAAAAAAAATCCAGATTTGGATAAAATTATGATCGAATGCTTTCGCCAAAGAAGAAATGAAAATACTCCACTCACAGGTCCAATGCTGATGCAGCAAGCAAGGTTATTCCATGAGGATTTAAAATTGACCAATGCTTGTGACTATTCCACAGGTTGGTTGAAACAATTTAAGAAGCGACATGGGATTCGACAACTACGTATTTGTGGTGAACATGCCTCTGCTGATCATGAGTCGGCTGAACAATTAATAGAGGATTTTAATTTTTTAATGAGACAAAGAAAAATTACTGACATGTGTTTTGTAAAATAGTTTTTTTTTCCGAAATAAATATAATGCGATGTAAAAATAGATTGTTCCTTGTATAAATGAAGATCGGGGGAACATTTTATTTTATTGGTTTATTCATATTTTGATTATAGTTTATATTATTTTATGGTGCGAATTTCCTCAGAAATTGCATCAAAGCGCACCGTAAACTAGAAATTTACCTAAGGGTGTTCGAAGAGGCAGATATCCGGTTTTTTTAGCCGAAAATCGTAAAATTGCCTGAAATCTGGAAAAGTACAAAATCAGGAATTGCTGCGGTCCCGAGGAAACTATGAAATTTTGCAACTAAATGTGAATGAAAGTCATTCAAGTTTATGATTTTAGTGAGTCTCAGTCTTCTAGAGTGTCTTAAGACAGTACACAAGAAAAAATTTTGCTTTCTGAGCATACCTGGTTTATATTAAATGCGATTTATTTTTTGCTCAATCAACAATTTTGCAGTTGCAGCGGTCAATTGATTCTTACATATTTCAATAAGCTTTGAATGCCTTCCTTTAATAAGAGACTAGCCTGCTTTTGTCATTCTTAATTGTATGAAATTTGTTGTTAAAAAGTATAGTATTGTGATAATTGTCTCCTAAATATTTGGGTATCATTAGATTTTTTGCTATTCATATTAATGCTGAAGGTCTGATCAAGAATAATGTTACGATAAGTTGAAATGAGATCATAAAAAGAGACAAGTAATCATATTCTAAAAATACTTAAAACTTTTAAAAATACATCATGCAAGAAAGTACCTGGTAATCGTGGTCCATTTAATTGAGTAGACAGTGCCATTCCAACTTCAGACATTCCAAAGCGTTCTATTAAACGGTGACCAGTAATATTTTCCATATGATGAAAAATAGGTACTGGTAAAGAAGCAGAACCTGAGCAAAATAGCCTAGGAAAATTAAAGAAATAATTTCTGACTTCACAACATAGGAAGAGGATATTGCATCAAAATTCAGTACACTAAACATAATAAATGAATGCATGCAAAATAGCATAAAAACATACAAAAGTCTTGTCACTTCCCTAATAACCATGTGACGAGTATGTGACGAAAAGCGATATCGCATAGAGATCACGCGATGTCACGGCGATATCACACAGGGGTCACATAGTCGTCCAATGTCCGTTTTAGAGGGGGGTTTGCGACGTAACTTTGTGATATCGCTGCGATATCGCTTTTCGTCACATTGTGACATTGGGGACGAATTTGCGATTTTTGCGATATCGCATTGTGATCTGTATGTGATCTTAGTGATTTTGGCGACATCTATGTGATTTATGTGATCTTCGCAACGAAAGCTTTGTCAAAGCGATATCGCTTTGTGACCTAAATGTGATCTTAGTGATTTTGGCGACATCCGTGTGATTTATGCGATTTTCGCAACGAAAGCTTTGTCGCTGCGATATCGCTTTGTGACCTAAATGTGATCTTAGTGATTTTGGCGACATCCGTGTGATTTATGCGATCTTTGCAACGAAAGCTTTGTCACTGCGATATCGCTTTGTGACCTAAATGTGATCTTAGTGATTTTGGCGACATCCGTGTGATTTATGCGATTTTCGCAACGAAAGCTTTGTCGCTGCGATGTCACATTGTGACCTAAATGTGATCTTAGTGATTTTGGCGACATCCGTGTGATTTATGCGATCTTCGCAACGAAAGCTTTTTCACTGCGATATCGCTTTGTGACCTAAATGTGATCTTAGTGATTTTTGCGACATCCGTGTGATTTATGCGATCTTCGCAACGAAAGCTTTGTCACTGCGATATCGCTTTGTGACCTAAATGTGATCTTAGTGATTTTTGCGACATCCGTGTGATTTATGCGATTTTCGCAACGAAAGCTTTGTCGCTGCGATGTCACATTGTGACCTAAATGTGATCTTAGTGATTTTTGCGACATCCGTGTGATTTATGCGATTTTCGCAACGAAAGCTTTGTCACCGCGATGTCACATTGTGATCTGTATGTGATCTCAGTGATTTTGGCGACATCCGTGTGATTTATGCGATCTTCGCAACGAAAGCTTTGTCACTGCGATATCGCTTTGTGACCTAAATGTGATCTTAGTGATTTTGGCGACATCCGTGTGATTTATGCGATTTTCGCAACGAAAGCTTTGTCACTGCGATGTCACATTGTGATCTGTATGTGATCTCAGTGATTTTGGCGACATCCGTGTGATTTATGCGATCTTCGCAACGAAAGCTTTGTCACTGCGATATCGCTTTGTGACCTAAATGTGATCTTAGTGATTTTGGCGACATCCGTGTGATTTATGCGATTTTCTCGACGAAAGCTTTGTCGCTGCGATATCGCTTTGTGACCTAAATGTGATCTTAGTGATTTTGGCGACATCCATGTGATTTATGCGATTTTCGCAACGAAAGCTTTGTCACTGCGATATCGCTTTGTGACCTAAATGTGATCTTAGTGATTTTGGCGACATCCGTGTGATTTATGCGATCTTCGCAACGAAAGCTTTGTCACTGCGATATCGCTTTGTGACCTAAATGTGATCTTAGTGATTTTGGCGACATCCGTGTGATTTATGCGATCTTCGCAACGAAAGCTTTGTCACTGCGATATCGCTTTGTGACCTAAATGTGATCTCAGTGATTTTGGCGACATCCGTGTGATTTATGCGATCTTCGCAACGAAAGCTTTGTTGCTGCGATGTCACATTGTGATCTGTATGTGATCTTAGTGATTTTGGCGACATCCGTGTGATTTATGCGACTTTCGCAAAGAAAGCTTTGTCGCTGCGATGTCACATTGTGATCTTAGTGATTTTGGCGACATCTATGTGATTTTCACAACAAAAGCCTTGTTCCTGCAACATAATTATACAAAAAATTCACAATTAATTTTTTTTATCAACTACCTATATCTGCTTCAAGTACCTACTCTCACTATGAAGAGGCTCAGTATCTTTTCTTTACGTCAAATATTTTCTAATACTATGGTAATATAATTTATACTATCAAGGCCAGTCATTACTTTAATGACTGGCCTTAATGGTATAATCATAGTATTAGAAAATATTTGAATATTTTCTAAAAGTATGAACTTTTCTAAACTTAATATACATGAACTTAATGGTATAATAAATTAAAGAATCATAGCATTAGAAAATATTTCTTCGTCTTCAACAAGACTTTGGGAAGTAAAAACTAGTCTCCTATATTAAAAACCAATGAAACAGTTAACTACCTAATTAGCCTTTAACCAAGAGAATTTATCCATTCCAATAGATTTCTCAGCTAAATATATACCTTAAAAATAAGACAAAACATGACTAAATCTATTAAAGCACAATGTAATGTATCTCATACATCTCAATTTTTCTTTTAAACAGATTACAATGTTGTTTTGCCATTTTGTGCAAATCTTCTCCTTTATAAGTTTAGCATAAAAGAAAAATACAAAACTAAAAACAGGTTGAACAAATCAAGCAAAAATGGAAATATGCAATTAAAATAAGAGTAAAAACATAAAAAGGTAATAAGTTTATTTTATTGAACACAAAGCAAACATATTCTTTGTTACACTAAATATTGCAGAATGCTTTTCTTTTCAGCAAGGTATCTGTCCATCTGACTGCCAGGAATTAAGCCACTTCCTTCAATGTAGCCTATTCTTTCTTCGTGTTTCAGAGCATTAGGTGTAGGCTTTGGACCTAGAAAATTAAAAATAGGTTATTCTTAAATTTCAGTTTAAAATACACCATTTTTAAAATTGCCCCTCACAATACAATTTTAAAAATCTAATGCAATTATAGCACAAGATGCTAGTTAATAAAAATAAAAACAGAAATTCTGTGCCAACTTTAAGTATTCATAACAAGGTTATAATAGTAATTAAAATGTGTAATGCCAACATAAATAATTGATAATTACACTCAATTTTGATATTGTTACAAGTGATTATTTACAGCTTCCATCACTGTAATCCATTAATTGCTAAAAAATTAATTTGGAATATTATGACTTACTATTTTCTGATTTTTTTTTTTTAATATTTTCCCCCTTACCTTTGTAAAACTAAAACTGATAAATGGTATACCAATTAAAAAGCTAAAACACCTCTGCTTCTGACAAATAGTTTATTTACAATTGCACATATTGCTATCTGTTTGACAAATAATTTATTGTTTTTGGCTTTCAATGAATATGCAGTAGGAAATATGTTAACTCGATCTGGAAATGATCCTCTTTTCAATTGTGAGACTTAAAACTACAAAAAAAAAAAAAAAAAAAAAAAATTTTAAAACAGTTTTTAATTTTAAACATTTCCCTCCATTATTTCTTAAAAAATATAACTTATATATTAAAAAAGTTCCATTGAATTGAATAATGGATTCATAAGATACAATTTATCACTAGACGACCAGATATCCGAGCCATGCCAAGTTCTGTCTTTCAAATCAAGGTTCAATACATATCTTAGTAAAAGAATACAATACCTAACGCTGATATTTATGTTTATCTATGACTCACTCTGATAACAGAGGTTTTATCAGACTAATACTTCCTAATTAGTGAAAAAAAAAAAAATCCATTTTTAATTATTGCTAAAAAATTGACTTGTTACTGAAAGTTGTTACGTCCAACAACCATTTGGGACCTCTAATTCCCCAAAATTGATATTTAAGAACACTATTATTAAAAGCAATAAATTTGGCAACAGTAAGTGATTTTAAAAAAATAAGGCAATTTGAGGGGCTTCAAACGACTGTTCGAAGAAGATGCCTGCTATACTTTTTGTTACTTTTAGAGTTTTGCAACAAAAGATAAAATAAAAAATTATAGAGTGCTTTTATTTTACTATCTAATTGTCTATCATTAGAAATTTTATACAAAAACTAGTTATATCACAGAATAACTAGACAACTGTTATAACTAATTATTTCACAATTTAACCTCTACGATATGTTGTTTCAAACTTTGCTTAAAGTACTTCAGTCCTTATATAGAAAAACTAATTTCACTTTCATACATTGACAATAACACACGCATAACATATATGGTCCAATTAGAGAATTCAAAAGCTAAAAAAAAAAAACATCCTCAGACTTAACTTTTTTCTTAGTGGCATTATTGTATTTCTTCTAAATCAATTACATTTTATAGAAGATTTATCTGAAGACTACAATTTCTTGAAATTTGAAAGAAATTAATGCTGTTATGTTCAATTAGTATTGCAAAATGTTGACAGCAGCCATACTTAACCATCTATGTAACACTGTTCTTGCTTCATGGATTACATAAATATTTTTAGGTATATATATATTTAAATATACAAACAAAATAAAATGAAAAACGGCAGAAATTTGGAATTTCATCAGGGGGCAACTTTCAGGGTGTTTAGCAACTTGGAACTTCAAAAAAAGGGACTAAGGGACCAAAAGTTTGAAAAAAAGGTACTTGTAAAAAAAAAAGGGACTTTTACACAAAATTTGTTTTTATAGCATAGAAAAAAATGCCTAGTATTCAGTACTTACAATTTAAGGGGTGGAATTAAAAATTATTTGTCCAAGTGTAAACTTTGCACTCCAAACATTCATCTGGAATGCCTATTAAAAAGAAAAGAATTAATTATTGACTGTATATTACTAAAAAAAACACTGAAAATTATGATTACCACATTTTTAAAATTGTAAACAGACAGAACGCAAATAACAATTTTGGAGTGCAAATTTCACCTTTGCATCGGATTATTTCAACACATGATTGAACACTAGAATTCTTACGATCTGCAGAAAACCTATATTTAACACCAAAAAGTGCTTATTCATTCGAACTAAGAAGAGAGCTACTTAAAAACATGCACGACCATCTTTTTCATTGAGAGTTAAAAACATTCTCTCATTCCATCAGGTGGATAACCTTAGAGTTATTCCTCCAACTTTCCCCATTTCACCTTGGCATCATCATGAAACTACAATTTTTAACCCTTTCTCAAATTTTAAAAAGTCTGAAACCCCTGATACTGTTTTTAAAAGTATCTTTTATGATCATCGTAATAATTTTTCTCATTTCAAATCTATTTTTACTGATGTGATCCATGTTGAAACAACATTGACATTCAACGTGGAAACCACATGGGCAAAAATGAACACTCATGTGGAAACAATGTGACAAATCCACGTTGAACCAATATTGACATTCAACATTGAAACCACGTGGGCAATAGCTAGCATGTGGAAGCAGTGTGATATATCTACGTAGAAACAACGTTGGCACTCAACATTGTATCCACGCTCCTTTAAGTGAACACTTCCGCTTGAAAACAACGTTGCAGTTCCACGTTGAAACAACATTGTGCATGTTGGTATTGAACGTTGACACCACATTGAAACAACATGGTTGCGTTGCTTGGGATATATATACATACATAAATACATATAGTAATTTCAAAACAATAAAGAATTTAAATTGAAATATTTTTAGTTAAAAATTAATATTGTGTATGGATAGTCAATGGAATTGAAGTTAATGATTCAAATATATTTAAGAATCATAAGCAAATTGAAATTGTCTAGAGTTTTAGTCGAGAGTTTAGTGATTTTATAGACTTTTAGATATATAGATTTTATAGACATGTGAATTTATAGAATAGAGACCAGGTAGTCTCTATTCTATAAATTCTATTCGACTATTATGAAAAGAATGTTTTTTATGCACACTTTTCCTGCACAAAAATTATAAAATGAGTAAAACTACATGAACAATAATGGCATTTTTCATTTAAAAAATTTTAGCCAGAAAACTAGTTTTGCTATCAAAAGAGTAATTTACCTGTTGACTATTATAATCGTCTTCAGCTCCATGTTGTCTTTTCATTGTTCTTGCTTTATCCATCTGGTTTAGCAGGTTCTTGTCCCATGTCAGATACTTCTCCATGAACCATCAACTAAATTCTCCCCAAAGGTGCTTTTGAGAAACTTTCTCTCAAATATGGCAAGGACCTATTGACTACAAAATAGTAAAAATTAGGTGACTGATTTTTTGGATAACAGATCATTTATATGATAAAATGTGGTACCAGCATCATAACAGCCATATGAAACCAGGAAAGAATGCTATTAAACACAAAACTATAGATATTTTATATCACAGGTTTTACAAATAACCTTACTTAAGAGTAATATTACACTAAAGTAGGTCTGAACCTAAAGTTTAGAAAAAGTTATACATTTTGAATTGATGATCCTTAACACGAGATGAAACATTTTGAATAGTGAATTTTCATCATCGGTTATCACAGCTTCACATGTAGCTCGGATATCAGCAAGGCACTTTTACCAAAATACGATGATTGCTAAGATACATTCAAAAAGGAAATAAGATATATGTTTGAATTAAACTAGAGATGATGTCTTGACTAAGCTGCAGTATGCTTATCGGATAACAGAAGAGGTAAAATTATGCCTTGTTTAATAAGAAGACACGTAAGACATAATAATGTACAACCTCAAAAAACAATTGCCATATTTTTTATGGCATCACAATGTAAAAAAAAAACAATCAAGCTATTTCAATATGTTGCAAAAAGATACTAATCAAAAATTGATTTTAGCAATAAGTTTTCTATAATTCAACAAGATGAGGTTTAAAGTACCCACTTGTAACAAAACCAGGTTATATTATATACAGCTTGTATATGCTACTTAGAAAAGGTACTTTGCTATGCTATTGTGCTTTATTCTATCCATCATGATAAATAGCAGAGCATTTTTGTAACTTCCTATTAATTGAGGAGACATACCAAGAAAGCATACAAAATTTTTCATCAACAAATTTCCTGATGGAGCAGGGCAACCTATAAACTGGCATTGTTTTGTGGCCTCTTGAGGGAAGGGAGTAGTAGATGATAGATAGTTTATGAATTATGATGTTTTTACGGATGCAAATACCTTTGTTAAATATATTATATCGGCGGAATTTGCCAAAAATACAAAAACTAATGTAATTTTTTTTACAAAGAAAAAGTAGAAAATGCCTTGAGGAATTGGATAAGATCTGGAATTTAGCGGAGTTTTGGATAAGATCTGTGATGCGCAACCAATTCCACTAATACGGAGAGTGCATTGTGTCGTATCAGTTTCTTCATAAACCATAAACTGCTTAGTGACTTTTAATTACCCTCAAGGTAAAGTTGTCTATACATCAAAGAAAATGGAGAGTGATATTGTACAACAAGTAAAAAATAAAGTTATTGTCACATGATGAATATTACCTCAGGAAAGTGGTATGCTGCATATTGGAAAGAATAATCACTAGTTTATTGGCCGGGCACTTAACGTTAGTCTTAATGAAGACAAATTCTCATACATCTACCAAACTAAGCCATCTAAAAATCAGTTTTAAGAGGCTTAAACCTTTATTCTCCAGCCACACCCCTCAACTGTGTATTACCGCATGATTTTTAACACATTGAATCAAAAGTTTGAAATTTGTAACTGCATATAGTATTTTGTTTATTATCTTATTTTTAGTTTACTTTTCATAAATATTTAAATGCTTAAGTTTATGTTCTGTGCTTAGTCACCAGATTTATTTGATTGTAGACATATACTGTGGGTAAAAAAAGTCTCAGTACGGAAGCCAAAGTTACAAATAAATTAGCAAAATTTCTACTCTTTTGCTTCATATCTTCAGTAACTACTGAAATTATGTTTAATTTGGTTCTTTAAAATAAGTTTAAAATAAATGTCTGTTTTTACAAAACGCAGCAAGTATTTAAATTGAAATACTTGGGAGATATTGCTTAAGTCGCACATGGCTTAAAAATTTATAAAAATATTGAAGGGACATCTCAAACGGTGAGAAATATTATTAAAATAGCGGGTCTGAATGAACTTGCAGCCCGTAAGAATCCTTAAACAAGTACCTGTAACAGAAAAAAATGCCTTGAGTTTGCAAAAAAGCATGTAAGTTATCAGTTATCTTTCTGTGAATCAGTTCTTTTTAATGATGAATTAAAATTTAATATCCAAGGGTCAGATAATCGAGTTATGGTCTGGATAAAACCAAACCAACAAATGTTAATTTAGAATTTATGTGGAACTGTCAAACACAGTGGAGGAGGTGTTATAGTATGAGGGTGTATGAGAGCTGTTGGTGTGTCGCAATTTACGTTATGTAGAAGGAAACAAGCATAAATATGTGTATCTTGAAATTCTAACACAAAATGTCTTAACCAGTGCACAGAAATTGTCACTTGGGAAATTGTCTTCCATGCTTTTGTTAATTCTTAAGCCAAGTGCGACTTGAGGTGCACTTATTCGCGGATTAAATTGAACCTTGCAATAGGATATTTCTTTTATGAAAGCGTTTTAGCTTTGAAGATCTTCTGGATCAAACTCTATCCTCAAAAGTTTGAAGCTCACAGTGAATTTCAATAATATATATTAAAGATTTCGCCAATTTTTTTCATAGATAATCCATCATTTCATAACTGGGTAAATTCCTAGTTCACATTTATGGGTTGGCGCACTTTTGAAAAGTTGGCGACAAAGCCAGAATGTCGCCAATTCGGAATTCCAATATGAAAAATTGAGAAACGAACCAGCTCTATGATTTGTGGTATAGAAAGGTTGAAGCCAAAGCACGTCAATAAAAAAAATGAGGTTGCCAAATTTAGAACTGTATCGCCTACAAAACAGCGCCAAATCGGCTTGGCGATATTTTAACGTCAACTAGGAATAGACCCATAACTGAATTACCAACTCACAAATGGATTTAGGAACTCTATTTTAAGACAATCAGCTACAAGCTAAAATTAAACAATTGCTGCTATCATGTCTTCATAACACTTGCGTACACTTCAGCTTGGAAAATTTATTGCAAATCTGTTATGGAAGACATCAGAATTCATTTTCATATTGCATACGGAAACTTTTTTTGCATGGCACTTAGCAATATCTCCTAAATATTTCAATTTAAATACTTGCTGCGTTTTGTAAAAACATACATTTATTATTAACTTATTTTAAAGAGTCAAATTAAACATATTTCAATAGTTACTAAAGATATGAAGCTAAAGATTAGAAATAATGCTAATTTATTTGCAACTTTGGCTATCGTACGGAGACTTTTTTTACCCACTGTAATTAACTCAGTTTGAGAACACATTTCTGATAAAGAAAAGTTTAATTGACTAAAAATAATTTTAAGTTAAATAATAATAATAAAAAATAAAAAAACACTGATTACCATGCTTTGATTTGATTTGGTGGTGGTTTTGCTTGATTATGCTTCCCGGGAGACCGATCACCATGCTTTTTGAAAAGCTTTTTGGAGCAACAACGTATTGTCAACTAGAGTATTGCCACTGCATATATCTAAAACTAATACAATTTATGTATGGTTACGTCATAGTCAATTGCTTATACAACGTATAAATAAAATGGATATTTTTGATTGGTTTAAAATTTGAATATGTTTTTAAATCTGTACTTTTCATTAGTTGGGTTTTGATACCATGTGCTTCAAAAATTTCTTTTGTCATGAAATGAAAAATTTTACTTCTTAATTAGTTTCCAAATTTTTGATTTCACGTACTTTCCTTTTCTTTTTAATGATGTGTTATTTTTTTATTGACATGCTGAGTTATATAACGAATTGAAAAACTCGTTTCAATCAAATGCATTCACGTGCATTATTAAATATAAATATGCTCAGCTTACAAATTTCCTAAGTTACATATAAGCACACACAATGAATTTATTTTCTGATTGCAACACTATATGCTTATAAATATTCTAGAGCAGCGTTTGCCATTAACTTTTAGAGATGAGCGGTATAAGTTATGTTCCAGTTTTTTGTGGGCCGCAGATTTTTACAGAATATGCCAAAATGATTCCTATATATTTATTTATTTTTTATTTTTTTTTCATTTTTAGGAGTTAAAAAAAATATTCTCATTAGATTATTTTAGCTAAGATTATCAAGTTTTAGATTATTAAGAAAAAACTATTATAAACTATTCAAGTTTTAGATTATCAAGCATTAGATTATCAAGTCTAAAAAAATAAGCGAATCTTTAATTAAAACCTGTCTATTGTGTTTTTTTGTGACTTCTGACTTGACATAATATTCAATAAAGGTATTTAAATCATAATTTCCATATATTCTGCTGATTTATATCATCAATCTTACTGATCATGTTATTCATTTGCTTAAACTAATCATGGACGTATTTGTTAAAGTTTAAGCTGACTTATGATGGATTTTAGTGTATTTGTAATTTGGCAAGTAGCAAGGACTCTTTATCCGAATGATATACATTTTTGCAAGTAGTGTTTTTCATATTCATATAAATTGTGTGATCAGTTTACATCAGCATCATATGTCCAGAAAACACTCAAATCTAAACATGTTATTTTAATAAATTTTGTTTGCTTAATTGTATAAATATGGGGGGGGGGGGGGTAATAGATATTTTATTATCTATCCATAACATCCAGGATATATTTTTCAAAAGTCAGGTTTATACAGAATTCTGATATCCAAAAGATATGTCATATATGCATCGTTTATTGCATTAAAAATATATTCGTTTTCGGTATACAATGCAATTTATTTGTCTGGAATCCTTGTAAATCTATTACTTATTACTTTCAATTACCCATGTGTATACATAGGGTAATGAAAGTATAGTATTCAGTAAAAAAAATGTGGGCGTTTTTTTTTTTTTTTTTTTTTTTTTTTTTTTTTTTGCATTTCTCTATGATTTGGATTATCCTGAATTCAAAACTGTTATCTAGAAAAAATGTGTCTGTGTGTCTGTGGTCAGCATAACTCCCGAACAATTTGACTTACGATATTCAAATTTGGTGTGGAAGTTGATGATGGCACAGGGATCTACCATTAGGGTTTTCGTCAAAACCGCGCATGCAAATAAGGTAGTTGCCATTGAAAAAATAGTATTTTTCAGTAATTGCTAAAAAACGTCTCAAACGATTTTGTTCAAAATTGCTGTGATAATTCCTCTTGAGGTGTTCTAATCATCCCCACCTCCGAAATTCCCGTAAAAATGTTTGAATGGCTTAAAAAGTTGAAGAATGAATGCCTTTAACACAGAGTTCTCTTTCCTTGAGCATACCTCATCAACGATTGTTTTTTCTTCTCTCCTCAGTTTCACTTATGGGAAACGATAATATACGAATTATAGAAAAGTAAATTGCCTAAATCATCATTTTGGCGAATTTTTTTTTTTTAAAGACCCATGCAAGAATTATCGCAAAAAATATCACCTAACTGGCCATTTTTGCTAAATGAATGATGAAAATATAAAAACCGTAAATGACACAAATCCACATCAGTATTATAGGGTAATTGAAAGTTGTGCGATGTTCAACACGCCTAGTTTTTATTATAATTATAGTCTATATTAAAGAAACGTAACTTTACAATCGAAATTACATCTTCCACATTGAAAAACTGATTAATTCAAAATCGAAAATCTGACTAAAATTTTATAATGATTTGTTCGAAATTCCGATAAGATGATAATTTTTATCATTCATTCCAATATTCAACAAATTTATTTCAACAAATATTTTTATTGCTTTGAAAAGAAATTCATTTCCGGAATACATGCAGTTTGGATATCCGGAATCCAAATAAATTAATAGTTAACTTTTACTGTAATTATAGTAAAGAATGGTGAGTTTTTTCTTGAAATAACTTACTGAAAGGCATCCGGCCAATATTGATTATATTATTCAAAATCGGAAATTTGATTTTAAATTTTTGTAATGGTTTGACAATTCGGATAAAAGTAACCTGGAATTTGGTTTATAGGCCAAATTAAAATAACTTCGTGAATTTTACCAATTGTAAAATCGTATAAAACGAACAACTATGACATTTGATTCTTTTATAGCAAAATTCTAATTTCTCATGAACCAGAATAACATCTAATATCGCCTCTGTTTACATCTGTGCATGGAATGTATTTTCCTCTATAATCATGGCACATTCGCAATCTACCATTTTATGCACAAAATGGTGAACGCTCAAGTCAATGAGATTCTGACCGTTCAACTTTTACCCGGAATTTAATACTGGCACAATTAAACGATCACTATGAATTGTTGCAATTGAAATTATTAAAACCAAAATATATATATATATAAAAAAATTATTATTATCTGCTCTCGAAAAGCATACAAACATTAACTGAATTAAGAAAATTTAAAATAAATATGGTATCCTTTATTTTGTCCTTGCAAAAAGTAAGAATTAAATTTTGCTGAATACTATAAAGTAGTTTGCATTCTATTATTATTAAAAACTCTTTAACAATCAATCAAGTATTAAATCCGCAATACCAAAATAAATTTGTCGCATCAATAATTTTGTTTCAGTTTTATAATTGTGTTGTTTAGATTGACCAATAACCGAACGATCAAATTCAAAGGGAATTCTTTGACGATTTGCATTTCAATTCCTACATTATTTTCTATGTTTTATAAATTGTTACCGGCAATAATGTATTAAATCCGGCATTCTATAGAATACCTGCACCTAGGCATTTTAAATTATTCCAAAAATTAGCCGGCAAAGTATAAAACGATTAAACATTTCACGCATTGCTCAGGCATTCTAAAGAATGCCAAATGACAAACCGACCAAGTATAAAATACATCACCAATTTTTTGTATAGTTCATATAAATAACGATTTTACTTTTTATAAGAAATAAAGTTAAGTGAAATTGAAATTAAGTAAATTATCAACTTTCTTGGTACAACAAAAAGGTTCATATTTTATTTTGTTTCATTAATAAAATTCATAATTTTTTTTTTTATTACTTAAATTCTTTTTAAGTATTTTAAATAAAAGCTTTTTCAAGGGCTGTTTTTCATTATTTTTTCAAAATTACAAATGTATTGTTGAGGAAGAACATTTTCTTTTTTTCTTCAAAGTTTTATCATGGCTCTTTTTCATACTTTGCTAAAAATGCCGGTCATTATATAAGGTAGATCGGCATTTCGTACGTTGCCGGTCATGTGTTCTCAAACATACTTTTCTTGACGAGGGGCGGAGAATGAAGGAACAAGGGACAAGAATGAACAATGAAATCCCCATCAGAGTTTTCAGAATCTGACCTTGAAAGGACCCACAGAAAGAGTGGCAGCAAATGATCAACGACACGTTCTGTCGAAAATCTGACCGGTTCGTGACGTCACTCCCCGTTTTCAAGTGAACGCTGGATCACGGGACGCTTTCCTAGGAAACCAGGGCTTTTAGACGCTTTCGTTTGAAACGGTTTATCATACTTTTTTTTACAATGCTCTGTTTTCTGAATGAATTTAAGTAGTGAAAATGATTTAATTTTTTTTTTTAAATTTTTATATATATATATATATATATATATATTACACATTTTTATTGACTGGAAGGTTAAAATATAACATACGTATCGTTATGTTATTTTATTAAAATATTTGTTACTTTTAATTTGTCTTCTGCTGGCTCTGTAAGTTTATACAATAACAGACTTACATAGTTTTCGTTTTTTTTTTTTTTTTTTTTTTTTTAACTATTTAATGTGAAACAGAATTCGGTGAATATATGTGATATGTGAGCATGATAGGAATTAGAAAAAAATTACAAATATAGTAAATAAATTATTCGATTGCATCATGCTTCTTAATCGTTACTGAAATAATAAAAGGAAATAATGTTTGCTTCCAAATCAAAATAAAGTATTTTAATTGTCAATATGTGTTTTTCATGGCTCTCTCAAGTTAATTAACTATTTTTAGAAATAATAATCTTGCGGTTAAAGTCGTATTATTTTTATATTTATCTACCATTTTCAACATCATTTCCAGATTGGTTGGTGCCCATCTGATGGCTGTGTGGTTAGTTCTCTGGTCACACATGCCAAAAGGTGCTGGATCCGAATCCCGGATTAAGCAGGGATGTTCGTTGTGGTTCGGAATCCACGTTAAGCTGTAGGTCCCGTCGTAATTAGCCGTCATTGTGCATAAAAATAGGTCATTGAGCGTATAAACCAACCAAACAGATTGGTAGTATTTCTTCCATTTGTACTGCTTCCTTTATTGAACAAAATCAAATTGAAAATAAATCATTATTTGCAGTTATTTATTATTCATTTTGTTAAGTTTTAAATGAAAAGCATTAGTAAATAACCAAAGAATATCTAAGAATATTTTTCAATATTATTTGGAACGTTAACCCAATTAATAGATAAAAATGGAAAAGAAAAAAGCCGAACCTAACAAATCATGTGAGAAAATAGAATCGGTTTCTGTCAAGATTGGATCAAGGGAAAGATACTAAACTTTTCATCCCCCCCCCCCTCTCCTTCACCCGACAACGCGACCAGTCTTTTAACAAACGGAACAGATGTGCAATCTTGGTTCTTTGGTTCATTGAATTTTGCTTGCGAGACAAAAAAAAAAAGGAGGAACTGGAGGCCAGAGGCCAAACTGACCTAAAGCGACCCTCTATAACCATTTCAATTAGTTATCCCGCCAATCGATCTTATTATTTGTTCGCGTCTCTTGAATTGATCTCGTATTTCATCGCCTGTTGGTTTTGTAAAGACTCTTGTCTCTTCAACACAAGCTTCACATTATCAGATTATCCAAAGAAATACTTCTTCCGTAATAAAATAAAATAAATAAATAAAAAATACACCATTTTTTTAAAAAAAATCCGCAAATACCCTCATTTTCAAATTATCTTCCAAAATACCAGCCAAACTTTAAAATACGGTAATTTTTGCAGGTAATTACCCGATTACCGGCTGCTTGTGTAAGTTGTTAATTTAACCTTTTCACATGGGCTCCTGTGAGAGGAAGGGGGCATGTGACAATTTCGGAATTGGGGTGAGAGGAAGAAATTTCGACAGCACACATGGCCAGCCCATTCAGTTGGGACACAAAGGGGTATTTTGAAGCTGCTTGACAGGGGGGCAATTTAGTAAATGATAAGTGACTTTTACCTGCTAGGCGGGTTTTCGCTAACTGCATTTCTACGATTTCCTTTGCTGAATGTTTATTCTTTTGGCTCTATGAAGTCTTGATATTTTTTTACTAAATTATTTTGCAAATGTTTAAAGTATCCAAACCATAAATAAAAACTTAACTTTAAGTTAACTTTAGTGAATTTTAAGAGCATTTAATATTCTGATTCCATAAATCTGTTAAAATTTGTAGTAAAACTCTTTTTAATATTTTTCAACTTTTAATTTAAATTTTTGTAGAATCAAATTATTTTAAAAGTGTTTATTTTAAACAAAATTTTTAAAATCAAAATTCCCTTTATTGCGTGTCGATAGTCATATGACCAATTGTTATCAATTTACAGGTTATGAAATAGAAATGTGGGATGTAAATTTGGTATATTATATTTTACACTTATGTTGTATTATTACTTTTATTTACTAAAGACAGATAGATAAATTTTCTATAATCTGAAGAATTATAGTATGAAAGGTGTAAAATTAAAATAATACAGACAAAAAGTACAATAATATAATTTATCGTATGAGTTTTCATCCTTTTATTAAAAAAATATATAAAAATAAAAAAATGTCTTCAATTTTGACGATATGTAGCAACACAAATATTGTTTAGTTGGTGAAATTCCCGATAAGAGGAGGTGTAAATTTCTGAAACATGATCTGAAGAAATTGAAAGACATAGGCCCTTGAAGAAAGTTATCTCCACAGTGTAATACAGGGGCTAAAATGACGTAGTTTTAAAAAAGAAGGTAAGGAAGATGAGAAGTGTACGCGAATCTTTTTTTATTTCAGTTCACATGTCATAAACATATTGTGAATAAAAACAGTCAGTAACTGTTGCAAAATAACTGTTTTATTTTACAATTTGGTTGATTACGTCTTCTGTAAATTTTTACGCGAATTTTAGTGGTGAGGATGTTGAAATTTTTTTTTAAAGTAATAAACAATAATTGGTATATTCACTATAAAAACAAAAGTAATAAATATAACATTAATAAGCAGTTTTTAAAATAAATCAATATATATCCTTTCACGCTTTTGTACAATTGCTTTACTTTTTTTATATATATAAATGGCAGGCTTTTATAGTTCTTCGCATATATGTATTTGAAATTCATTACAAGCAATAGGTACAGTTTCTATAACATATTTTTGAATAAAAAAAGGAAATAAACGTTTCACCTTTTACCTCTCTTGTCCAAAGTATTGAATCGTTATACCTTATTCTTGTACGTTGTTCTGTATTGGAGCATTTTGAATTTATAGTAAAATATTGCAGTTTCTTACTTTAGAAAATAGTTTATGTTTATATAAAAAATGCAATAATTTTCAACTATTGTGACATAATGGTTAAGTACTATTTAGAATATTTAAGAGAACTTAATAATTACACAGCAATCCAATCAATTATCCAATAATGATAAAATGTTTTATACGATCGTTCACTATTGAAACAAACTAAGATTTATACAAATAGTTAAAACTAATTGCATACAAGCAAAAAGAAAATAGTTAAAAGCACACTAAAAATGTCATTCTGATTTCAAATATTTCATACCGCATTGAGAAACATTTTTAAGGTGTATTTTTATATTTTGGAAATCTGAATAGAAATGAAAAACAGATTAAATTTTAACATTTATATTGAAAGTGTGCAAAATTTTTATTTTATATCTCATTTTTTATTAGCATCCTAAATTTTAATTGCGTCATTAGATTTCCAACAAAAGTAGGCTACTAATATATGTACATTTTCTATTTCTACCACACAATCTTGAAATTCCAAATCTTCCACACCTGTGAGGGGCGTGAATGACTGTCTTCAAGGATGGACGACTGTATTGTACTACTACCAGTACCTTACAATGGCCAAGGAACACCCCTCTGGGTAGACTCCAATAGTGAAAATTTCTTTCCCCCCCTTCAAGAACGACCTTATGGTGAGCCCCTAGCTAATGTTGCATGCAAAATATATATATATATATATATATATATATATATATATATATATATATATATATATATATATATATATATATATATATATATATATATATATAAGGTTTCTGGGATAATTTTTCTTTTAATTTTTTTTTTATTAATTAACAAATATTATAAATAAACGATTTCTAATAAAGCTACATCTCTGAAATTTTCTAGATAAGTATAGTTTCGGCCTTCTAATTGGATTTTTGCTAAACCGAATTTTAAAATTTTGATTTCTTTTTTTTTAAATTAATTTTTTTAATTAATTAACAAATATTTCATAAAACGATTTTTAATAGGACTACAGCTCTGAAATTTTCAACATAATTAGTTTTGGCCTTCTAATTAGACTTTTGACAAACATAATTTAAAATTTTGATTAGCTTTTTTTTTAATTAATTTTTGTAATTAACAAATATTTTACTAAACGATTTCTAATTGGCTATAGTTCTGAAATTTGTAACATAAGTAGTTTTTGCCTTTTAATTGGTCTTTTGAAAAATAGAATTTCTTCTAATAGGCCTAGAGCTTTGAAAATTTCAACATAGTTATGGCCTTCTAATTTTGTTTTTTACAAATAAGTGTTAAAATATTCTCAAATGGGTGTTATATTATTGTATTACCAGGGATTTTTTTTTTTTTTTGCTTCTTGACAGGGTAGGGGCTTCTAATATTAAGGGTTTACGTAGCAATAACTTTTTAGGGAATGAAGCGAGCTTATGCTTGCATAGCAATGAACCTTTCAACGTGTGAAGTAAGCCTGTGCTTATGTGTCAATGAACTTTTCAGAGAGCAAAGCCAGCTTGGTTTTGGGTATCAATGAATCATCCTGCGAACAAAGCGTCAAAAGTTGGAACCTATACACCAATTACGGATCTCGGTCGGCAACGCAACTCTAACTAAAATATTGCACATAGCACAATTTCGCAGCGAAGCACGGGTACTATTCAGCTAGTTGCGAATAAAAACGAAAACTAATTAACTTCTGAAGTAATTCAGGAGATCATGCCTCTAGTGGCGCCATCTAGTTATAACTGGGGGACTAAATAGGGGAAAATGCAAAATTTTAAAGTAATAAAGAGATGGGAAATAAATATCATCAATATATATATATAGTTTAAAAGACACGAGTCATATCTAATACGATCAGATTTTTCTGATTAAAAAATCAGGACATGTCTCTGCTATGGGAAAGGGATAATTTTTTTTACGTATTTATTTATGGAGTTCGGAACACACAATTCTAAAATCTTCAATGTTTGCGGTTTTTTCGGAAGATATACAATATACATTGTAATTCATAGGTTTATTTAACTTTTTTATTAGCTTTCAACCATACTTAATATATTTTTTTGAGGCTATAATCCAGAAACTCTGCAGAAATATGACAAGTTAATTTTAGTTATTAACAAAGATTTCAGAGTAATTGCAGAAAGTTGTGCCTTCTCAGAATTCCAAATTTTACTAACAATAGAAAATGTTCTTTCAATATCTGCAGTTTTCCCGACAAACTAAAGCTGAATTCCACAATTTTCATAATTTGGCAATTTCAATTGAATGCTGGTGGAAATGTAAATGGGTAATGTAAATGTCGTCAAAATCACTAAGATCACATACAGATCACAATGTGATATCGCAGTGACAAAGCTTTCGTTGCGAAAATTGCATAAATCACATGGATGTCGCCAAAATCACTAAGATCACATACAGATCACAATGTGATATCGCAGTGACAAAGCTTTCGTTGCGAAAATCGCATAAATCACATGGATGTCGCCAAAATCACTAAGATCACATACAGATCACAATGTGATATCGCAGTGACAAAGTTTTCGTTGCGAAAATCGCATAAATCACATGGATGTCGCCAAAATCACTAAGATCACATACAGATCACAATGTGATATCGCAGTGACAAAGCTTTCGTTGCGAAAATCGCATAAATCACATGGATGTCGCCAAAATCACTAAGATCACATACAGATCACAATGTGATATCGCAGTGACAAAGTTTTCGTTACGAAAATCGCATAAATCACATGGATGTCGCCAAAGTCACTAAGATCACATACAGATCACAATGTGACATCGCAGCGACAAAGCTTTCGTTGCTAAAATCGCATAAATCACATAGATGTCGCCAAAGTCACTAAGATCGCATACTGATCACAATGTGATATAGCAGTGACGTGAGATTCGTTGATAAAATCACATAGATGTCCCCAAAATCACATAGAGATCACACTGATACCACAAAAATAGCATAAATGTTAAAATGTGATATCCCTGTGTATCCCTGTGATATCGCAAAATTACGTCTTATATCACATACATGTCACAAAATGACTTATTTGTGATTTTCATTATATAAAATTATTTTGGGATATCACTGGATGTCGCTGCCATATCACAAAGTAACATCACGACTTCGTCACAGTGTGATGTCGCTGCGATATCACATGGAAGTCGAAAGTGACGTGAACTTTTGCGACATCGCTGCGATATCCCATGCAAGTCACATTGTGACCGTGATCTTTGCGACGAAAAACTTCGTTGCAGTGACGTAACTGTGACAAAGATGGTTAGTAGGGTTGTCATTAGACTTGCAGTGATAAGAGTTCATACATATTTTTAGAAAATAAAAATAAGGAGTATTTAAGGACTTTTTGAGTATAGCTAATAATAAAAAAAATAAGGACCTTAAAAATTAATTAAAAAAAAAAACCACAAGGAACAAAAAAGTATTATTTTGGTGATGTAAATAAGAGTTCGTACAGATTAAAAAAAAATAAAATAATAATAAGTAGTTTCTGAGAAGCTTCTAATAAAAAAAATAAGGACTTTAAAATTAATAACATTCTTAAGAAATGAAAAAATAACAATCGGAAACAAAAGTTTGGTCTTTGCAAAAAAAATCTTACTAATCTAATATCAGTTATATTTTGTGCCGTATTTCAAATAATTCCACTGGATAATGAGTAGCTCTGATCAGTATAAACTTTAATTTTAAAAATACAGATTAGAATTAAGTCGAGTAAATAATATCCAGAAAAGTTCTTCATAAAGCTTTCAAATGACATTCACAACTTACCTACATATTACTTAAATGAATTTGATAAATCAATCCTAAAAGTAATTGAATCGCCAACTTCAATAATATTTCTGATAAAGAAAAGATTTTTTTAAAAGGGCTAATTCTATTAAAGCTACATTTACTTTTGATTTAGGAAGATAACAGACGACACACGAATGAACTAATTACATCAAATAGATTGCTAAACATTTGTTAAATTGCATACTAAACTTCTATCAGGCCCATGTCTCATTTTGTACTTCAACCAACCCACGTAAAAATTTAAGATTCCCTTCCAAGGATTGATTGCATTTAACAATAGAAACTAAGAAATATAACACAATCACTTGCAGGACGTATAAAGAAAATACATTCTAATAAGAAAATATTAGGAAGACATGATTTTGTTGGTGCACTGAAAAAATTCTAATTTCATATTATTTTGTCATTCTTTCTTTTAATGTTTACTTAGGTACACAAAATACATTGCGGGTAAACAGTCTATTAATACAAATTATGTTGAGCAAAGATCTCCCCAGTAAATTTAAATATCTACAAAGAATCATAAATAAATGCTTACCCCCAATGATTGAAAGATACGAAAAACTACCATTTTGGGGAAAATTACTTTTTGGATGTACATCTAGGGAAAGTACATCCAAAAAGATGAGATCTTTAGCAGTGTATGTGGTATCTAATACAAAAAATTATAAATGTAAAAATCCTAACTTATTAACTCTCAGTAGTCTGGATCTTGATGTTACAGATGTATATATATGAAAACAATGGAATAAAATTGTATTCTTGATAATCCTTATTAGTCGATACCCATAGAAATTAATACCTGGGTGGGAAATAGCATTTTTGGAATACGAAACCTCAGTGTAGACCCAACAAACATCAAATGGGCAGTCTATCTATAACCACAAATTACGAAAATTGCAGTGGTGAATGTCTGATCGCATACTTGAAAATAGTACCTTTCATAACTATTGGATTAAGCAGATCGTAATGAAGCGCAGCTAAAAAAAATTGAGCGCATTTGTTTTCGAATTGATAGGTGGAATGGAGGAGCCATGAGTGGCTGTCAGGTGAAAGGGGGAGGAGGGGACCGAGACTATCTCACCACACCCAGCACTCCAAAAAAGGGACGCTAGGATATCTTCACAAAATCAACTTTAATAAAGAAATAAGAGAATTTTCAAATATACATTTTCTAAATGTTTGTTCAAATAAATTAATATATTTGTAAATGCATATTACTATGTTATTGCACATTTATGAGAAATATTCAATTTGAACAATAGATTTGTATCTAACTAATGTGCTTAGGTGTGGCAACTATAAACAAAAACAACATTAATAAGTTCAAAGATCATGGTGCCTGGGCTGCCTGTGAGATGGGCATGGGTAGCCTGTTGAGAAATCGATGACCTCACTAGATGGCGCCAATCTGCTCGCTTCCTCTGACGAATCCACTTATGTCTAAGAAGATGAATAAATGTGCTGTATGTATGAAGTTGTTTGCTATTTCTGTGCTCCTCCTTATACAAACATAAAAATGCTACTGAACCACTGCAGGCCTTGTAAAATTGCCTTCTGTTGTTTATTATTTGAAACCTGCTCTTAAAATGAATTCATTATGAGGAATAAGTTTCAATGTATATTTTATCAAACAAAATAATTTTTTCTGAACTGTTCTAAATAAAGGATAAAAGGCATTAATGAGCAACCAATTCCACAAGAAAAAAATGATTTCTTGCAAGTAAAAATATTTTTCATTGATTTTTTAATTTAACAGGAATTAATATGGGAAAACATGTACTGTTGCAGCATGCAAGTACTTAGGATTATTGAATATGATGATGGCACAGATCTTATTGCAAAACAGCACACTTTGAACCCTGTAGTGGATGCACCAGATATATAACGCATTCTTTGCTCAGCAGAATTGAAGTTGAATGTACCAAATTTTATGCATGACTATCTTGAAAAGGAAAAATTAAATTAAAAAATATAATTGAGAAAAGATGTATACCTCATATTCTTCAAGCACTGTTTTCTTGCATAACTTTTACTTTCTGATATTTTATCAAATTCTTGCACTAATTTAGCATACATAGTAGGAACTGCAAAAAATAAGTTAACTCTTGGCCTGTTGTTTAAATTAAGAAAATGTCTCCAAATCTAAAATTAAACAAAATTTTTTTAATCATAAAAAAATAGTGAGAAATAGTTAATAAAGTATACCTCAATTCTGAATTTCTTATGATCAGAATAATTAAATACCCAAATTTTTGGATCTTTAAAATTGTAATAAGAAAATATAAATCTTGATACTAGAAACAAGAAAGAGAGAGAGAGAAATATTTTTTTTTTTACGACAAGAAAATGTGAAAGAGTTCATGATTACCACTTCCCAAAAATTTTGACAATTACTTTTATAAGATAAATTATTTGTATCTATTGAAAAAAGCATGCATTTTAAAATTTCTATTTATCAAACATTAAAATTTTCATCAACGATCTTTATAAATACCACATAACGTTACATATATTTTAAAAGCAACAAAGAATTGGCCCCATATCTTTGTTATTGGCTGGTAGAACATCATTTCAATGTTGATTTGGCTGGCTTCATTGCTTTTTTTTAACAAAATATCTAACTTTTGGAAAATACTTGTATCTTCCCCCTTTATATATATATATATATACAGTAGAGAATCTCAAATCCTGAATTGCTGGGACTTCGGCGATTTCGGAAAATCCCGGATTTTTGAACATATTATTATTTATACACAAAATCAATGAAATAAAATATATAAAAGGAATAAATTTGGAAAAACCTTTTATAACTTGTGTGTATGTGATGTGGTTTTGAAAACATTTGTTTTAAGGTTAGATGTTTTAATAGTTTTGACTTTTGGCTAAACTTTTCTCCTGTTTCTAAAATCCCCATTATTTCCGATTCTGAAATTGTCTCTTTGCTTTAGAGCTCTATTCCTTTAATTGCAGTGCTTAATATTTCATCTAACTGATCCTTGGGAATTTTATCCTCAACCACTTCGTTTTCACTATTTTCACTTTTGGATACGGACAAACCTCCATTAATTTTTTTTTAAGATAGCAGTGCTGCAAAAGGTCCGTATTTTGGATATTTTACTGTATATATATATATATATATATATATATATATATATATATACATTATATATACATATAAATGGCAATGAATAATTCTTTGTAGGAAATTTATACTGTTTTCAAAATATTTTGTATTTAAAAAAATAAAATTAAAAATGTTTCACATTCAAGATGATCTTAGATGTTTATAGTGTATAAAAAATTAGCTGCATATTAACTTCATGCTTTTGGAGGGTTAAATCATCATTGAAATTAAGGAACTAGCTTTGTTAAAAAAAAAAAAAAAATTCAAATAGTGAGGAAACAGCGTTGAAGCACAACATGTGTTAAGTTTTGTGATGAAAAAAGAAAGTCTTGCGAAAAAGAAGGCAATACTATTGAAGATCGAGAAAGGCAACTGAGCGCAAGAGTATTATAAATGATGTTTGAGAAACGATGCCATTTTGATACAGCTTAGATTGGACTAGATTTTCGCTATGTAAGGAGTCAGTTACGTAGGCGCTCCTTTTGTAAATAGTTCCTGTTGTAAATATGTAATTCTCTGAATATCATTTTAATGTGCATTAAAGCAGCTAAGCCATCCAGAAATGCTTTTAATTATTTGAAGTCTGCTATTTAATTTACCTTTTTAGCAATCACTTTTATTCCATTTATATCTAACAATTTTTTTTCCGAAACAAAACAACATGCAAGTATTCACATTCAACGCTTTTTTTAGTAGTAGTATATGGTTTTTTATTTATCACTCTTTTAAAAATTTTCATTAGAATAAAAAAGTTGTGGAATGTTATTTGACTGCTTTTATTTGGAGTTCTTGTCATTTCTTTTATTTGTCCATACGATATAATCTTATTCCTCACATTGTTGGGCCCCCATATCGCAGACTCAGTGAGCCCATCAGTTGCGCTACTGTTCCCTACCAATGTAGTAGCATGATGTCAATTACGAAGTGACTTTTAGGGTATCTCTTTTAAAATTATATTACTCAGTAAAAAATCATGTCGTTTTGATGTCATCTAATGGTCATACAAACTGACATTCATAAAATGACAATATTTTGGACATCATATGATGCAAATTTCTTTTGGTTATGAAATTATGTCTTTTTTTAGACTTGAAATGATGCAAATAATTTTGTTCGTAACATATAGTCATTTTCTTAGTCATAGTAAGAAACAATTTTAACTAACAAGTTTGTGCGACAAGATTTTTTTTGTATGGGGTCCACAGTGGCTAAGTTCTACTTCTACTTGTTTTGAAGTCCACTTGTATTTTTCTAAATTTGTGATATTATTTACTTATTATATGAGTTATTGCTTAGCAAACATTTCATTCAAATTGAAATTGCACAGCATTCACGTCACAAATGATTGTTTTGTACATGAACAAAAATAAGTACATCTTATGGTAAAATAAGTAAATAAACATTATATGTAGTATGTTCCCTACTAAGAAAATTTCATGTTAATAGCTTGCGATTCTAAAGTGAATGAAAAATGCTTTTAATCTGAGAAAATTTTGCCAGAAATAAAATATGTAATGCACATTTTTAATTTAATATAGTATTTAGAAATATATTGAATTAAGAATTACTTACAAGAAATTATTTTTAGTCAAGTTTTACTTATTGTTCTCTTTTGTTTACATTTTGATGATCACATTCTAACGTTTACAATTTAATGTTCATTTTTAGACATTAGTCAATAACAAAGCCTAGAGCTAAGAATATAAACTAACATATATAGTTTCTACCTAAACATCACAAATTTAATGTTAATATTTATTATAGTTTTTGAGGATTAAATGAGCAAGTTAGAAACTAAGTATAAATTTGAGGTACATATGCACTGTAAAAGTCCTTGCCAATTTTTAACTTATCTTGAGTGAATGCAATTCCATTTAATTCAATGCAGCAAATTTAGCTAATTTAATTAGGATTATATTAGTAGTACTAATGAAAGCACTTCTTTCTTAACTTGTTGGAAATTATTTTGTTATGTTTTGTCTATGCTTTTTTTGCTAGCCGTTTTTTGAATGAAAATGAGCCCAAATGAGATGCTTAGTGAACTGTTGGTTGATAAGTCATTCTGGGACTATATTATATTTGTTTTTGATTGTATTCTACTCGACTTCATACTTTCAACAATGAATGTTTTTTAGTCGGAATACAAGTTACTGATCAGAATAATCAACTTTGAAAAATACAATGAAACTTGAAAACATTACAAACAATTTTTTTTCATAGAATGTGTTTTATCCCCCAAAAAAACACTTTTGAAAAGTAGAAGAACCACCAACCTCAAAAACACAAAAAACTTTCTTACAATAAAAAAATCATAAACATGATGAAAATTTTCAGCCATAAACACAGTGATATAAAAAATGGCCAACCTCTGATTACAACTCTCGGTTGTGATTCACTTAAGAATGTATCCTTACATAGTTTATTTTTAAAATTTAAGTTCCGCTCCCATAAAAATTTACACTGCTTGAGGTTGGCGCCCTTTATAGGAATATTAACAATGCTTGCGTTTAAACTAATTTATGGCTGTTTGCACGAATATTCGAGTTTACGATTTTATTTGGATGGGTAGGAAATACAAAGTGATGTAAATCTTCATGTTCATGTAATTTTCAAAATAGTGTAGAGAAACTGTGCTCAAACGCTTGCATTTGAATCGTTATTAAGAATTTTTTAAGTAGGAAACTGAAGAGCTTGTGGTAAGCTTTTGTTTGGTTGATACATACGTTTTGGAAAGTTTTTATTGTGTGGGGGGTTTTAAAGGTTAGTAATTAAGACGGGCGCCAACCTCAAGCAGCGTAAATTTTTATGGGAGCGGAACTTAAATTTTAAAAATAAACTATGTAAGCATACTTTCTTAAGCGAGTCACAACCGAGAGTTGTAATCAGAGGTTGGCCATTTTTTATATCACTGTGTTTGTGGCTAAAAATTTTCATCATGTTTATGATTTTTTTATTGTAAGAAAGTTTTTTGTGTTTTTGAGGTTGGTGGTTCTTCTACTTTTCAAAAGTGTTTTTTTGGGGGATATAACTTTTTTTTAAACACTGGCGACTTCTCTTTTTGAATTTGTCCGTTTCATCGTTTTTCTATTTATCACCTATGGTACACCTGGTACCAGGGATATTCAGAATTCTTTAAACTGAGTTCGACAATACCTTGCATGCAATAATTATCTTTAAAATTGATAAATCGGAAGTGGTACCAATAGCATACCTGGTACTTTAAACATTTATAATTCATCAAAACAAAAGTCCAACATGCCATATTTATCTTGGAAATTGATAAACCGAAAGTGGTACTACCTATGCTATACCTGGTACCTTAAACATTCATAATTTTTCAAGACAAGCCCAACGACACCCAACATGCCATATTTATCTTCAAAATTGATAAACCAGAAGTAGTACCACCTATGGTACACCTGGTACCATGAATATTCATAATTTTTCAAGTTGAGTTCAATGATATCTTACATGCCAAAATCTACTTGAAAATTGACAAATTGTTTGGATGTGGACGGCAGTAATTATCAAAATCGACCACGAACGAGTAATAGAAACTTGTTTACGGCAACTCAATTCCCAAAACTTAAAGAAATATGTTGCCATCAACAAAGAGCCTGTCTGCCAATTTTCAGCTCGATTGGTTAGTTTGTACGCACAACGACCTATTTTAGTGCATAAATAACGACTAATCAGTCCGAGACCCACAGTTTAACTTGGATTCAGAATCACAACGAACATCCACACCTAACCCAGAAATCAAATCCGGCACCTTTAACATACATCCCACTGAAAATTTATTCTAATAAATTGTTACAAATAAATATTACAAGTTTTTTACAGCCTAAATATTGCGGTATAAATTATTTTTATTATACCAAGCATTATTTTGGTTCACATAATAACCCATTGATATTTGACAAAAGTTAAAATATTTTTTTAACAATTTTAAAATTCACTATGAAATTACAGTTTTGATGATATTTGATTCTACGATTTCATTTTACAACGGAAAGTAAACAAAATCAACACATCTTTAAAAACGAATGACATTTTTGCAAATTCCATTAGCCAATCGCAATGCGTGGCTCATTTAGTCTTCTGTAATGAATTGACTGTGACGTCAGCTCGCATAACCTCCACATTTATACTTTGTATTCAGCCCATAGTATCTTGCAACAAAATATGATTGTTTTCATTTTTCAACGGAGATTTCTCGAAATTAAAATATTTTTGAAAGTTAACTCTCTTTAAATTGTCATACAGTTCAAATAACACATGCAACTTGAAGAACAAATATTTCTCTTTAACTCGGTCTCTTCAAAAATTAAATTATTTCAATTTTAAAGATGTTATAAGCCATATAGTTATAGTCCAATTCGTTCTGCCTATACTTTAACATTACGTTCATTCTCACTTAAGCCTAACATGTCGGAAAAACTAACTTCGAAATGATAGCAAACCTGTTTGGCAACTTTTGGCATATATATCTGAACCTCAATTACAAGCTGATCGCCTTTATTGTCGCCAAATTATGAAATGAAAAAAGTGGTTTTAAATTAATTAAAAATGGAAAGAATTATTTAATTAAGTTCAAACCAGCGTAGGATTTTAAGTAGAAACATTCCGCATCCTATAATTCAATCCGTTTGAAGATCTAAAGCTTAGTTAGGGCTGGACGTTTGTCTAAATTTTTACATCAAAATCGGGCTAGGACTCGTTTTTTTATTTCGTTTTGGAAATTTCAATATTTTTTTTCTTCGTTCCTACAAATACTACATACTACTACTACTACATACAAATATCCTAGGTACTCAATTTTTTTTCTTTGAAAGATATCACTGAGACGAATCTATGGTATTTTTTGTATAATTATGTGAAATTTTGTAAGCGCGCTAGAAAATAGTCAATTTAGGCTTTTTCGCTGGAAGTTGTGTAGAGAATAGATACTTACTGTCGTTTCTGCCTTTTTAAGGTTGGCGGCGAAACGACCGTTTCGTCTGATTAATGCTGTTTTGATTTGTATTATTAAAATAGATAATTATTGATGTTTTTAAGGAAAATTGTTAAAAGATCATGTAATGTAGCTGAAGGAACTTATTTAAAAAAAAAAAAAAAAAAAAGAGTTGTAGTTTTTTTATAAGGCTATTAGGTCCCCATTCCAATTAGAAGTTAAAAAATACTTCAATTTTTCTAATTCAGCAATAATCTTAAAATTAGTCACCAATCTGTAAGAACCAACAAACTGAAGGTGAAAAAGTTTTCATCTTGTTGATATTTGGCATAAAATAGCTTTTTTTATAGTTTAATGATTTTATTATAAAAAAATTTCATAATGACTAAAGTCTCTTTATTAAATTCTTGTAACTCAGAATTTTGAGTCTGTAGTTCAAGTGCACAGTTTGCTTGTGAAAGATGATAATCTTTATATATTTTAATACAAAATTTAGAGAACAAAAGAACTTTTTTAAATAGCCACTTTTATCTTCAACAATCAATGTGTTTCTTGTAAGATGTTTATAGAATATTAACACAGAAATATTACTTAACTGTATAACTTCTGAATATGTGCTTTTACCTTTCTATGATAGTTATTTTGGCTTTTGTGTTTGCGTTTCTTGCTTTGTTAATAAGTTGCTTTGCTGGCAAAATCATAACAACAGTAAGCGCAAACACAAAAAGTGATTATTATAAAAAATACACAATATGAAAATCTATAATAAAGTTATTTCTGTGACGACATTTGCTGATCTTAATTTGCAAAATCATCTATACACAAAGGAATCAAAACTGAGTTATGACCACCAGTTTTCTCTAGAATCCTCTCAACGAACTATTTGAAAAAGTTTGATCTAAAATTTCCCTTGGAATATTTTTCCTGCTTTAAGATGCCCCCTTTTTGCCAAAACTGTTCCACTTAAACAATTTTGTCATTAAAGTAAACAAATTTTAAAAAATATATGATTGGGTGATATTTATCTTACACTTCAACCTGATCCAGGCTAAAGTCTTCTCAGTTAAAAGTAGCTTTTTAGTTAGGTTTGCTTTATCGTATATGTAAAAATGTATTGCAAAAATTGAGGCCTTATTAAAGTTTTATGTTTATTCAATTTTGTAACTTTAACCTTATTTTTCAAAATATAGTAGTATCTGTCAGCCACATACAATCTGCCAGGTAATCAGAGTAATTTGCATTATATCCTCTACTAGTTAGGATCATGAATTTTATTGTATTCACATTAGTATTTCAATATTCCTGGTTTTAAATACAAGTTGTACAAAATCAGCGACAACCTCATTTGTTTTACCAATGATATCAATAATGTGAGCAACATATTGAAATCAAATATTTAACAAGTTGGGGACAAGAAGTGTATTTTATATTTTGAATTTACTGTTAATTGATTATAATCTTGAAATGTTATAAAAATTCCAAAGTTGGAAACATTAATCATCTTCCCTGCAAAATCAATTGAAGTTCTATTAAACATAAGTGCATAGCTTTTGTTTGGATTAATTGTAAATAATGTGTGTTGTTTGTTTACTAATTACTTTAACTGTTGCGAATGGAATAACTTGTAACTTGATGAATTTCAATAAAATATTCTTAGCTGTAGTGTTTGTTGTTTTATTTACATCTATTGCATAAAAAAAACGTCGATTGAAATCTTTTTAAAAATGAAAAGCTAACTGAAAATAGCATACCTCTAGAGAATCAAACTTTTCCTGCATTACAACAGTTCCACCAGCTTTTAGAAGAACAAGTAGAGCATTCATTATCCCATGTATATGATGAAGTGGTAATGAATGATAAATAGAATCTTGGGGAGTTATTTCCCATGCTTTTATGATGGCTGAAACCTAAAAACAATAAGTTGAGGAGTTAGTTAAAAACATGCAATATCATCCAGACAAGGGTCATTGAAGGATACAGTTATTTGTGCATGTAGGATTATTTACAGGAGTGTAATCGAGAAAGGTTGTTAAGCTTTCTGTTATGATGGATACTACAACTAATATTTTTTGCAATGATATATGCACATTCGTATTTATTTGCAATGTACTACTTGAAAATTTAATGCATAAAAACAATGGGTTTCACTCAATTCTGGTCATTTGTATCTATCAGAGGTGAGAGGGATAGTCTCATAACCAGTAGGTGCTCTAGTGTAGCCCATATCAAAATGAGTGGGTTAGTTCATGGGAGGGAGAGGGGCTGCACCACTCTAGAAAGTTGGTCCACCACAGTCTAGGGTAACCCAGGCTGGGCCTGTGTGCAGATTATTTATAGGAGGATGGAAGGCTGCTAAATTTTTTGTCCAAATATTGACTTTATAAAACAGAAAATTAAATTTCTGATCAATTTTTTGAAATTAATAGTTATGTATTAATTTTCTGCACAAATACTTAAAACATACTTATTTTTTTCTACAAATTTTACCACTTTTCTCCACTTAATTTTACATTTTCAAAAGTCATGGTCATCCCCTCTTAGTGGCGCTTATGAATAAAGTTGAGAATCCAAACAGTGTATATTAGGGTGTCCCAAAAAAATCAACTTTTAAAAATGTGAACCCTTCAAAAATGTTCTTTCTGTAGATATAAAACACCTTGAATTTTTTCAGAATTCTAAAAAAATATTTAGAGATCCCTCAAGGTCACTGAATTTACATAAAAATGGCCAAAATAATGCAAAATGGGGTATTACTATTGTTGTAAAACATAACTCAACTCAACTTTGTAAGAAAGTTTCGGTTCTTGTTTGATTCTTAAAGTTTTGGTTCTTGTATGTAAAAATTTGTCATTCGTGAAGTGAGTAATGGAATGTTCTTTCTTCGAATCAGCGTCTGTTTATTTGCTTATCTTATCCATAATATGAATCTTGCTCTGTTTGTAAAATAGTGGCGTCCGCGACAGGGTAAGTATAGAAAAGGTGAAGGCAATCAGAACGGCACTACGCACAGCTTTTACCGTGTGTGCGAATACGATTCAAGATAAATTGAACAATGAACAATCACTCTCGGATCTGCAAGCTTTGCAAAACAAGCTTCGGGATAAATTTGATCATCTGTGTGCCGCCCAGGAGGAAGTATCCAGTGCCCTTCTGAGTGATGAAGCGTTGGCGATCACATATGAAGGGGATTTTGTGACAGTGTGGTATTTGACTGTGTCTGCTATGCTGGAAACGGCGATAGCCAATTTGTCCACCATTGTATCCACATCGGAGTAAGTTGAATCTACAGGAGGAAAATGTCGCATCAAGTTACCGCGATTAGAATTGGAACGTTTCAGCGGAGATCTGAAAGAGTTTTTGGCCGTTTTGGCACAATTTGTAGCAATGTGTATTTGTTGCAAGGTGTTGTTCCTGCCTCCAAAGCTGCAAGACTGGTTGATAGTTTCCCACCAACCAGGGAAAATTACTCTAAAGTGATTAAATAGCTTACTGAACGATTTGGCCGTGAAGACCTACTTGTCCAAATATACGTTCGAGACTTGATGAGTATAGTGATGAGAAATGCATCGGTAAAATGCAAAATTGACTTATGCGAACTCTACGACCTTCTAGAGGCAAGTTAATGGCTTTGCAAAGTCTAAAGAGAACAAAAGAAAAATTTGCGGACTTTCTAGAACCACTTGTGGAGTCGTGTTTGCCCAAAACAGTACTACTTGCTTGGGAGAGGAGCTGCTCCTTGGATGAGTCATCCCGCAGTTCTACTGATGATGATTCCCCCCTAGCTTTCCAGTGTGCGTTCTTTGGAGAAGCTCATGTTCTTTCTTCATGGAGAAGTTCAGAGCGAAGAAATGATATTACTCGCTCGCTCTGGACTTGGTGAGTATTTCGGAAAGAAAAAATAGTAGTGTAGTGCAAATGAATCCCACAGTGCAGTGTTAATAAATTCAGGTAAGGAAGAGGGGTCTGTCAAAATTCAGTGTATATTTTGTAGTAAACATCATTTAAGTTCTGAATGTGTTTTAGCTCGCAAAATGTCTTATAATGATAGAAAGAGTATTATTATGAAAAAAAGAGTTTGTTGTTTAGGTTTTGGCCACATGAGTCGTAATTGCAGACGCACAGTTAAATGTATACAGTGTGAAAAAGGTCATTATATTTTAATGTGCCCTCAGCATGACGATACACCTTGGGAAAGTAGTATCACTACTACTGCGGAACCAGAAATTAGTAATGTTCTGGCCAATCAATCTGTGTCAGAAAATATTTATTTACAAACCATAGCTCTTAAAGTAAATGGTATTGGTCGTGAACAGATTGTCCGGGGGATGTTAGATACAGGGTCACAAAAATCCTATTTAACTACTAGAATTATTAAAAATTTGCAATTGCGACCAAAGTCAAAACAAACCATAGTACACGGTTTGTTTGGGGGGGGGGGGGGAGGGGAGAGAAAGTAAACCCCTTGAACATTTTGTTTATAACATTGGAATACAAGGCTTGAGTAATAATTTTAAGTGTTCAATAGAAGTACTTTCCGAAATTAAAATTTGTGGGGTTGTTCCTAAAGTGAATGACTTATCAGCACTAATAGAAATAAAGGAAAAGGGTATTGAGATATCAGATTTACTTATATCTGATTATGAAGTAGATTTACTTTTGGGGGCTAATGCGATCAGTTCAATTTTAACAGGGAAATGTACTGATTTGAATTCTGGACTGATTGTTGTAGATACGAAATTGGGATGTACAGTTATGGGTAAAGTCACAAATGGAATTTGTGAGGAACACAAAGTCATATCATTGCCTGCTTTATAAGAAAATAAATTGAATTCTAATGTTTTAACTTTGTTGACATTGCATTCGTGTGCTTTAAATATAAAAGAGTTATGGGATCTTGAAACGTTGGGGATTCGGGACCCAATGGGAAATAATGAAAGCAAATGGCTAGTGGACTCAATAAATCAGTTTGAAAACGATTTAAAAATACTTCCAGATGGAAGATATGAATTGCTTTTACCTTTTAAGGGAGGTTTCCAAGTACCTAGTAATAAATCTTTAACTGTTAAAAGGCATAGACGAATGTGTCAAAATGGGGTTAATAAGAATTATTGGGAAGAATATTGCGCTGTTTTCAAGGAATGCGAAAAGTTAAATATTATCGAAAGAGTTCCAGATGTGGAGTTAGATAGAGAAGCCCATTACTTACCACATAGACCCGTAATAAAGCTTTCAAGTCAAACTAGTAAGGTGAGGCCGGTGTTTGATGCTTCATCGAGAGAAATTAATCAACCGTCCTTAAATGATTGCTTATTGAAGGGCCCCAATTTAATTGAACTCATTCCGGACATTATTGATAGGTTCAGGTCGTATCCCATTGGTTTGTCATCGGATATTGAGAAGGCATTTCTGCAACTGAGTATCGCACCAGAACATAGAGAATATTTAAGGTTTTTTATTCTTCACAAAATGAAGAGATTGTTTATCGTTATTGTAGAGTAGTATTTGGTGTGAGTTCAAGCCCGTTCCTATTAGCAGCTTCTATAAATCATTTGCTTGATCATTCATCTACTGAATATGCTGAACTTATATTAAAACTAAAGCATTCCTTCTATGTAGATTATTTTGTTAGTGGAGTATTTAATGTAAATGAAATGGATAATTTTATTTCAGGGTCTACGAATGTTATGGCCAAGGGGTATTTTAATTTGAGGAACTGGGAGAGTAATGTTGCAGGGCCAAATGTTTTTAAGAGTACTGGGGACACAAATTTATTGGGTCTAATATGGAACTTGGATAGAGACACACTGAGATGTTCTATAGTTAATGAACAACCCCAAAGTATTGTTGAAGTTACTAAACGATCAGTACTGTCTATGGTGCAGCAATATTATGACCCTATTGGTATTTTAACAGCTGTCACGTTGTTACCCAAACTTTGGCTACAAGAAACGTGGAAACTTAAATTATCTTGGGACGATCCTCTGCCACCTGAGATGTGCAAAAAATTCTGTAGATGGCTACAAGAAGTGAAATGCTTAAAAGATATAGAAATTCCTAGATAAATTGAGATTGATGAAATATCGGAACTACATGTTTTTGTAGACGCTTCCAAAAATGCGTATGCTGCTAGCATATTCATTAGGTATATAACGAAAGCAGGGATTAAGTTACATTTAATTAAGGCCAAGTCAAGGGTAGTTCCTACGAAACTTGTTTCAATTCCTAGATTGGAACTATTAGCGTGTTGTGTAGGTGCACGGTTGGTTAAATCCGTTCAAGGGGCTTTGGATATGCCGAATTTAAATACTACATTTTGGACTGACTCTATGGTAGCTTTATATTGGATTAAAATTTATGGGGAATGGTCAATTTGCGTATCCAAATGAGTAAAAGAGATGGGAGAAATAACGTGTCTGGACAACTGGAGGTGCGTTGAATCCGGCAGATGTTCTTTCTCATGGGTGCTCTCCGAGCCATCTGTTGGATTCAGCATGGCTTAATGGTCCTGTGTGGCTGCAAGAAGACTCAAGCCAATGGCCAGTAACTGACATAAAGTGTAAGATTAAAGAGGTCAATGCTGAAAGGAGGAAGGTTAAACTTTGTAACCTTAATGTCAAAGATGACGTTCCTTGGTATTCACAAAGGTTTACAAATTATCACTCTATGGTTCGATTGACAGCATGGGTTAGAAGATTCATTTGTACGACATCTGACGATAGAGCTGTAGGTGAATTGTCAAGTTCTGAAATTGACAAGGCAGAAAAAATTCTTATTGGCTCCATACAAAGAGAATTTTTCCCTGATCCAAGTTGTATTCCGATAATTAATGTCTTCAAAGATGAAGACGGGTTGATACGAGTTAAGACAAAAATAACTCAAGCGGAAAGATAACCCTTGTTTTTTAACACCTATCCTCCTTCCAGAAAATTGCCTCTTAACTTTGAAGTTAATTGAATACCTACATAAAGTAAATTGTCATGCGGGTACCCAAATATTACTTTCAATTATTCGAGAAAAATTTTGGATTTTAAAAGCTAGGAAAACTGCTAGAAATGTGATAGGGAATTGTGTAACCTGCTGCAGATATAGTGCAAAACCAGCTGTTAGCGGGCCTGTTGTTATACCTGCAGACCGTGTAAGTGAGGCTAATGTTTTTGAGGTTATAGGCATAGATCTGGCCGGTCATCTCTTCCTTTTGAATGGTGAGAAAGTGTGGATTGTGTTATTTACATGTGCGGTCTTCCGAGCATTGCATTTAGAACTTGTGACTTCACTCTCAACGGAAAATTTTCTACTAGTTTTTCGTTGATTTATAGCTCAAAGGGGAAGACCAAAGACAAGTGTACACAGACAATGGTAGTAATTTTAAGGGTGCTGTTACTGAATTCCAAAAACTAGACTGGGATAAAATTGAACGTGAGACAGAACTTTAATGTGTGAAATGGAAGTTCATTATACCCACTGCTGCCTGGTGGGGAGGGTGGTGGGAGAGACTTGTAAGAGTGATAAAGATCTTCTTGTATCGTTGCACTAACAATCCCAAATATTCCCTTCGGAAGGGGAATCTACCCCTTAAATCTTTAAGCAATTTGGCTCGATACCTAACACGTTTTCGAAATTTGGCACACTCATCTAAATCAGATACATCAGAGGTAGAATTGGTCATTAGAAACATGGCTGGTGTAATAGCAACCAAGTCCTCAGAATCTTCTGACACATAAGTCAATGGACAGGAATTAATTACCGATTCACAATCGCAACAGACTGTCAGTAACTCTTTGTAAGATAAAATTGACTTTCCTAGAGTGCGTTTCAGAGGTCATCTTCTCGAGACTTTACTGTTGGGGAAATTGTCCTTGTAGAGAACACTAGCAAAAAGAGATTATTTTGGCCTAAATCCAACATTTTGGATTTGTTACCTGGTAGGGACGGTAAAGTTCGTTCATTAAAATTAAAGTGTGGTAACTCTGTTATAATCTGTCCTGTGCCCTGTGCAGAGAGTTTTTCCTCTAGAGATCCTGCCTACAGAGACTCCAGCTGTAGCTGCTGTTCTAAGCGATGTTCCAGAGTCGTCGGCCCTACCGGATGATCCAGTGATAACTTTTTTTCTGACTGCTGACCCAGAAATGAATGGGTTATCTCCTGGTGCTCACGATGCGGACGTTCCGAAGTTGTCAAGATTTGGACAAAAGATCAGACCCCCCCAGAAATTAAACTTGTTAAACATGACTTTATTTTTTGAGTCAGATTAGACTCAAAAAAGGGGGAAGATGTTGCTAAACACAACTCAACTCAACTTTGTAAGAAAGTTTCAGTTCTTGTTTGATTCTTAAAGTTTTGGTTCTTGTATGTAAAAATTTGTCATTCGTGAAGTGAGTGCGTAGTAAATGGAATGTTCTTTCTTCGAATCAGCATGTTTGTTTATTTGCTTATCTTATCCATAATATGAATCTTGCTCTGTTTGTAAAAACTATTAATATTAAAATGAACTTTTTTTTAATTATGAAAGCTTCTTTGATATAGTTTCAGATACATTTTGTATCAATTATACTTTTGCTCTGAGTACGTAGAGACATAAAATATTTCTAAAATCAAGAAAAATGCGATTTAGTAGATATTTCTACATTCTGCATGATTATGCGCACAAACTATTTACTACACTTAAGATACAGTAATCATTACTTAATACGACAGTAATTCTTACTTAAGGCTACATTAAATACTTGTCACCTAAATAAACAATTATTTATTTTATAATTGGTAAATAAAACTAAAGAGGAAGAATTTTTTCAAACGATCAGATATTTAAATTTTTAAAAAACATTTAGACATTTTTTAGCTATTACATTTTAAAGAAATTTTGGCAATTGTACTTTGTGAGTATGACTTGTAGCAAAAACAGGTTTTGCTCTTCGTTTTTTGTTGCAGAATTAAAGTCCTGGATCAAGGCAACAGTTTGTTCATCCACATCATTAATGCAAGCTAAGTTTTTAGCAAAAATTGCAGCTTTTTTATAGGATGAGGTTTTGGGCCAATCTCTAACTGGTATATTGAGGAAACTATCTTCAATTTTAGTTGCTTCAAAAAATGTATAAGAAATAGATAAATCATCCAATTTCAGAGGAAGTATTTCTAATAGATGGGAATTCAAACTCTCTTTCATGTTCAAGACTAGTTTTGATTTGTGCTCATCAGAAACAAGATTTGAAAACAAAAATTAAGTGTTGCGAGTTCTCCACTTAAATACTAGGAATGACGTAAAATAATTTATAATCCTTTTAATTGTTTATAATCATATTCTTTCAACCTTTAAATAAGTAAAACATCAGTAGGAGGGCTATCAACAGCATTTCGGCAAGTAAATCCAGACCGCAAATATACACACACAACAAAACGATTAAATTGTTTCATACCTTGAAACTATCTAACAGTTTGCGCCATTATAGCTCCATTGCCATTAAACAATAACTCCATTTTCATGGAGTATATGGCTTTTGCCATCCAGCGAGTTCAGTGAAGAGAACCTGGTTCCTGAATTTTAGATGGAATGTCTAACCTAATAATAAACGAAGGAAGATTTAAAAATTCTCTGCAATCATCCTTAGGTAGTTTTTTTTTAACTATCTTTAACTGATCCGAAATAAAAGTTTTTAAACTGTCTGATTAAGGGTATTGATTGTTTTTTATGGTTCATGGTGGTTGAGCTTAGACCAATTTTTTCAGAATTTTTTAAATGAAGTATTTCAGACCTAGTAGATTGTCCAAAGCACACAAGGAATGCATCAGAAAGTAGAACCTCAAACATGTGATGTCGACATGCATCCACAAAACATTTCTGCTTATTTTTTCTCAAGAAGAGTACATACTCCATTGAATCTCCCACTATTTTTTGCAGTTGAATAGAAACACATACCTATTACAACTTCGGATTCACACTTCTACGAATGTAAAAGCTAGAAAACAGTATCAATTGCTGCTTTTCCAGTTTCAGACAATAATTTAGGAATGCCAAGAAGCTTTGTAATTTCATCTTGCAAGAAGAAACTAGCACCACTAAGCAACCAATCCTTCTTGAGCATTTTGATGAAAAAATTGAGTAATAATTTACCATCTCAATGAATAACTAACTTTGATGCCTCAAACTGTGTTTTAACTGTTCTTAGTTTCATGGTGAAGACGTTGCGTTCACTATGAACAGTACATTTTGAAAGCACTACAGGAGGACAGATGTAGATTTGTATGATTATAAACTACAATTACAAAATTAAAAAAAAAAAAATGTATCATATGAGTGATAAAGTGTGATGAGTGATCAAGTGTTTTTAAACCAAGTTTAAGATAAAAAAAAATTTGTAACAGAAGTTTGGTATAGTTCTGTTGTCTGCATATTAATTAGTAATTGAAATTTTTTTATGAATTACCTATTTTCTATTAGCTTGAGGAACCCCTAAAACTTTTTTAAATGACTTGAATTTTTTTGTAAAATCATATTACACGACAAAGAACATTTTTAGAGGGTGAGACCTGGCATTTAAAAAAAAAAAAAACCCAGATTTTTTTACCTGTCATGGGACAGTGTATATATATATGTTTTGAAGACAATTTATTTTCCCCACCAACAGTTTATATATCTTCAACATCAGTTTATTTGTATAAGCCCTCATTTCAATAACACAAATGCTAATTTTACAACAATTTTGATATAAAATATTTGTACTTGCATTAACCTTAATATTTTACTTGAATAAAACAAAAAGAAACAATTATTTACTGTACATTTAACAGAGTTCATCCTACAAATGAAAAAGGGCAGGGGTGCTATTTTCCAAAAGAGGGCAACTCCTGTTTTTGAGAGCACTTAATGGTAAATTGCAGAAATTTGTATCCAGTTTTCTTCCGTAATTTCTATATTGTTTTATTTTTCTACTATGGTAAATATTTTTAAATTATAAATTTTTGAAAAAAAATTAACAATGCTTAAAACGACTGGCTCAGAAACTCAGAAGACAAACGATATTAAAATACTGATAAAATGCTACAGTCCTACTTCTTTTGGAATGAGACTTAAGAAAATGAGTAAGAATAAAAAACCACGTACACTGTAAAATTTGCCTTCAATATTCATTTTTATAAAAATATCAATTTATAACACTGTAAAATTAAGATAAGAACTTTTCACAACCCTTACAAAATTTTCTAAAATATGAATGAACCAAACTTAAACTTTATATTTTAGGCTTTGCAATTTACAGAAAATAGTGTTTCTCCAAATTTAACAATATTCATTATGAGATATCACAAGGAGTATTCTGACTAAAGAACTTGGCCTATGTCCTAAAATTTGTGCATTTTTTTTTTATTTTCCAAATCTGATCAAATTCTGCCTCAAAACAACGATTTTTTGTCATACATGCCGTTATTATACATGCTAAAATAGTTTTTTTTTTTTTTTTTTAAATCGGAAATAATCCTGTATATTGTTTACATTTCTGTGATATTAAATCTAAAATATAAAATGGACATTTAGAAATTAATTAGCAACAGATAAATTACAAAAAATGCATACCCTTAAATTTAATAAGAGTGCATCACAATGTAGCTTATCCGAACAGAAAGATTCCTTTTAAATGCTGAATGTAAACATTTTATGGTTACATACACCTTTAACTAACTTAATCATCCCTTTCAAATTCCTTTCTTCATTTTGAGAAGGCATGTTAAAAATCCAGCGAAATACGTTTAATCAAAGTATGTAGGAAATGCCCACTCATACTAACGAACTAGTGGAAATTTTAAGACGATCCCCGACATTCCACCTACCAATGACGAACGTTATATCGGCATCCATTTAATGATTTCAGTCCTTGGTATGTGCGTTGCACATTTGAACATGAATGTGCATGCGCGACAGGCCATTTCAGGAGGGATGATCCGCATATTGCATAGGGGGGGGGGGGGGGGGGAACTAAATTTTTTCGAATTTTCCTGGAGTGGTATTTCTTTTGAATAAAGCAGAAAGAGCGCTATTTTTGATAAAAAGGCTAGGGAGGGCGCTATTTGTAATGAAAAAGGGCAGGCATGGGGCGCCACCTCTTGAAAAACGTTTAGGATGAACTTGCATTTAAAGTAAACACAAGTTCAAATTTAAAAAAGAATTTAACTCTGGATTTTTAGTAAATTGATTCTTAATTAAAATTATGTATATACAGTTAAACGTTTGATATCCGGAAGTCCAATTACAGGAATGACCCAATATCCGGACGTTTTTATAGTGTCGTCTTTAAAAAACAACAACACGGCAGCCCTTGCATCACAGCTTTAAAAAAGAGCGCATTTTTAAACAATTTGGGCGAGACTGAGAATATATCGGCAAGATCAAGATCTTGAAACTGGTTTTACTGGTTCCTAGAAGAATGACCGCAGATGACGGTGCTTTTTAAAGAGATTCTGAGTTCCAACTCGGTTGGTGCTTCCAACATTTTCTGGTACTTATTGCAATTTTCCTGAATATTTTGAATTCGAAATGCTGAAAAGGGTTTCCGGTTCTAGACATGCACTGCCTGTAAAAAGAAAGCATACCGGTGAAAACCTGCAAAGTTTTGTAAAGGCGTTCTCAAATCGGCAGCGTGGATCATTGCAAAGGCATAAATGGACGTTCTCATGAGCACTTTAATGAATGTCTAGTATAATTTGTGACCGGCAACATTGTTTTGCGATGATACAGACGCTCAAGATGCCAATTTGAAGGCTTCCGTATTTTAAAAGACAAAGTAGAAATAGGATAATAATAGAATTTGTAAGATGCACAAATTGAAAGAAGAAGTTATTTCAGAAGTGTTTAATTGCGATGATGGAATGCTGACCATTTGTCACTTATGACGGACGGCGAAATAAGGCTGCATCCGGAAAATTCCACAATTGCCGATAGTGAGAAAAGCAGTGGTGAAGTTATTGAAAGCAAAATTCTGCTTGACAATTTGGTAGGAATTTCGGACTTAGCAATAAAAAGACTAGAACAAAGGGATTTATAACTGACCAAGAAATTATGTTTGTCTACAAAATTAAGAAGAAGTTATTGAACAAAAAGGCAGAACTCTTCAACAATTTACTTTAAAAGAAATATTTAATAATAAATCTTAATAAGATGTTTGAGTTTTAAAAAATGTCACTGTTTAATTATTATTTAAATAGACACTTGTATTTTCTTATTTTAACTTTTGGGGATGAGGAAATATTCATTTTCTATTGAGGATCTAACATCTGGAATCGCCGAAGTCCCGACGATTCTGGATTTGGGACTTTTTACTGTACATATATAAAAATATATAAAGCTGCTTTTAAATGATTTTATCAATTGGTGAAAATATACTTCAGGGTGCCATTTGGCAAAAATTGACAATTTTTATTCCCGCCAATCATGCTCATGTGCAACTCTGTGGCAGATAAAATGGTGCCGAATTAAACACATATAATTATAAAGCGAACAGAATACAATTTTAGGTTTAATCCACTCAGCTAAAAACTATTAAAATGGTAAAGAACACAGTATAGAAATACTGTTAAACACAAATGAATCATAACGGGGTCAATCCTATTGTACGGTCAACTACTCAGTGGCGACCATACAATAGGATGGAAACCAATTGGTTGTGCAGTCGCTGTGGTCAGCGCTGAGGGGTAAACTGTACAATAGAAATTAACCCAATTTTAAATCAAAATAACACAAAATAATATTGAACGTACTTACCAAATTTTCATGCGAGTAATGGCGTTTAGAAATTATCGGTCAAAACGAGCACAACACGTATTCCAACCAGTCATGGTCATGATAAAGTTTCCAAACATAAATCCTGTAAAATACTAGAGGGTGCAATAAACAGAGCTACATCGCTCAGCCCAGCACCAACTTGGCGGCAATCCAAAGGGCACCCTCAAATATATCCTCCCTTATTTATTATAATACAAAAAATGAATTTTTAGCACTTGTAATTAAAATAGCGATTGTGAAAATAAAATTTGGAATTGTTCCTAGAGATAGTTGTAGAAAAGTTTTCATGACCATTGGAACAATAAATTATTAATTAACATGAAATCCGCTACTATTAATGAAGAACAATAGTGTATATAGGGCAATGTTTATTTTCAGACACCTCAAGTTCAACTCTGTTTAAATGCCCTTACCTCTTCACATGTTGCAAATTTAGGCACACTTTTGAGTGATGATTTTTTTTACTTTATCAGTATTAAAATATCAGTTGATTAATGTGAATGTATAAATACAGGCAACTATGCATAATTCTAGAATCAGAGTGTTCCAATTTTCATCAACTAACAGCATTTAATCAATCCATTGAAGTTATGAAATAACTCACCTGGGAATGAAGAGTTCCATGGTTTAAGACAACTCCTTTTGGCTTTCCTGTTGTACCACTAGTATAAATTATCAGTGCTCTTTTATCTTGGAAATCGGAACCCCATGAAAAAAATTCAGATCCCGATAGCTCATTTTTATTGGGTGTTGATGGAACAGATAGTATGTCACGGTCCGCAACAAAAAAAGGTAGCTTTGATTTAGAAGCTATACTTTCAATAGTTTCAAGATATTTTTTATTTGAAATTAAAAGCTTACTTTGTGAATCTTCAATATAATACTCTAATAATGACCGTGGATGCTTACTGCACAATGGAACAGCTATGTTACCAGTTATCCAACATGCTAAAAGAACAGATACATAGGTAGCATCATTAGAACACAAAAATGAAATACGCTCTGCTCTTTCTTTTGAGTTTGGAAATACAGATTTGATCTTCTGTGCTAGAAAGTAGCTTGAATGCAAAATATCCTTATATTTGTAGGACCCAAAATTATCAATAACCGCTATGTTATCCGAAAACTGAAAAAAACCATTGTAAAAAGGTTCAAAGCTTTTCAATGAGAAAGCTTTTATGAAAGTAAGAGGAGTAAACGTCTTCAAGTTGTAATTTTTGTATAAACGGAAAATTCGATTCATATTTAAAAAATTAGCTATAGCTCAATTGTATAGAAAGATTACAATTTGTGAATATTCCTTATCATATGCGATAAGAGAAGTCGACGAGTGATGGAAGTTTAAAACGAAAGATAATAGATATATGTATGAAGTTTTTTTGTTCACAAGAGCACAAATAGTTGAATAACGAACTTTTTATACTTGTTGATAATTTGTTCTGTCTTTATTATTTGCTCATAAAACCGAGAAATATATGTTATTTCAAATTTCCAAGTAGAGTACAACAGGAGCAGACACCCGATGGAGCAGACGATATGTCGATACAGAATTTAATTTCAGTTCAGTTTGTGTTTGCTTACTACTAAACATTTTATTTGACTTTAAGAGGGTTACGTATAGCAAACTGCTCCTTATAAAAAAATAAGCTATATGATTGGTTGAAAATTGTAATAAACCTTTGAATGCGAAAAATTAAATACCTCGTGTTTTAATTGCTTCAACAATTAAATTTTCGGTGAATAAAAAATTAATTCAATATTTACCACTTGTTGTGCCAGTTTCAGCTTTCACCAAAGTTTAACACTAGAGTGTTTCGACACCGGTATTTTCAGGACGCCAAAACTGAACCAACGATCTTCCGATCATGAACTTGATACTTTTAATTCTCGGGAATTGTAGTGATGACACCTATGCTTTACAAGCCAGTTTTCTGCCCACCATGAATATTCCAGAACCAATTTTCAGCCCTTCTCAGCTGCTTTGTAAGTAAACATGCTCCTCCAGAAATTGAGAATTCCAAAATTTTAATGCTGGTGGTGGTGGATTCTTAAAAGGGGTAAAATAGGAGCACTATGTGAGGAACTCCCTTTCTCTGCTTACGTATAAATACCAACACATTTTAAAGAGGAAAAAAATAAATAGGGCAAGTTAAGTTTGAAGTTATGATTTGATGTTATTATGCATAAAGTAATATTTCTCTAAAATGTTTGACGTCATGCCAACTAGGACTGTTCAAGATTTGTTAGTTCGTTCTGGCAACCGCAAAAACAGAAGTGGATCTTGTGTTGACAGTTATGATGTTCGATGTTTAAAAGTTCTGTGATGTATTTCAAGTTTTATATTTTTTTTTACTAATTTCTATTTAAAAGTTTAAGTTCTAACAATTTAAACATTTCAAACTCAACCAGGTTGCTTGTCATAAATTATAGAAATGGCAGACAGTGGCGATGTAGCTGAATCTAGTGATGATTGCAAAATTGGTACCAAAGAATTTTATTGTGGCGTTGTGGAAGGTAAAAATTAGTAGGAAAGATTGTTCTTTAGTTCAAATGCACTATAGGCACTTGTTGAATTTGGGTAACTCCGTTTAGAGCTAAAGTGAAACAGCTAAACACAAAATATGGTTGCTATAAGACTGTTTAAAGAGTAAGATTAAGGAGATACACTTTGAAAGCATTTATAGCTTAAGTAAAGCTATGGAAAATTACCAATAATCGCCAAGTCCTTATAGTGCATCTGTATAGTTTAAATGATTTTGAGTAGTTTTTGTTCATGGTTGCCTAGTTCTGTAATCAAAGATTTTCCAAACTGGCCACTTAAGAAAACATAGGGTCATACTGGGGAATTCTTGGTCACTCTTTTTTTGGGGTAATTAGTGTCATCCTTAATATTTATTTGACAAAAATAGGCATGGATTTTTGAATTAACTAAAAACTTTTTTTTTACAAATTTAAAAGTGGAAAAATATCTGTTTTTTACGTATAGGTATTGTAATTATCGTTTTTCTTGAAAACTATTTTACTTATTCTAAATCCGATTCCTAAAAAGTTAGAGTTGGATCATAACCTCGGTTATGGCCACCTTATGCATTTTTAAAGATTGACGAATTTTTTTCAATACTAAAAAAGTTTTTCAGAATAGTTTAAAAATAATATCCAATATATTTCAAAGTGTACAGCATGATCCTGTGTAGTCAAAAATATTTTCAAAATCATACTTTATTTTTTATAATTTTTTTAATTCTTTTCTGACACTTCGCCATTTATGGCCACCTGTGTTTCCCAGTTATTGTTTTCATATTATTAGCTTTCTTTGTTTTTATTTCTTTTGAAACAAACTACATAGGCCTAGTACATAGTACCTAGCTACATAGTTAGCTATTATTTTTTTTCTTCTGAAGACATCAACAGTTCCAGAAAACTTGTTCTGAAGAATGTTCTTTTTCAATTAATGTGGGTTTACGTAACCAACAATGTCATGTTTATGGTTGTAATGTCATTTTCTATTGAAGTAAAACATATTTTTCCATATTTACGCTCTTCGAACCCTGAATCTCAAATTCCTCCTGCCCAAAATTTCCTAATTATGCCACTGAACCTAGATTTATTTATAAGTTAACAATATTAAAAAAAAAACCAGTTTTCCCTTACTTTCTCTACAAATGTCCAATTTCTTTACCACTCTCTTCCACTTAAAAACCATTTATAGGTCTATATAAAATAAAGCTATAAATATAATTGATAACTGAAAGACTTTCACAATCTGCATTAATTTTATTTAAGGTACTTGACCCCCTTATCAATAAAAAAAAATCCTTTTTTTTTGTATTTTCTCAATCCTTTCCAGGGTTTTACGGTCCAGGGATAGCAGATTAACAAATTGAAAGTGAAAAAACTTGATTTTTTAAAAACTATTTGAAAAAAATAGCGAGTAAAAACTTTAAACACTTTTTTCTCGAAACTATTTTTTTTCAAATGGCTGATGCTTAATCTCCAAAACTACTCGGTCGATTTTCAATGATTTTTGTCTTGTTTTGTTCGTTGAGATGTTATGTATGCCAATTTACTTCATTTTGCCAAAAAAAATTAATTATAAATTTTTTTAGCAAAGAATAGCGAAAAATGGGTGTTTTTTCAAACATCCGCCATTTTTTGTTGTTGATAAATTGTCACTTAAGGAACCTTTCTTTTAAAGATTCCGTTTTTTTCTTTTCTTCAGATTTACCAATCCTGAGATTAACTGTCCGCCTTGGGACACCATTTATTTGAGGCCTTGACTTTGGCACCTCCTGGATAGTTGTTAACACATTCGCTGCCACCAAAATTTATATATCCATCCTCAGAAGCTGAATTTAAAAAAAGTGACACAGCGACATCACTATCTCCTTTCGATTCGCTTGTAGAATCCCAACCGTAATCTTCATCGTCTACGCTGTCATAATCAGAAAGATCACTCTTTTCTAGTAATTCTAATATTTCCGTATCAGCCAGTTTTTTATTTACTTTCCTTTTCTTGGGCTGTGAAGGTCCTGCAATACTTGTACCGTTCGCTATTTTTAAAAATGCACATAAAAAAATTTAAACACAAAATTTAAAAACCAAGCACTAAAAATATAAAAATAATGCTTCACTAACGTGCCTCAAAAACCTCATCGTTCAACCTCCAAATCCGAACTAAAAATAAAGCTGTTTAGTTATCATACTCGATTGTCGTCCCAGAGCGTCGCTGGCATGGGAGGTAGCGCCATGCTGACGCGCCAGCGGCAGCGAATGTGTTAAAATATGAAATTAGAAAAAAATAAAATATTTTTGTATTCTATAAGCTTCAAGTAAAAGCTTAAAAAAATCATCGTAATATCTTATACAGAACCCGAAAATGATGTATTTTTTAGCTTTCTAAGGTGGTCAAGTACTTTAATACTGGCATATATAAACAAAGATAATTTTTTAACAGGATGTGCAATTTCTTGCAAAGATTAAATTTTTATTCTTTAGGCCTACCTGTATCGGAGGAAATTTTCCTAGCAAAATAAATATCTAGTAATTTAACCCTAATATTGACTTTAAAATGTTAATAGCCTACCATTTATAAAAAGAATATTTTTTGTTACAAAGAAATCTGATTATTAATCACAAAAACACATAGTGGCCATAACTAGCATATCATATAACCCAATTATAACCCATAACTGAAAAAACGGTTTTGAAATTGACACCAGTTATGACCACTTGAATATTTTCTTGTAAAGTTTATTTACACTTATATTATAACTGAAAATAATGAAGCAACAATGTTCTATCTCACTTTTAAATGCTGTAGAGCCTTACATTTATAAATAGATTTGACGGATTGAAGATTATGGAAGTTGACGATGCTTAATGAAATTGTTAAGAAATCCATCTCACAATGCTGACCAGCACAAAAAAATTCCTCACTTTCTTGTCACGTATTATTATTAGCCAGGCTTACACCCTTTATAAAGTATCTAGTCTGTAGCTTGTTGAATTATGGAATTTTAGTGTCTAACCCTCTTTCAAGCTTTGAAACATGATGAAATTTGTTGAATATTTTTTTTAAATTGTGAAAATTTAAACCACTGTGAACTTTTTTTTAAATAAAATTTAGTTTTTATTTAGTGATGCTTCCAAATATGAAAAAATTATAATTTTAAAGACTTAAATAAAAAAAAGTTTGAAGCAAAACCAAGTCCCCTTAAAGTTTCAAATTTAATTGCAATAGTAATAGGGTACTGTTAAACTTATAGCAATTTTATTTATATTTTGAATGAATAACAAGCAACATTATCCTGGTTCGCTGTTATTGTGTTTTTTATATGCCAGGACAATGATGAAATTGATGTAATTTGAAGCTGACACATTCTATTTAAAAGTTTTAAAGTAAATATTTATATTTTCTGAAAGGGGATTTTATTATGTATTCTATATAGCAATATATTTTTTTTGCTACACATTTAGTATTTTTTGTAGATGCCTGGAAAATGATGTGAGTTAAACATAACTGTGATGGAATAGAACTTCAAAATTCCATAAAAAATGGTGCCTACTGAGAATAATTATTCACATTGCTTACTAAAAAAAAAATCAAAGTTCTTGGAATAAGCACAAAAAATAAAGTGCAACAGCCTTAGTAGTTAAAATATTGAGTGTAATTCAATATGTGTGGACAATGATGCTTCTTTGTTTAATGTGACTAATATATGTGACTAAAAATTATCCTGAAGGCGGGGTGAATCTGGGTAATTTTATTAATGAAATTAAACAAAATATAAATTGATAATCAGGTATAGTGATTATTTCAATAAATCACATATTATTTAAGCTTGTGCCATGCCCAATTTAGTTATTTTGTCCAACATACTTTTGCAGGTATACAGATCTTGTTTTTTTCCTTACCTAGTGTTCCCCCTTGTGACCTTACTGTATCAAATCAATACGATTTTAGATATTGTTAAGAAATTTTCACAGAAGAAATGATGACTCCATTTTCACCAAATAAAAATTATAATTTATTCTTCCTTCGAAGACTTGCAAAACTTTTCTGAACTATAGTAAGCTCACTATCCAGTTTCAACACAAGTTTCGATGCATACAACTTTGAATACAGTGATAATCCTAGCACCACAAAAGTAAACAAAGAGCTCAGTTTCTTTCAAAGTAACATCCGAAGTTAAACTGATCACAGATTTTTCGCTGAAATCGAATTTATATTAGCACGCAGGAACAGATGGAAAAGCCTTGGAAATTTCCTGATTGATTTAGGTGTAGCCACCTTTTTTCTAACCTGTATTATCGCTGTTAACAAATAAAATAAAATAGATCTTCAAAAGAAGTATGTCACTATTTAAAATTATATACAGAAAATTTGTGTAACAATATCTAACCTCATTTAATGTAAATGTCTGTCAGAATATTAGAAATATTAGGTAAACTGAATTAAATAAGTATATATGCTTTTACTTTCTAATTTTCAAAATCTTTATATGTCTTACCTTAACAAATCGTCATGGTCAAAACGTAATTCTGACACAGGTCAGTTTCTTTGGAAGTACAAGTATTTACTTGTATATTTGAGGCTAAAATGTATTATTTCTTGTAATTTTTAAAAACTTCTGCCTGGCTAAAATTGAGGTATTCTCTGAATTTTGATGTGTGAAGCAAGCATGATATTGGAGCAAATTATTTGTTTCTAAATATGAATCAACCTCAAATTAATGATCATGAAAAAGCAGCAGCAAATAATGTATCTTTGCTTTGAAAGTAAAAAAGCAAGACTTTAACTTGCTTATACATTACAAGCAACAACAATTAGACCATAACTCAAGCTGCTGTGCTGTGGTTCCAGTATTCATACAGACCACCCAAAAAATCCAGTAAAATGATTATTTTTGTTGCACTTACCTGTAATGTGATAACTACTATTGCAAGATTTAAGTTGTAGTGATTGTCATTTTCGCCGATGGTAGTGCTGATGTAAAATTAGCTATGTTCGTGATTTTTCCTGTTGTAAAATTTTGGTTATTAGACTTTAAAATTTGAAATTATTCAAACTGTAATTCAATGTTAAAATTATTAAATTAAATTATTATAATTTTAATTAAAATTTAAACTTTAATTAAATTTTCAATTATATTATTGAATTTTTTATTAAATTTTCAATTATATTATTGAATTTTTTATTAAATTTTCAATTATATTATTGAATTTTTTATTAAATTTTAATTAAATTGTTATATTTTTAAATTTTAATTAAATTATTAGATTTTTAAATTTTAATTAAATTATTGCATTTTTAAATTTTAATTAAATTTTTACATTTTTAAATTTTAATTAAACTATTACATTTTTAAATTTTAATGTTGAGACATTCTTGAAGTACTTTGAATGTTGCTTAAAAAATAAATAAGTAGAGGGTCAAACCACGTCAGATCAAACAAAATAATGGAAAAAGTTCACCCACAGTCTCAGATTTTCCCCAAATTTTGTATAATGGAGTTATAGGCTAGGATGGCCACAAATCTCAATTTTGAAGGCTCCATGATTTTTAATTACTGAGAAATTAACTATTGTAACTTTTAAATTTTCCACGAGATGCACCATTTTTTTTCTTAATTTCTTAAATAACTCCTTACCTGTACAAGTTACTGAAGTGAAAGTTTGTTTTTAGGTGTAACTTTTTAAGCTGATTTCAAAAATGCAATTAGAAATTGTGTATTTTCTATAGTTTTTGCATTAAGCATTTTTTTGAAAAAAAAATTCTAGAATTTTTTTCGACATGTTTGATCAGCAGCAAATGTTTTAAATTTTTATATGTTGTAAAGATGGTATACCACTACTTCCAGAAAAGAATTCATCTTGGCTTTCTGTCTCGGAGCTGAGAAAAAAATTATTGAACTTCACAAGGAACAACTATAAACTAGGTGTTTTTCTCCATACATCCACACAAGCTTATTATGCATACAGTTTAACTTTTCTAGTAGCACATTCAAGGCATAAAAAATACACTGTTGCAAATTTCTTCTGCAAAACAGAACTAGCTTCTGCTGATTTTCTTTTCACGTAGCTTTGTTGTTGTTTTTTATTTATCCCATGCAATTTGACAGGTGTGCATCCAAGATTTGTAATACTTTGATTCAAAGCTTCTGAAGCAAAAAGTTCCTGAGGTGCATTTTCAGTTTCAGGCTGCCCCTTTAAAATAGCCTCATTATTGCATGATTCTTCAGTACCTGTTATTCGAGTTCGACACTGGGGACATAATTTTTGACCTGGTTTAAGATAGCTGTTTTTTTTTTTAAATTCCAATGACACAAATCTCAAACTCTTCTTGATACCTCTACTATGTGAATGAAATGGATCACAACAGTATCTCTGAAGTAGCACATATGCAGGAAGCAAAATTTTTTCATGGTGAATACAAATGGTTGCATTATTATTAAATTGCTCACTTGGAATTTCAGACCTAAATGCAATAAGTTCTTTTTACTCCTCTGTAAAGCTATTCCATTAAAAAAATGCTGTTCGTCTTGAATAATTGGTTACATGACACTCAGTCTGCAATCTATTGCCAACTGTGCTCTTTGACAATGTATCCAACATTGTTATGAATATTTATAATATATATATATATTAATATATATATATATTACAATATATATAGTAATATACAGTTACACCTATTTTAAATTCTTATACTTAAAACCTTCCATAAAACTAACCAGAACATAATTTTTTTAACTCTCTATTAATGATAAATAGGTATTCTAACTGGCAAGGCTCCAAATCTTTCAATAATCCTTCCTCCAAATCTATATAATCCTTTGTCTAGACTGTCAAGATCACCAAAGATTTTTTGGCTGATTGATAGAATTAAAAGTATATCTTCATAAAAAAAAAATTGTATTGCCCTGTATTGCATACATTTTGTGTGTGTGGGAAAATAAAAATATTCAGTTTATAGTCGTTTTTTGTGAAAGTTCAATAATTTTTTTTCTCAGCTCCGAGACAGAAAGCCAAGATGAATTTTTTTCTGGAAGTAGTGGTATACCATCTTTACAACATATAATTACAATTCGCATAATGTCATCGATCTGCAGTGGATACCCTCCCATGTAGACCTCTTCTTTAATGACTTGGCCGATGAATTGGCTAAGGAGGGCTCTGCTGTAACATCTGAAAATTGTGGTCATCTTACGTTTAGGGAAATTTTCTCGAAGGTCAGAGCCGACAACAGCAAGACATGGAGGATTCCACCAACTCATGACTGGTATGAACAAAAATGTCCTGGGGCTGCCCTGGAGCTGAAGGGCAACAGGAAATTACAAACCACCATCACCAGACTCATCACCGGACATACTCGCACACTTGCATATGTTCAGGGACAAAAGGGGTACCCTGTGTGCCTCAAGTGTGTTTCCCATCAAGCTTCACCGGACCATCTGCTTTCCTGTTTGGATTTGGAGAAGAGCGATCTCTTTGAAAACCCTGCGCTGGTTCGAGACTTTCTTTGGGCGTACAGTCTCTTGGACTTGGTCTAGACTTGTTCTAGATCAAGTGGAATAAGAAACAACAACAACATATAAAAATTTAAAACATGTTCTCCTGATCAAACATGTGGAAAAAAATTCTGGAATTTTTTTTTTTGCAAAAAAATGTTTAATGCAAAAACTATAGAAGATACACAATTTCTGATTGCATTTTTGAAATCAGCTTAAAAAGTTACCCCTAGAAACAAACTTTCACTTCATTAACTTGTACAGGTAAGGAGTTATTTAAGAAATAAAGAAAAAAAAATGGTGCATCTCGCTGAAAATTTAAAAGTTACAATAATTAATTTCTTAGTAATTAAAAATCATGGAGCCTTCAAAATTGAGATTTGTGGCCATCCTAGCCCATAATTACATTATACAAAATTTGAGGAAAATCTGAGACGGCGGGTGAACTATACTGTTTGATCTGACGTGGTTTGACCCTGGATTTAATTATGCTCGCATGTTTGTCAAATTGTTTAAATATATAACTGTTTTTTTTTAGAAGTTGTCTGACCTTTAATTTTTTGAAAACTGGCAGTTTTTTGCCAGTATTGAAACAAGCTTTGGAAAGAAGATGACTGTGTTGTCAGCTTTACGAGAAATATCATTAACATTTTTGGAATTATCCTTAAAATTTTTCAATTTATTCCTAAAACTTTTGAAATTATTTCTACAATCTGAAGTAAACCCTACAAATTTTAGAATTAGTATCCCTAAAATTCCTACCTAATTTTTTTTAGAAAACTTACTACACCCCCTGGAAGTAGTACTACATTTTTTCTATAAAAAAAAACACCTTAGAAAAATCTACAAAAATGTTTATTATTCAACTGTTAATATTTCTAATATTCCATATGCAATTGAATCGATATTCAATTAAAATTGAAGACTTAGAAGAAAACTGCTATGACATAAAACCCGAACTTAAACATTTAATAATGCAAGAATTTTTTCTGTAAAATCAGCAAAATGTTGCATTGAGAATATTAATTGACATCTTTACAAAGTATCATACTTACAAAAATTGCTTGAAAATAAGAAATCTAATCTTATTAATCTATGAATATCCTTAGAAAGTGAACAAATACTCCACTTGACAACTGGTTGTTTGGACTCGCATACCAATCATGACGTTGCACTTGTAATTTCTGTATGCTAATTTTGTTTAAAAAAAGTGGGCAACATAGAATTGCCAATATAAAGTATTTTTAATGATCAGATTTAATGGCTAACTATATTTTACTTTTGTAGGCTTTTATGGTAGACCTTGGACTCCTGAACAAAGAAGAGATTTATTTATTAAGTATGTTGCTTCTTTTCTTACATTTTAAATGCAAACACTAGTATATGTTAGCTATATACAGGTGTTGTAAAATAGCAATTTTACATCTTTGAAATTTCAAATGAGGAAATAGGGTTGTTAAGCATAAAGGACAAGAGCATAATGGTGTGGGGGGGGGGGGACCATTAATGAATAGTGATAGGAAGAGCAAGTACACACTATCTTTTATTTAAACAATCACATAAACACATTTGGTCATGTAATCCAATCTCAAAGTGTGACAAATGTCAAGAAGTTTATTTTTAATAAAGGACAAGAGCATAATGGTGGGGGAAGGGGGAACCATTAATGAATAGTGATAAGAGGAACAAGTATACAATATCTTTTATCTTAAACCATCTCATAAACACATTTGGTCATGTAATCCAATCTCAAAGTGCGACAAATGTCAAGAAGTTTATTTTTAAGTTTGTTTTAGCAGATGAAACCCAATTCCATTCCATTTGACATTAGCCAAATAGAGCCGTTTTCTCTTTGTGTATGGTACGTTGAAGACCAATTGTACAAAATTAAAGAAGATTTCCAAACAGTTAACTTGTAAAAAATTAATTAAAAAAAACATACGCAAGTAACGGTAAGCTTGGTCATATTGCCAACCCCCCCCCCCCCCAAACCAAATTTATAACCTATATTCACCATTGATATTGGAAATATCCCTATCTGCTTATCTTTTGCGTGAACCACCATGAATTTACTTTTCTCATCACTGTTATACATTTTGTTAGTATTTATTAATGTACTATTTTTTGCAAAATTTTGTATTGTGACAAGAAAGTTTGAGCTGTCTCTATTTTTTGTTATTTAAGCTGTGCAAAGTGAGGTTAGTATACTTAAGTGCAGGTTGTGTGAAATTTAGTAGTAATTTAATTATTCAGTAACTTAAAATGAATAAAAGGGAGTCAATTATACTGTATCAAAAGATCCTTTATTCAGTCTTGTTTATTCTATCAGTTTAAGATGGCAGCAAAGGTTTTAGAGGTTGCTTGGATAATATTGTCTTCACTTGCAAATTATGTATTAAGTGAACTTAGTAAGTTTCAAAGCTGTTTCAGAAATGAAAATGAGACTTAAATATGACCCTCTCTCAGACAGTCTATTTGGCCTCATTGAAATGCATCCAAAGTTAATATCAAGTTTAGAAACTTCAGTACTAGTTTGTGATAAATCATTCCTGTATAAAATAGTTTCTTATTATCTCTATGTTCTGATTGGCCCAGTAATGCTTTGAATCTGTTTGTCAAAAGACTGCCTTTAGGACACGTGTGAAGTTTCTCAAGTCTTACTGTTATTTTTTTCTACAAATGTTCTGCTATGCTGTTTAGGTTCTTTAATTATGTTTTTTACTGTGTAGTGCCCATTTAACAAATTTGTCTGCTTCTAATTGGTCTATCTCATCCCTAACTTTTCTAATTATTTACTCAATATTACCTAAAAAATTCAGTCTTTTATTTGAAATATCTCGAGCCACTGTTTCTTTGTGAACTTTAGAATGTAAAGCAGTGTGTTTTGTTACTGCTTTTTGATTCATTTTGGGATACAAAGCTGTATAGTGCGCTACAGTTTTTCCATTAACTTCAGGATGTAAATTTGTGTAGCGTGCTACAGCTTTTTAATTAACCTCAGAATGTACAGCTCACGACTGCCATTTGGCATTCTTTAGGGTATTTTTTTTCGAAAATAAGCATCAGCAGCAGCTCAAAGTCGCTTGGGAGATGAACTTTCTGATGTCTTAGGTCTTCCAATTTTTTTTGGTTTTTGTAGTAGGTCTACCCCTTTTTCTTGGTGTTTACACATTCCCTTCTAAATGCGTAAGATTTAAGCCTTCCTCACCTTCTTTTAGTATCGCTAATCTTTTAAACTTGGACTCTTCAGCAATTTCTTTCATGTTCATATCACAAGGTCTCATTTCTTCTCCCGGAGAAACATAAACATCGTAATGACTGAATAAGTCACTTCCAGTGATACGTAAACGCCTCACAGGGTCTCCATTAATGCTATCAAAATGGGTTCTTAGACTACCATTTTGATACTTCAAAGATAAATGGATAAATTTCCCCCGTCACTATAAGCTCCCAAACAGATCCGTTAATAGTCGTGTTTAGCGTGTTATGATAACTATATATTTATATATTTACTACTGGGGTATATGAGACCACTCTCATCACAGGTATAAGCTTGAAATTGCTTCTAATGGTTAAAATAACATATTCAACAATATTTAATTGGAGACTATGCAAGTAGTTTATATTTCTATGTATCGAGTAGGATATTGAATGGAACAAACATGAACCATCAGGTGGAATGCAAACTTTCCAATGGGGTTGTAAGGTACCACCACTTACATATAGTAGTTCAGTAGCAACTTCCATCAGTAAATATTGAGCTATTTCAAAACTTCAGTTATCTGGAACAAAGATAATTTCAAAACTCCAGATACATGGCACAAAGAAAATATATTATCTTGTATTTTATTAATTTCATTTTAGTTTTATATATCCAGATATAATTTTTTACTGGTTTCTAGAACGTTGCCAACAGTCTTACTAAAAATACTTCTGAATTAAATAAATGATTGTTGTTGCCATGTATGTAATAAATTTGCACAGTAGAACTCTTTAAAGATGACACTCCATAAAAGAAAATCTCAGAGTTAAATTCAGTTTCTTGGTTTTAGGGCTTCTGCAATGTGTGGTCAGTTTCTTTAGAGATAGCAGACTACTTTATTCTTTGAATTAAAATTATTATTTGGTTTTAAAAAAGTAAAAAAAAAAAATATTCTTAACAACGTTCAAATGCTGGAGGATTTTCCTAAAAAACTTAAATTTATCAGACTACAGTTCATGAAGTATTTAGGCATTCCATGAAAATGATGAAGCTTGCAAAGAATGTTGATAAAAGGAAAAAAAAATAAAATATTAGCTATCATTTTGTGGTCAATAAAAGGTCAGCAATGTTCGATAATGTTATAATGTGTGTGTGCGTACAAATACAGTTTTTTTTTAAATTCTTGATTTTTATTGATTCTGTGGTGTATGGTGAGTTCTACTTGGTATATATTTGTAATAACAATATCTTTTTCATCAGCAGGATAAGTGCAATATGGTCGTAGACTTATGGGCAAGTCAGAAGATAAATTAATTCTTTGAGGTTCAATTTTAATAGTTCCTATGTCATATTTACTTTTTGCAAAAATTTATTGATACCTAAGTAATAGATCAGTCAGTTCAGAGCTATTTTCAACAGTCTGTAAGTTAATTGTTTCACTCACAGTGGTTACGGACAATAGAAAACACTGATCCATTTTTGGTTGTGTTGGATTGTTGATATTTGAAAAAGTATTTAATGATTGTTTGACAATATTTGCATCCGAGTTTGTGATTGGAGTATTTGTTATATTTGCATATTCCTGATCTTACATGTATAGAGAAATTGATGGTGGCGAGATTACATGACGTTGGGATGCAATAATATTTTTTGCACGTTTACATGTGGTTGTATTATTTGGACTTCATCTTCATGTATTCCATAGTCATTGTCTTGCACTTTAGAAATATTGAAAGATTAGGCACAGATTTTTTATGTACTTATGGAACACGCACAATATAGCTGAAAGACGAGTATGCAAAAGATGGTCAGAGAAATTAGGTATTGCTGTCTGTTGCATGCAGAGTTTAGCTTAAACCCATACAAAGACACTGATTAGTTTTGATGTAGATTAATCTATTAACTGCTGGTGTTGTGTTTATGCAACGCTTAGAAAACATAACTACATTATATATTTAATCAATTTTAAACTAATATTTGGAGGTTTATGTTCATTGGTAAGGTTACACACTTTAATTTAGAACAATATAAATTATTCTAAAACTTATTGTTTTCTCGTAGTAATAACTTAAACATTTTCGAATTCCGCTAAGTTGCACCACTGAGCTAAAGAACTAAGACTGGAGTGCAGACTCCGCGAGTCACTAATATTCACTGAATTCCGCTAAGTTGCACCACTGAGCTAAAGAACTAAGACTGGAGTGCGGACTCCGCAAGTCAATTGCATCATACCCCATTCCGAAGTGTGTGCGCGCAAATAGGCAAAAGAGGGGAAATTTTTCTTCGCGTCTTATGACCGTGAAGGGAAACCAAAGTTGAATTATTTTTCAATATTTATGAAATTTCAAGTTCAAACATTTATATTTAGTTCTTTTAATTTAAATGATTTTTTTAATAAGAAATGTAGCATTGTATATTAAGAGTAGTCACTGATATCTTCCTAAGTACCTATTTAAGTAAAGTTATTAAGTGTATTATGTATAAAAGCGTCTTGAAATAGTGAAGCAATTTAAATAAGAGAAAACATTATTATATTACTACTGCAGTATGTATGCTGTAAGGCATTAAACGTTATCCCCCTGGTTGTGCAAAATATTTTAAACTCTAAAACGGATAGCAATGGACAAGTTGAGCATTTTAAATTTTAAAATTTTTTTTTATTAAGAGTGACGAAAGACAACCAAAACTAGAAATTTTTTTGAAATATGTTCAATATTTCTCAAGTTATACGAGTTTCAATTTCCCACCTTTAAAAGCGAGGCAAAAACGAGACTAGCTTAGCTGTGACATCACCCTACGTCATAATCCTATTTTGTTTCGCACGATCTTGGAAACTATCGGGAATTTATTCGCATTGCTATAGCACGTTTAGCTTTTTTTTTTAATCTTGTGTTCTTTTAATCTATTTAAAATTATGTCCTTAAATTCAGAGTACAAACATTGCCTCATCCCGAAATGTAGGAATACTTCAATCAAGAACACTTCTAAATTATTTATCAGTGTTCTTAAATACACAGACATCCGCAAAAAGTGGTGTAAAGCCATTAAACGGGACGTTATTTCTGTAAAAAGTACCCTATACGTTTGTGAAAATCATTTTTATCTAAGTATTTTACATCTATTACTTTTATTTTTACATAATGATTTAATTATTTTGGAATTCTATCATTTAGAGTAGCTCATGATATACAGTGACTCGTAAAAGTTTTCTTACAGTTTAAAGAAAAAGTCCTGTAACCTTGAATTGAATTCGAATATTAATTCCTATATTTTTTTTATCGAATCTTTATTTCATTCTGAATCAAACCTAATATTTAGAAAAAACACACCTTTTTTAACTTGCACATAGCTCACAGCATTGTAAATAAATATTAAGGATTTTAAAACCAAACGCGTATAATTATTTTTGTTAGTTAAAACTTTTACAGGCTTTATATGAAAATTGCAAACAAATTTAGAAAAACAATCCTTTTTTGGTATTATTATTATTCTGGATAAAAATTAATAGCGCATTGACTATGCAATGGCATATTCACATAGCCAGAAAATAAAACAACATTCATTAGGTTGCCTATGCTTGTGATCTTGAGTATATGTAATTTGTTAAAAATGAATGCCAATTAAAAATACATCTACAGGTATAGAGCAGGGCATAAAAGAAATATGAGAAAAAATAATAATAAACTAGAAGCTTTTTTAAGCCTTTCAAGATAATAAGAGTTCGTTCTTGTGGATGGTGTGCTAACATCACCCGACAGTTCTTACTGAACTAAAATTATTTTTAAAAAAAGCAGATCAAAGAAAATTGAATCAGTGTTTTAATTGAATAGGAATATGCAAACAAAATTCAATGAAGTGTATAAACAAAATTAAATTGTCGTTGGCTTCTATTCTGCTTTGACAATTTGAAAGAATTTGTTAAAATGATCAATTTTATTTTCTTGGTAATAAATGCCGCCAACTTTGTAGATGAGAGATATGCAAGTTGTTCAAAGAAGTAAGAGTGTTCTTGTAAATGGGAAACTAATATTTCTAGTGGGATATAAATCAATCTGTACTGAAAAAAGAATGCTTTCAATAAAAAAATGCTATATTGAAAATAATCGCAAACTTTTTTTTTTACTCTATTGGATTTTCATGGCAGTTGTCTACATAGAAAGTCAAGTTACAGGCATTTAACTTATTACTAAAAAATGTGGTAACTTCTACCATTTGAATCCCTCAATTTGAAAATTTCATTTTAAAAGTAATACTGGATACAACTCTACTATGGCAAACTAGTGTTTTTATAACTTTTTTAAGAGTGAAGTGATGTTGAAAAACGGACTCAAGTTTTCGAAATAGCGCCAAAAAATTTATGAACAAGGAAAAAGTCATTTGGTTCTTGTACAAGCATCAAATTAACTTGTATTAGAATGACATGTACAAAAATAAAATGTAGATTCATGGACGTGAATTTTAATTGAATATACAGTTTCTTGGTAAATATGTGTTTCGTTTCGAATAGTTCGTTAAGTATATAAAATTTTGAGCTCCTAAAATATTGTAAAAAAATTGGCAACTGCAATGTTCTGCAGTTTAACTAGATGGAAATATAAATGAAAATAAAAACTTAATATAAAAATAAGTCATATTCAATAAAGTTAAAGACAAATGAAAAACTGTTTGTAAAATGGGTACATACCTTTCAGATTTTACACCACGAATTTCAGCTGCTATGAATTTGTGTACAAGCATCACGTAGAAGTGAAACATCGCTAGTGAATCTATTTTCGGCGGGATTGCTTTGGGTATAATGATAATACTTAAAAGAAAAACGTAGCAGGAAGCCTATAATCGTAGGTAAAGAAATGAAGAATATTTTCAAATCGGATTATGACGTCAAATCTAATCAGCCAATGATGGAACGTTTTGCGGTTACGTCACAATTTCACTGTTTTTACGACTTTTTTCTTTCGATATTTAATTAAATAAATTTTTAACTGCAATATAACTTGCATATTCGGAATCAGCTTTGCTTTCTTTATTAAAATTTATTGCTTTTTACCATTTTTAAAAAATACACAACTTCTCCATTGCAATTCAATCAAGGGTTTTTTATAATTCTTTTAGTTAAAGAAGTTTGAAAATACTTATTTGGAAAACATGCTTTTGAAAATTGTATGTATTTAATTCCTACACAATAATTAAATAAAACTAAAACGTTCAGAACTTCACACAAGCATTTCATCAAAATCCTGATTATCCCTACAATATGTCATATCTGAAATATTTACATTTCATGTGGTCTTATTGAAAAGCAATATACCCGAGAGAATTTGCCAACTTCTGTCTTTAAGTTAGATTATTTTTATGTATTACCTTTAAATTTTCACCATAATGTTTTAAACGCAATCTAAGATACCGATCTATAATTTGCTTCGTTATCTGTGACTCTTGAAGATCTTCAAAACACACTTTGTTTTCAATTTGATGATCAAATTTAATTTTTTCAGCTAATAGAAATTTATTTATTATAATTCTTAATTTAAAGTTGATATTTATAGTAGTTTGGCAGTTTTCCTTCGACATCATGAGCTTGGTTCGTAAAATTATAGTTTTATACACTCAGTACATTCCTGTGTGGTTGCTCAATTATACATACAAGTGAAATTCAAAATAGTTGAACCTAAAAGCTCATCACATGTAAAGATTGAGCGCATGGTATTTCGGCGATTGATTTTCGGTTCCAATATTACAGCATATTTTTTTGCGAAACAGATTTTTGCTGAAAATATTCATATCTAAAAAGCAGAATACGGTTTCCTAATTATATCTAGCATTCGATTGACTGAAAAAAGTAGTAAACGAATGCATAAAAGAAGTATTCATTTGTTTAACTGTCATTAAAAGTATCTGAACAATAAATCGGTTTGAAACAATGACTGATAATTTCATCAAATCACTAAAAAAACAAACTATTCCATACAAGTTAGTTTTAATATCCAAAATGTATATAAACTAGGGGTGTAAAACATCGCACAACTTTCAATTACACTTTATTACTGATGTGGATTTCTATCACTTACCGTTTTAGAATATCCATCACTCGTTTAGAAAAAATGGCCAGTTTGGCTATATTTCTTGCGATAATTGTAAAATGAGACTTAAAGAAAAATAAAACCTTCGCCAAAATGGAAATTTTGGCGATATACTTTTTGATAATTCTTATATTATCCTTTCTTATAAGTGAAACTGAGAAGAGGAGAAAAAACGATCATTCATAAGCTATGTTCAAACAAAGAAAACTTTGTGTTAAAGACATTCGTTTTTTCACTTTTTATTCCGTTGAAGCATTTTTACGAGAATTTCGGAGGTGGGGATGTTTAGAACACCTTAAGAGGCATTAGCGCAGCGATTTTGATCAAAATCGTTAGAGCTGTTTTTTAGCAATCATTGAAAAACATCATTTTTCTCCTCAATCATTCATCTCCTCAAATTTGAACACCGTAGGTCAATTTGTTCAGGAGTTATGCTGACCACGTATACACAGACAGACATTTTTTCTAAATCACTTTTTTTGAGATCAGGATGTTCCAAAACATGGAGGAATGCAAAAAAAAAAAAAAAAAAAAAAAAAAAAAATCAATTTTTTTTTTTGACCGAATACTATACTTTTATTACCCTCTGTATTACATATGAGTAATTGAAAGTAAAAAGACTATAGCTCGCACTATGTGCTTTAACTTTAAAGGTATGAAATTGAAATTCCGATCCATCCTCTAGCAATTTCCCCCCATCTGTTTCTGCAATTAAATACTCTACAAGAAATTACCATTCTAAAATAATTAAAAAAAAAAAAATGAAAAAGAATAATAATGAATTTAGTTGCATAGCTTGAAAAGTGGAAAACAGCAGAATGGTTTACTATAATGTGCTAGGCAACTGGGAGATAGAGCATGTTTTTTGCCTATTTGGCTGTCTGAAACGCGCTTCCGCGGAAGCTCGTTTGGTCGCTTGTTAAGTGCCCGGGAGTAGTTATTCCAGTTCAGTATTCTAGCTCAGTGAGTTGCACTGACAGTGCTACAAAAAAGATTCAGTAAAAAAAAAAAAAAAAAAAAAAGCAAAATAATTTTTATTAGACATAATATTTCATATCTCCATAGTTCACTTGAAGGTCACACGCAAATAAAAAATGTTTTGATGAATTAATCTTCAAGCTACGATGTTGGGAATACTAGAGTTGTACTTGCACATTGTCAGTGAAAAAGAAGGTAAACTTTTTTCTAATTTTTTTCTCTCACCCGCGTGTGATTACAACTGCTTCATTTTGATTTGAAATGTCCCGAAAGTGCTTCCTTATGCTTAATGAAGCACTGGATACTTTTTACACCATTGATTCAGATGCTGATGATTTAGATGACAATGAAACAGACATTGTTATTATTCCACCAGAAATTGGCGAAGTTACTGACAATGAAGAAGGGGACGATGCAATAATAAGTGACTCGTACATTTTACCAAATAACATTTCTGGTGTTTACGTATTACCAGCTCCAACTGGTGTTACTCAACTCCACTCGATATGGTTTTTTGACTTTGCGCTGTCGTTCCATGAATTTTTAGACGGTTTCAAAATTTGATGTAAATATCGGCAATAAAGTGTTTTCTCATATAAAATCCATAGTATTTTATCGAATCTTTAACAAGTGGCGTCCGCGACAGGTCATCTTCAAAAATCGTTTTATGTTGACAATTGTGTCACAAGTTTAGAAACTAAGGAAGAGGCCGCGAAATTTATTTCTGAAGCTAAGGAGTTGATGGCTTCGGCACAATTTGAACTACGAGGGTGGGTTGCTTCTGAAAAAATTGTAGAAGAGGCACACAAGAGAGTTATTCCGATTCTGGGTGTCACTTGGGATACCGAATGCGACGAACTTTTCTGCAACAGTATGGTGGAAATTCCAGAAGAAAAGATAACTAAAAGGATTGTGTTGTCTACTGCCCATAGACTATTTGAGCCTATTGGGATGACATGCCCCGTCTCATTGATTCCTAAAGTATTACTTCAAACTATTTGGAAAAGGAAAATGAATTGGGATGATGTTCTTCCATCAGATGTATCCAATGCATTTTTAACCTGGGTGAAGAAATTGCACTTCCTGAAAGATTGCAAAATTCCAAGAAGACTCGTTTCAGGTCCATTTGAGGATTGTAAAATAAGTCTTCACTGCTTCAGTGATGCCAGTGAAGTTGCTTATGCAGCTTGTATTTTCTTGCGATCTGAATTTAATGAGAAGATTTCGGTAAAATTAGTAGCAAGCAAATCACGAGTGGCACCTACCAAGGAGATTACCATTCCTCGAATGGAACTCATGGGAGCCCTGATATTATCTAGATTATATACTCAAGTGATAGACGGTCTTGAGTTGACAACAAATACAGTGTAATTTTGGACTGATTCTACAGTGGTCCTAGCTTGGATCAAAAGAGAAAGTTCTTGGAATACATTTGTGGGAAATAGGGTTGCAGAAATACGAAAGAATACTGACTCTAAGGATTGGCATTTCGTACCCGGTCAGAGGAATCCTGCCGATCTTCCTTCAAGAGATTGTGATGCTAAGGTTTTATTGAAGAGCAAATGGTGGGAGGGTCCAGACTGGTTATGGAAATCACAAGAATTCTGGCCATTGAATGAGATACAAGATATTGATGAAAATTTAGTTGAATCTGAGAAGAGGAAGGCAATAGTCAGTAATGTGGAACACAAATCAAGTAATTTTTCTGACAAGTTCCTTTACTTCTCAAAGTATTCTAAGATTCTCAGAATGCTTGCCTGGATACTCCGTTTCATTAAAAACTGTCAACAAAAGGAAAAATTCAAGGAAGCGGAACTGACGTATGAAGAGGTACAGTCAGCTGAAGATTGTTTGCTGAAATTAATTCAGAAAGAAAGTTTCCTCGGAAACAAAATGAAGGCCTTGAAAACCATGCAAACATTCAAAGATGAAAATGACTTTGTCCGACTTAGAACTAGGCTTCTCCTGGGAGAAGAAGATGAAAGTTTCAAATGTCCAGTGTTGTTGCCTGCGGACCACAAGATTATTCACAGACTAGTTCAGCAAAAGCATTGTGAACTACATCATGCGGGACTTCGAACTCTGATTGCCAATTTAAGAGAAAGGTACTGGATTATTTCAATCACTAAATTAGCAAAGCAAGTAAGCTCTAGATGCATTGCCTGCAGAAGATTCAAAGCCAAACCTATCGAGCCACCTTTTGCTCCTCTTCCTAAGGACAGAATAAAGGTTGCTGCAGTATTTGAAGTTTCTGGGATTGATCTTGCAGGCCCCTTGTATTTACGATCTGGCGAAAAGACATGGGTTGTGCTTTTTACCTGTGCCATTTATAGGGCTGTTCATCTAGAGTTAGTAAATTCCTTGTCCACAGAAGCTTTTATAATGGCTTTAAGAAGGTTTTTCGTTAGGAGAGGTCGAGTGGATACAATCTACACAGACAACGGTACAAATTTCGTCGGTACAAACAATGCTCTGACAAATTTAGATTGGAACAAGATCATGTCATTTTCGACTATCAAGAAAATTAAATGGAAGTTTAACCCTCCAACCACCGGATGGTGGGAGCGCATGGTCCGCATGTTAAAGGAAATGTTAAGGAGAATTTTAGGCAGAAAATGTGTAAACTACGAAGAATTGGAAACTATCCTCTGTGACTGTGAGGCCACGATAAACTCCAGGCCGCTGGCATATATTGAAGACACTTCTGAGGGTCTGAAGCCATTAACGTCTGCGTGTTTTTTGCAAAGCATTCCTAACAGCGAAACAACTGATTTAGATGAAATCGATAATAAAAGCTTAAATAGAAGATTGCGTTTCGTACACAAATTACGGCATGATTTAAGAATGAGATTTCGTAATGAATATTTAGCAATGTTGGTACAAAAGGGTCACAGCCGGGAAGAATCGTTGAGCATTGGAGATGTGGTTCTTCTTGAAACTGATTCCAAGCGCATAAACTGGCCTTTAGGAATCATAATTGAAGTCCTCCCTGGAGCAGATGGACATTCAAGAGTCGCAAAAGTAAGAACAGCTGACGGAGAGAAATTGAGATCTTTTCAGAGACTTTATTCCTTGGAAATCAGCAGTTCTGAAAGATTACCATTCATTGTGCAGCAAAGGGATGAAAGAATAAGGCCTCTGCGATCTGCAACTTCAGATGATCCAGATTCCAGTGAAGATGATGATTCTTCAACACAAGTAGTCCCAGATGTTGTCACAAGAAGTGGTCGACGGGTTAAAATTCCCAATAGACTTGATTTGCCAGAGACCTTATCAATTGCAAGGTGGGAGTATGTTTACATATTACCAGCTCCAACTGGTGTTACTCAACTCCACTCGATATGGTTTTTTGACTTTGCGCTGTCGTTCCATGAATTTTTAGACGGTTTCAAAATTTGATGTAAATATCGTCAATAAAGTGTTTTCTCATATAAAATCCATAGTATTTTATCGAATCTTTAACATCTGGTGAGGTTGAAATACATTCAAATAGGAAAGATAAGGACCAAAATAATATGGATAATTCAAAGAAGACAAAGAAAAATTGAGCCTTTGAAATGGGAGAAAATAGATCCTATTTATATATCAAAACCAAAAAATGAAGAAACATCGCAAGTGGAAAAACTGAAAAGAGAGTTAGAAAATTTAAGTTGTGAGGAAATTTTCGGCAAGTTTTTTGACTGAAATTTATGCATTGCTCATTAATCACACTCAGAAAAATAATCGGACTGACTTTTTTTGTTTCTGAGACTTGTCTAAAAAGATTTTTTGGTTTGGTTTGCTTCTTCTTACTGGATACCATACATTGCCACCAGAAGAAATGTATTGATCCCATTTGTTAGGGAGTCAATGTCACGTATTCAGTACAGGAATATAAAACAAAATTTGCATATGGCAGATAACAGCACTATTGACAAAAATGACAAATTGTACAAAGTGAGGCCTTATATAAATTTGTTGAATAAGAAATTTCAACAGTTTGGAATATTTGCACACGATCTAATAAAGACGAACAAATGATTCCTTATAGAAGAAAACATTCTGCAAAAATGTTCCTAAAAGGAAAACCTGTAAGATTCAGTTGTAAAGCTTGAACCCTTGCATCATGTGATAGTTTTGTTTTCACTTTGTAATTTATACTGGAAATTTAATATTTCTAAAAAGTGTAGTATTGATAATGATTTTGAACTTGAAGGAAATGTGGTACTGCAATTATTAGAAATTTTAAAATCACCGTCCAATCATACGGTTCATTTGACAATTATTTTAATTCTGTTCATCTAATGAGTAATTCTGTTCATCTAATGAGTTATTTGCAAGAGAATGGATTATATGCTACAGGAACTGTTCGAAATAAAAGAATACTTGAATGTCCCTTATAATCATTAAAAAGTATGTAGAAAAAAGAAAGGGGTTATTTTAATTATCGAAATGAGGAAACGAATAAGGTACTTTTAGTTCGTTGGAATGACAATGCTGTGGCGACCCTGTGTTTTAATTTTGGAAACATTTATCTTCTGAACAACGGTTTCAGATGTGCTAAAAGAAAGGGAAAGATACCTGTTCTTCAACCAAACTTGATTCAGCAGAATAATGACAAAATAGGCGGAGTTGATTTATGTGATAATTTGGTTGCCACTTACAGAATCAAAATACATGGCAAGAAGTGGTGGTGGCCAATTTTTATAAACTATATTGATGTGAGTATGGTGAATGCTTAGAAGATTTGGATAGTGGTATATCCAGATGATAAAAAGTCTCTTCTAACTTTTCGCTGGGAAGTATCTACGTCACTCATGGGAACTCCTTCAGAAGAAGGGGATTTTGTTAGATCATCTACTGGTAGACCAAGCAAACTTAAGTCTTTCTTTGGCAGTACAAAATCAGAATGGACATTTTCTCATACGATCAATTGACAATAAAAGACTTTGTGGTAAACATTGCCACAGTCAATCTATATATCGCTGTAATGGTTGTGAAGTGGCTTTACACCAAGATCAATATTTTCATACAAAATAAGACATATTAAATAAATGTATGTACTTGCATAGTAACAAAAGTTAATATTTTTTAAAAGAAAAAGCTTTAAAATATTGCCTACGGTTAATTACAGTCGTTGAGTGTTCAACATTAACGGAATATGAAATTCTTGAAAATTGATTTTAACTCGGTTTTACTCTGATGTTGCGCCAACTTAACAGTCATTTTCTCTAAAGGTAAGCAAAATATTCCAACTTCTTTAACTATGTTATTTACAACCCTAAAATCACAAATGTCATAAATACTGACCATGATTTTAAGGATTTCGATTTTTGGCGGTTAATGGTTTAAGTGTCGGCAACATTACAATTTCATTGCTTCTGTTTTAGATAACAGTTATTATGATTTCTATTTTGATAATTTGTTGGGACTGTTTTCTCAACTACCCAGTAATGTTTTATTCTATGTTTACATTGTAGTTCCAGTTTCTTTCATCTATCTTCTTTGAAATATTTTGTATTTTTTACACTACTAATTCGTTGTCTAAAAGAACCATTGTAAACTTTTTTGCGCAAATTTTACAAGCTTTTCCCTACTTTTTATTATTATATATGTGTGATCACCATTTTGTTTGACTTAAGGTTAGATTTCCAAATTAATTTTTTTTTTACTTAAACCTTTAAAAAAAAATTTCACTTTTATTTTGTTTACACTTTTTTGACCCGGGAAGTATTTTTCTCAAGGGGGGGGGGGTATATGTAATAACAATCTCTTTTAGTATAGACATTAATTTATCGAGTCAAAGCACTTATTATATTTTTAATCCCATCACAGATCTTTATTTTCTTTCTTGCTTTCGACCATGTCATGTTTGTTAGGTCACCGTTTTTTTCTAACTGTGAGTCTAATAATTAATATTCAGTATTGATTATAGTAGCGTCAGATTGTTTCATTCACAGATGCATTTCTGCAGACTTCAGAACAATTGCCACGATTCGGTGCAATGATAGTTTGTATCTCTCTCTTCGACGCAGATGCTACATTCATTCAATTCATAACTGTTGTGCTGTTCACTTATAACTTCCTCTCTCTTTCTCTCTCTCTGACCTTCCAACTTAACTTAATAAATATGTTGACTTAATCTTAAAAGACTGTTTCTTGACTCTCCACACTGCTTAAATTCACGGAAATCATGTGAACATTACATACGTTGACAGGATACTTTTCTTTTGTGAAGCCCTGTGAGGGTTTTTTATAAAGTTTTCTTCAAATAATACTAGTGAAAAAAGAAAGCTGCAAATCAAGGATGATGTGCAGAAAAAAAGCTGCTTCGCCCATCACATATAAAAAAACTTTGACTTATTACACCCTTGTTTCGGCAAACTATGCAAATTTTCAACATGACGTTTCAGCTGCTCTTTTCAAGAACTACTCTGTGGAATGAAACATTTTCTGTAGATGAACTCTTCTCTTACCATTCCTAGAAAGCCTTCACTGACCGGATTTTTATAACATCGGCACCACCACCTTTCTCATCTCTGTGTTTTACAGCCATCAACCACCTATTTTCCTCATTCCATGTGCATTGCTGATCGTTTCAATCCCGCTTCCAAACGATGTTGAGCCCTGCCCACGATCCAAGTACTTTTCTACCACCTATTTTGTGTACTTTCCATATATATCAATTCGCCAGTGACATATGTACACAAATATTCAACAGCCCAAGTGTCTGGTTCCGTGTACCTTTCATTTCTATCAACTTGCATCGAACATCAGGCTTCCAATAATCAATGTTTTCGCTCTTGGCTGAGCCTTGTGCATGGCCACTGACACTTAATCTATATTGTGCTAATCAGTGTCTTCAAATGAGTTTACTCTACACTTTGCATAAGACCGACAGCAATATCCAACTTCTCTGCCCATCATCTGCATATTCGTCTTTCAAGCCATGTTGTCTGTTTTCCATAAGTGCATAAAAATCTGCGCCTAATTTTTCAATATTTCTAAAGTGCATGTCAATGACTATGGAATACATGAAGATGAAGTCCAAATAATCCATCATCCACATGTCAATATGCACAAAATGATATTATTGTATCTCAATGTCATGTAATCTTGCCACCATCAGTTTTTCTATACATGCAAGATCAGACAAATACAAATCAAACAAATACTCCAGTCACAAACTCGGATGCAAATATTGTTCAACAATCATCAAATACTTTTTCAAATATCAGCAATCCAACGCAATCAATAATGCATCAATGTTTTCTACGATCTGTAACCTCTGTGGGTAAAACAATTAACTTACAGACTGTTGAATATGGCCCTGAACTGACTGATCTATTACTTGGGCATCAATAAATTTTTGCAAAGAGTAAATATGACGCAGGAACTATTAATATTGAACCTCAAAGAATTCATTTAACTTCTGACTTGCCCATCAGTCTATGCCCATATTGCACTTCTGCTGATGAAAAAGAGATTGTTATTACATATGTATGTGTTAATAGCTACTAGTATTCTAAGTTTTATAATTCTAGCCCCAATAGATATACTTTAGAATTCAAATTCATAGTTTTCAAACATTGTGCTGTTTAGAAGATTTGGGGGACAAAATCCTGGGGGGGGGGGGTGATTGTAGGATTCTACAGAGGTTTGTAGGGGGGATGGAATGCCTCGTTGCGTTTTTGCATTTGGGGTCAATAAAAAGCATTTGTGAAATTTTAAGCGAACCAAGGTTATCTTTTTGTAACACACGAGATGTACTTTTTATTGTTAATTCTAGTAAAATGCATTGCACCTAAACCTATGTTTCTTTCATTTGTTTTCTGTAACATGTCACTGTACACCAACTTTAGTATGCATACTCTAAAATTAAAATGAAATAAACAAGGTGAATGAAACAAGGTGAGGTCAGCATTTCGCAATGCGCCTTATATATGTCAAACCTTGCATGCATACTAAATTTCATAATTTTAACTCTACTAGAAGTACCTTAGAATATTGATAATCAGTGAGTGAGTGACCCTCACAATATGCTGTTTTTGAATTTGGTTTTCTTAACAGCCAATAGAATTGGAGACTTGACACTTAGGAGTCTTACTAATGTTGTTAACTGCTATTTGCAAAAAAAAAAAAAAAAAAAAAAAAAATAATCATCTTCCAGGTATATTTTAAAACGCAGATAGGAGGTGTTCAAAATGCTTATGATTTGCTTCTAGTAAAAGGTGTATTGTAGTGAACTTGGCGGATGTATTGCTGCATGCCAAGATTAAGTAAAAATCGCTATTGAGTTTTATATCGGCTTCAGAACATAGCTCATGATGCCCCAATTACATTTTGTGCATAATTCTGTTTTTCTCCTTGTTTGTTAGTTGAGTAAAGCTGATTACTGTTGTTCATCTTAGGCATAAACCTACTGTGTGAATTATGCAGCAGACTCTTTTATCAGTATTTGACTTGATTTTTAATGTAGATAGTCTTTCTTCTGTAGAAACTGCAACATTAGTAGTATATGTAACATTCCAACACAGCAGACATTGCTAATGTAACAATGATCTGACTAAATGTTATAGATATGTCTAATAAAAATTTATTATTATGTACTTGTTAAACACATTATTGCTTACCTTTATAATTATAGAGCATAGTAGAATTAACTTTTCAAACATTATGGAGTTTATAATTTTATTAAAAAAAAATCACATAGTAACTCATCAATTCAATGCTTGCGCAGCACTGAAATCTTGTTTTTAGACATCAGTTTAGCTAGTTCCTGGTATGTGGCAGTAGGTAGTGATATTATATAGGGTGCAATATTAAGATAGTATGAGGTATTGTGGGGTGTCCACAGATCGGGTTTAGGGAAATATCAGGGATTTTGTCAAAAAGTTTAAAGGAGTCGGAATTTCTCCGAAATTAAACTGAAACTTTTAATTTGGACAATTGAAGATATACTGCTAACAAAAACACCAAAAACAATTTGCAAAAAAAAAAAAAAAAAAAAAAAATTTAAACCGCTAGACCGGCCACGTAACTTCTCCCATTAAAATTTCCTGACAAACGTTGAACCTGCATACCTTGAGACTTCCCCAAATCACGGATGAAATCACTACCTTTCCTCTTCATTTTTCTCTAATGTTATAGCCTTTATCATCATTATTTACGTTGGTATGGGATGGCCATTTTTCTGAGCGTTTCGGTGATGAAATGGCCATTATTTTCGTGATTATGACGGGTGTTAATTGCTGTGAATTATGTTCTTGCATGATGCTCATTTCTTGGGATGTTACGATGTAATAGTCCCTGACGCTATTTCAAGGATTGCACCTGTCAGACAGGGTACAGTTTTGCTGTTACACTGATTTCAGCTCTTTTTTTACTGAAATTTTGCGTTACAAATCTGCATTACAATTTTATTAGGTTTACTTGTAAGCCTCGCAACCACGGAACCTGTTTACATTCAAACTTCTGATTATGGGTGAAAGTTTTCAGCATTTTTAAGGATTTTCATATTTTTTTATTTTCGATTAGGAACAATTACGGTAGTTTCTTAACGGGAAAAGCTCCACTTGAGTTCTTGTTATTCAACAGCTTACAAAGAATTAAAAAAGGAACTTGCATACATTCAGACTTCCCTAAAAACCAACGATGAAATGAGTATTTTTCTTTAAGGTCATACGCTCTATCGGCATTATTTATGTTGGTATGTGATGGCAATTTTGCTGAGCGTTACGGGATGAAATGGCCGCTACTCCCATAAGTATGGATGGCGAAATCGCTGAGAATCACGTTATGTGATGATAATTTCGTCGGATGTTACGCCAAAAAAGTCACTGATGCTATTGCAGAGGTTTGCATCTATCAGAGTGTCAGACATGGTACAGTTCAGCTAAACACCAATTTTAACTCTTTCTTTTTTACTAAAATTTTTATTTTTCCTAAGATTGATACAAATCTGCATTATAATTTTATTGGACTTGCTTGCAAGTCTCACAACAGTGGAACTTACGTATATTTAGACTTCCCCAAACCTCGGATGTCATGGTCACTTTTACTGCAAATCGCTGACCTCTATCGGCATTATTTACTTTGGTGCATGGTGATTATTTTCACTGAGCGTTACGATGACGTAAGGACTGCTCTTGCGGATTTGTGCTGCTACGGGGAATGCTATCACCTAGATTTGCGTTGGTATCATGTTAATTTTCGGCGAGTATCATGCCGATGTAATAGCCACTACTCCGAAGGTTTGCACTTCTATAATAGTCACTATCACCAAAATTTACTTGGTTGTGTTAGTAAATCTCGTAGAATGTTACGTCTATATAATCGCCTCCATTGCAGAGATTTCTACCAATATATTGGGGGCTAATGCTGATGTTTACGTTGGTGTGATGGTCAGTTGCTGATTGTTGCTTTAATGATTGCCGACATTTGTGTCTGTATGTTAGCCGCTTATCACCGATATTTACTTTAGAATAGTGGTAATTTTCACCTAGGTTTAAGCCGTTTTAAAGCAGCTATTTCCGAAATTTGCAACGTCGTTTTGGTGTCATTTGCTGTGATTGTTTGATGTGATAGCCACTGTGTCTGTGATTAGTGTGTATCTGATGAACGGTTTCATCGTTTGGTTTAAATCGGTGCCGAATGATTAAAATTTTAATTTCATTTTGTGCAAGAAATTTGCCTTAATTGCCCAATTTTACTGTATATCCTTATTTAAAATTGCAATTTTAACCTCTATTGATTGGATTTAAAATTGTTTATTTTAGCTTGAAAAAAGTTTTACCTTTTAATTATAGATATTAAGTAATAGTTTAAAAGTTTAAGCATTTTGCTTTATATAATTGTTTAAAATTATTTTATGAAATTTTTTTCATTTTGTAAAAATTTTGCTTGGGTACTGTACCTAAACAGTGCTTGCAGCTGAATTTCAACAAATGAAAAAAAGAAAATTGCAAATAATGCAAATGACGAAATTGAACAATTTGGACAGTGAAATTAGTCAAACTGAAAAGGAAACGAAAATGGTGTAACTCCACCAATTCAACCACATTCGAAGACAGTTTTTTTAAAAACACAATTTGATATTTATTCTTTTTACCAATTTTATTTGATGCATAAAATATAAAAATAAAAAATTTACATTACTAAAAGTTTTTTAAGTGATTGTTGATTTTTTCAATTTTTATTAAAATTTCAAGTATTAGAAAACATAAATAGTTAATACAATATAATATAGAATATTTTTTGAATGTTTCATCCACTTTGACATGATTTATGGTTTGTCTTTTCTTCAAATTTTAATTAGAAAATAGCTGATTAAATCTGAAATTTAATACTAGCAATTTAATGTAAGCAATGAAAAAAGTGTGATTTTAAAGTATACTTGAACGTCCACGTTTGTGCATCATAATTTTTTTCATGATAAGTCTGAATGTTTTTTTACTTGAAAGTTTATTATAGAGATATTTTTGTGATGATAACTTACAATCAGGGAAAAAATTGGGTGTCACAGAAAATAACCAGGGAAATGTCAGTGAATTTCAAAATAACTTTCATGTGGACACCCTGTATTAATATCACTTTCCCTATTTTTTTTTGGATTTTTAAATGTTGAAAATATCTTGGCAGGATTCTTGAACTGCCATTGGAAAACTATGATAATTGCAGGTTACTTTGGTAATAATATAAAAATATCCAGATTGTTTTAAATTAAAAAAAAAAAAATAATTGACATTGTTGTTTATAGTTATAATAAACCAATATAATAGCTAAATTAAAAAAAATATACTGTATTTAAAATTATGTGAGATCTAGCTGAAACATTTGTAAATTTTGTTTTTAGAATGAAGAAAATGGGCTTGAACACTTATATGTATGCTCCTAAAGATGACTTTAAACATCGAGCTTACTGGAGGGAACTATATTCTGTTGAAGAAGCTGGTAGGCATATCATTATTTTTAGCTTTAGTATTTTTGAATAATTTCTAAAAAATTGGAAAGCAATTTTATATATTACACAGCTCCCAATCTGACCTCCTCAGATTTAAGGGAAATTTTTAAACATTTTAATTCATAGAATATGAAAAAACTGCACTGTGTAAAATCTGTATTTCATTTCTAAAATATGTGACTGTAAAAATGCAGTCTTTACCATTTTTTGCATTAGAAATTGAGCTGCAGTTTACTTTTTAATCATTGTAGGGATTTAAATTTGAATCGGAATTTCAACTGATGTATCACAAGTGTGTATTTATATATATATATTTAATATCAAAAGTCAAACGATTTGATCTTCAGTACTTCAATGTTTTTTATTTAAAAGTTTTTATTTCTTGCTGACTTATACAAAATCTAAATTTTATCTCGGGATCACCATAGATATAAAAATGAAGTTAAACAAATATAAAAGCGAACTATGCATTTTTTAATAATTGAATGACAAAATTATTTTTGAAAATGAATATACATATAAGCAATTCGACTAGGAATGTAAAACTTTATGGGTGTTGTGGTTGAAGTAACAAACTACTGTTTTGCTTTATTGAGTTAAATGATTTAAAATATTATTAAACAACACTATAAAACTGTTTACGGTAATGCAATTTCAAAAATGTGTACTGGTGTAAATGGTTTTTGTTCAGTAGAAAAATGTAATAGATGAAATAATTTATTTCTTATATTATGCATATTTTCTTAAATATTTGGTAATGTATATTTTTTAGAACATCTGACTTCACTTGTTCAAGCAGCAAAAGAAAATGATGTTATATTTTTTTATGCTTTGTCACCTGGCTTAGACATAACATATTCAAACCCAAAAGAAATATTAGCTCTCAAACGAAAATTAGAACAGGTAAATGTTAGATTTTTTTGGTTTCTGAATTATTTGAGATTTTATGAATGCTTTTTTATTATAATTACTATCAAATATCTAAGTTGTATTGACAGTTATGCTCGGATGTTAGAAGTATTGAGCAAATAAAAAAATATTTCTAAAACAAAAAAAATAAATATACACTGGTTGATATTTATTTTTTTGAGAAGGGAATATGAAATTCTTAATTTTTTTATGAATATCAATGAATGATCAAAATCAATGTTGATCCCCCCCCCCCCCCTCCCCCTTTTTTAACTTGAAGTAGGTAAAGTCGGCATGCTAGTTCTCACTGCATATTTTTCAACATTGTCTCTGTAGCACTTTACAAGTCTTCTTTTATTCTGTCCTTTAAAGTTTCAATATCAAGGAAAAGTTTTTGCAACACCAGATCAGAATATGGAAACTTGAAAGATCAGTATAGCTTATGCTTTGTCAAGAGTTATATTGCAAAAATTTAAGAAAAGGCAAGAAGAAATTTATATCTGGCCTTGCATATAGTTACAAAGAGTACATATATTGAATTTGACTAAAGAAATTGATGCTCATAAAAAGATTAAGAACTGTATACATTTCATTTCCCAAAAAACAGTATAATAGTTTTTATGTTATTTTTTTTATTTGCTCAAAACTTTTAACTATCTTAGTACAAAACATATTGTTTGTATTTTTTAGGTTTCACAATTTGGTTGTAATGCCTTTGCTCTTCTTTTTGATGACATTGAACCAGAAATAAGCGAAACTGACAAAGAAGTGTATCAATCTTTTGCACATGCCCAAGTTGCGGTTGCTAATGAAATTTATGAATATCTTTCTCATCCAAAATTTGTGTTTTGTCCAACAGGTATTTATTTTATTAATTTTAGTATTCACTGGTATCCTAATATTAAAAACAAATTTTCTGCAAAATTAGAAAAATGTATGTCAAATTAAAAAAGTGTATATTTAGTTTTTTTTATTGTTAATCTAATTGTTTGAAAATAAAATACAATATGGACTTCCAAACATGAATTTCAATTATTTGGAATTGCTGGCAAATTGATATTTTCCGATAACTGAGTTTTCTGGTTAATTGAAAGTTGATGTTTTTTCACCAAATTGTCATTTTTGCAATATGTTAAAGTGTAAATAATGATAGTGGTGGTACTTGACCATTAAAATCGTTACAACCGGAATATTTAAAAATGATTCTTTGTAGTGGTTTTAATTGCAATATGTTATATTTTACTCTTATGATTGGAAATAATGTGAAATCTGTAAAAAAAATTAAATCTTTTTCAATACTTAAATAAAAAAACCTGGAATATTAAGCATTGTAAGACATTTAAAAAAAAAAAAAAAAAAAAAAAAAAAAGGTCTTCTGATTTAAATGTTTCAATAAAAATGTATAACTGCATATTATAGGGTTACCGGAATATAAGGAATAGTCATGTGGAAAAAGTGGATGATCCCCACGACCACTATTTCCAGTCTGGAGGGGAACTTTTCCTGTATGCTTTTTCAGGGTCAGATTCTGAGAATTCTGAAAGAGTGGCTTTTGTAGTTCGAAGCCTTGGAATTCCATTCTCTGCTCTGTCCCTCTCTCCACACTCAATCTACTTTGTACTCTAAAGTAAAATATATTAGGGAAGACTATCTTCGAATAGCGCAACTATTATATTGTATAGAGTTTTTCCCCCTGCTCTATATTATACAAAAAGTAAGGATTCAAATTCCTAATGTTGGGTCATGGTATCGTTTTTTTATGTACAGCTCTGAAGTTTTAAACTTAAATAGTTTTCCCCCTGAACTTTGGTCATACGTTGGTGGAATTTAAAAAATTTTCTTACGGTTTTTTTAATTTAAGTTTTAAAAATCGATTGTAATGAAAATCCTATGGAGACTTTGTTGTGTACATGTTGGTGATAGTTATCCTGAGCAGACAGCAGTTCGGACGACTCTGAAATTTTATGCATAAAGTAGCAAACAATCTGTAGTTGTGAAAGTGCCTAACTGAATTTTACAATTTCAATTGGTGTTTATTAAATACATTGGCATAATGCTATTTCTATGGTAACAAGAATTAATTAACGTTTCTTTGTTCAAAATTAACAGTTAGCGGAATAAGATGTTTTTTATCAACATTCTGGGTAAACCAGAATTTTGAAAAAAGTGAAAAAAATGAAAAAAATATATATACAGTAAAAGCCCGATTATCCGGAATCGCCGGGAAATTAGGATTTCCGGATAACCAAATTTTCCGGTTAATTGAATGTCGACGTTTTTTCGCCAAATTTAAACGGCAAGTAACGATATTTTTTATAGGGGACACCTTACATTAAAATCGTCTCAACCGGAATATTAAAAAATATTCTACAGCTTTTTTCATTAAAATAATGTTATATTTTACCCTTATAATCGGTAATAATTTGAAATATGTTACCAAAATTAAATAATTTTCATATTAGAAATTCCGTAAAAAAAAATATAGAAGATAAAGCATTGTAAAATAAAAAAAATAGAGAGGTCTCTTGATTGTACTGATTCTAACCGAACCTATATTTTAGGGTCTGTTTATTAAAGCCTGTCTATTCCAGCAGTCTTTGCATTATGAGGCTGAAGGTTTTAAGATTAAAAAGGCCAATGGAAGTTCAAACCATATGGATACAGCCATATATACATTTATGTGGTCGGAAGTTCAAATGTCCTGTCCACTCACTACGATGAAATAGTACTCTATCGTTAAACATCCTTTTTTCAATAGATCCTTACACATTGTCTTTCAAACCAGGGGTGATTATGTGGATGATGATTTGTGTGGTAGGTATCTTATACTTATGACAGGAAAATTGAGTACCTTTCAGAGGCAGGGCCATCACTAAATCAAAGTTCAATATCTCCATAAAACTTGGGGAATTTCGCATTGTCTATCTTGGCCATAATTGGGCAATTTTGGTCTTTGCTCAGTCAAGCCTCTGTCTTTGGTCTAAAGCCTCCACCAGGCGTATTTAATCTGATAGGCACAGTGCAAATTTTTTTTCTCCTCAACATGCTAACTAGATGTATCGCAAATGTATTTTTTTCTTCTGAAATTTTAGACTTTTTTTCTTTTGACACCCCTTGTAATAATGTTCATCACTTAGTAATTGTATAAATAAACTCACTTATGTGCTTATTATGCTTTTTGAATGTGTTCCTATCAAGATCATTGAGCCTGAACTCAGTGATATACAAAATACCTAAGGCTACTTGTGCCTGACTAAAAAATAAGAACAACAACTGACATGCCTGTCTGTTCCGGCATTTAATAGACATAGTACAGTTAAGCGGAAACAACGATTTTAGCATTTTTGACCAAAATTGCAGTGCTTTGAATGTAGCTTATAAAGTACTGGGTTTAATTGGCTTCAGTTGTTGGTTTTCATCACTTTTGCTTGATGTTCAGCTATTTTTGATTGGAAGCTGTACAATGTCTGATTTAAGCAGCACTGAAAGTGCTTGATAAAGCGTTTGTTGTCTCTAAACTAATGCTTGAATTTAAGTTTGCTCTAAATGAGCTCATTAGAAATACCATCGTAATATACTGGTCTGAGTTCTTGGCTATAGTGAACCATGAGATGGATAATGGCCTGGCTAGGTTTGGTTTTTAAACAGGCTGTTTGGCCCTAAGCTGTTTGTTTCTGTTCTACAATCTTAGGTCAGACGATCACTCAGGTCAAACTTTAACAAAGAACTTGATATAAAGTAGAAGAGGTTTTAGTGTACAAGATTCTTTAACCCACTGACGGTCATGTACGTATATATAAGTCATTTCATCCCCAGTTTTTCCAGCAATACACAACATTTTTAAATTTATAAATAAAATTTTAAATAAAATATTTTTATTAGGATGATACTTTATAACCTATCTAAAACAAAATAAATAAAAAATTATTTTAAAATTTATGTGTTTGAATTAGAAATGGAATTTAAATATTATTGCAGGGAAAATAACTAGAATTTCGCCCATTTCCATGACCGTCAGTGGGTTAAACGTTTCATATACGGAAATTCAAATCAGACACAGAAGTTTATACTAGAACTTAACAGAGAGTCTTGTAGCCACTGTCTCGGGAAACCTCTTTATATAATAGAAGTTGTTGAGGAAGACTTGTGCAGGGCTGTGGAAACTCAAAAGTACAAAATTCATGGTACTATAGATCTTTAGTCTGAATTCAAGGCCTTCACTAAAATGTGAATCAACTTTTGCAAACTGACATGCCATGGCATAAGCTAAATCCTGTATATATTACAGCCTATTTTAAATTAAAATTATTTTCTATTTTTAGTATTTTTATTTTTGGTAAAATTAATTATCTTTGAAATAATTTTACAGTAGTATCTGGATGGAAGACAAACATTTTAAAGTCAGTTTATAACAAAATTTCGTCAAAATGGTATTTTTAAAATGCACATGGTGAGCCTAAATATATAAAGCCTAAAAATATATAGTTTATTTTATCTCACTAGTCTAAGCAATATAATTTTTATTCTAGTGTCTTTTTAATAAGTTAGTAGGATAGAAAAATTTAAAACAATGTAACATTATTGAAGTTTTGAAGTAATTACCGAGATAAGTTTTTCTTTAGAAACATCCACATTGATATAACTTTCACCAAAACTCCCAATGAAGTTCTTTCTGTGATCAAATAACATATTTTTTCAATAGAAATGCAGAATTTTGAAACCAGATTATTGAAAAGTAAAATGAATAGCATTAATATAAAAAAAAATATTTTTTTGCAAATGTTTCATAAGATATTACATAATTAAACAATTGGTTACTTGTATATTTTTTTATAAAGTATTGTTATGTTTTTGTGCAGAATATTGTGCAGCAAGGGCTATTCCAAATGTTCAAAATTCAGAGTATCTCAATACAATAGGACAAAAGCTTCATTTGAATATTGATATTATGTGGACAGGTATGTTTCAAATGATTGATTATCAGAGATTTATTTTAACATAGTATTTTTCTATTTTTTAATGTGTTTAAAATAATTGCATTAGAAATTAATACAATTTAGTCATAAATTATGTTTATATTTATAGCACATATTCTAATTCATATATTTATGAATTTCTGACTTATTTTAAAATTGAATTTTAATGTTTTCTTGAAACCATTTTGTGGAAACTGTAAAGGAATTTTTTTTATAAATATAAGTGCACATTAGAGTGGTCCTTATTTTTCAGATTTCTTTTTCCTCACCCCTCCCCAATTTTTCCTCCTTTGGGTATAAAAACATTATTATGACCAAAATTTTTAAAATTAAAAGAGATTAACCCGGGCCGCAACGAGCTTGAAGTTCGTATCATGTAGCCACATTTTGCTGTATTGCGCAGGATTTTGTCTTTATTTTTAAACTTTAAATTTTTTTTATTCTTACCACCCAATTTTTTCCCTTTGACTATAAAAAGATTATTACGGCCATTTTTTAAAAATTAAAAGTGATTTACGCATGCATCAACAAGCTTGAAGTTCGCATCCTGAAGCCACATTTTACTGTATTGCGCTGTGTCGCCGACCATTTCATTTGTTCGTTACATAAACATGGTCAGCTGTCAAATATTAAAAAATTATTGCAGAATGGCCTAACTCCACTCAGAAAGAGGAATTAAAGGGATTTAATTTTAGTACACTTTTTGTGGGGTGAAGGAGAGTGGCAGAAATCTAGTATCTCTCGACTTCCCACATTTAATCCAGTCTAGATTTCAATTTGAAGTTGTGGTTATTCTTTGTCTAAAATATGGTGCTTAGTTTAAGAAGCAATACCGGTAACATTTATTTAACTAGTAAAGTTTCTCATGTAACAGATAACAAATTACATGTTAATCAACAGCTTTTGTCAGTCTTGATTTACATCAAACTAGAGGTGAAGCTGACTATCGGTGAAAGTCTTATTCAAATTAGTTGCACTAGAGTGCTGAATATTTTGGTACTCCCATAGTATTTATTACTGACTGATTGTTGTTCATATGAAACAACCAGTGGGAAAATAAATGTTGTATTTCCGTTGCAGAGTCATTACATAAGTTGTGGGTACTTAAAAATGAACTAGTTCAAGTCACAAGCAGTCTAGACCTCAAGCATTAAAACACTTAGGATAAAATAGAACTATATCCATAAGAAGAATTTTAGGATGTGAAAACATATTTACATGAGTCTTTCAGCAACAAAGAATTTAAAGAAACGATTATTATTTTTAGAAAGCACAAGAGCAAAGCAAAATAACTCTAAAAAGAATTTTGGGAACTCAATGGATTCTGCATAATATTTTAAAGGATAAATGTTAACTAAAAATAAAACCAAATAAAGCCACAAACCACAGGGAGAACATGCTATGTAGTATTTTCCTTCACGTTCTAACATAATTTACTTCACTTCATTATAGGTAAATGAAAGAAAATTTCACGTGAGAGTTTTCATATTCACCAATTGTTTCAGAGAGTTATCTCTGATTAAAATCACCTTATTCTATATTAGTGTATAGTCGAGGGTTTTTTCTAAACCATAGCCAACTCAATTGAACTTAGAGATGATATTTATCTTATATCTGTAATATTTTAAAATACATTATTTTTTACACACATTAACGATTGCTTTTAAAATAAGATATTTAACTGTAATAAAGAAAATGATTTGAAAGTGAGACACATATTTGTAAGTTTTAATCTTGTTATAAATAAAATACTAAATAGATTTTTATGAATAATAAAAATCTACACCATATGATTAATCTTGAATATATTTATCATTTTAGATTAGAAAATTGTCGTTTATATCATTCAAAAGTTTGAATCTGTTTAAGGAACTAAAATGGGATTTTTAAATGTATCGCCCACTTTTTGGGAAGCAAGCATTTCTTATAAACATGTCAAACATAAATTAAAAAAAAATCTTTGTGTAGTAAATTACACTAGAAAGAGGACTAAAGTTAGTTAAAAAAATTCAAAGGACTCTTTTAATTAAAAACAACAAACAAGTGCGTTTTGTGACGTGTGATGGTCGATGCAAACAGTAAGCTAATATACACAAAAATATCTCTAAAAGCACCCAATTTTTGTTGTATAAATGTTATATTACCTTTATTTGTTAAATTGTATCAATATTTTGTATTTTTCTATTTTATTTAAGGGAATAAAAATTTTGGACTATTTTTGTTCATTTTTGCCAATTCTGTGTTCATTTTTAGCATTTTCAATATCAATATGGCAGGGGTTAATATTAACTTATTATAATGAAACTTAACACATTGTCAAAATTGGTCAAAAGGAAACAATTTCGGATGTGTGCTATTGACTCCAAAGAAATGTAAATGTTTCAAAAAATTTAATTTTTGTCATCTTTTTAAAAAACTTCAGGCTCGTTGTGGCACGGGTTAATATTATTAATTTATCAGATTAAAATTTGGCACACTGTCAAAATAGGTCAAAAGGAAAAAAATGAGGGAGTGAGAGTTAATATCAGATGAAATTTCATTTTTTTATCCATATAAGGACCACCCTAGTACACATATTACCACTTTCTTATTGTAAGATAAATTATTGCTTCTCAAAAATGTATCATTGATATTTTGTAAAATTTAGTTATAATTTTCCTTGTTAAATCTACTTTAAATAGTTTTATTAAGTTGTATTGCTCTGGTTCTTTATAATCATTCATCTACCTTTATTTTTCAAATCTTTTAACATTTTTAGTTATTGTATTTCACAATACCTGTGTTTAAATTTTAGGACCAAAAGTGATTTCAAAGGAAATTACTATTGAATCTATTCAAGAACTCTCAGAAGTTCTTCACAGACCACCTTTAATATGGGACAACTTGCACGCCAATGATTATGATCAAAAACGTTTGTTTCTTGGGCCTTATTGCGGAAGGTCTACTGAACTTATTCCACGACTACGTGGAGTCTTAACAAATCCCAATTGTGAATATGAAACTAATTTTGTTCCAATTCATACCTTATCTCAATGGAGAAAATGCACAGTTGATGGAAAGAGAGAGTTAAATTTAAGTAAGAAAAAATTTTACTTTATTTTTGTTAGATTTCTGAAGTATTTTTTTTTGTAAAAATAGTGTATTTTTGTTTAAACACATTTGAATTTTTTAAATTGTTTAAATTGTTGCTTTTTTGGATAAAATAATACAAAGTTAAAGATATTTACTTAAGAATAACTAAATCCCTAAGATTTTTTTTTTTTTATATAATCAGTATTTTTTTATGTACTTGTTCATTGTGTACTCATTTTTATTTATTTAGGTGATTCAGTCAGTGCTGATATTAAGCTTGAAACTGAAAATGAATATGGTTCAGTGGAGGACTTACCTTCTCACTTAAGTCCCAACACTTACCATCCAAAGAATGCTTTGAAAGTTGCAGTTAAAGACTGGATGCCTGAATTTTACAAAGCCAAAAATGCATTTGGTAGAGTGATTAATGCTCCTTTAGTTCCTACACCCATACCAGCGTGTCCTCTTCCAGTAATAACTTCATGTTTTTCTACTGCTAGTATGTCAAGCACAACTCCGATTGGACGTTCTAGTCCGCCTTTGGACTCATCATTTCAACCATTATCTAGTGAATTGGTCAATTCACTAATAACTCCAAAGGAGGGTAGTAGTTTAGAACCTATGGACTGTAACCCTTTGCCACCTTCACCAAGTCATTTGCCTTGTGTTGGAGCTGAAATTTGCTTGGAAACAGAGCCTAGTAAGTCAGAGGATATTGAATCATTTAAAGACGAGGCGTCTGAGGAAATGCAGACAGAAGTTATTGATGTTGTAGGTACAGGAGGTACTGATACAGAGAGGAAACAACTAATAGAAAGTGATTTAACTTTATTGATAGATTTGTTTCACCTACCTTTTGAGCATGGAAGGCAGGGTATTAAAATATTACAAGAATTCCACTGGCTAAAATCACACAGTTGTGTTGTATGTCAAAATCCAAGGAAGAAAGGGAGGGAACCTGACAGTCCAGAGGTTCAAGAATGGTTAAATAGAGCTACTAAATTTGATGCTCTGACTCAAGCTGTTGGAAAGTTATTAATGCGGTTAACATTTTGTCCTAACAGGTCTCTGCTTTATGATCTCTATCCTTATATTTGGGATATAAAAGGTGTTGTTTCAATGTTGAATTCCTACATAAAATGGATTGGTAAGTGTACATTATTAGTTATTTGATCCTTATTAATTACATTTTTAGTCTTCAATTCATCGTTTTAATTCGGTAAAATGATTTCTTAAAACATGCTTCAAGTTTATGAGTATACCTAATATAAGATAGCACTTTTACTTTTGTTGTAGAATAAGAGTTATTCCATTTGCTTTATGCATCTTATTTGCTCTTCCTAATTGCTTTATATTTTAATTAAAAAATTTTATCGACTTTTTTTGCAAAATAAGTCATATTTATAAAATTCTATCCTTTTTTCCCCCTTCATTAGCTTTGCGTCGAGTTCCATTACCAGTTTCCAGTTTGATGTCATCTCAATTTACATGTATGTCTTATTCAGTTTTTTTTCTTTCTATAAAACATTTAAATACCAACTTGACCAGTTAGGAATAAATTTACTCTCATAAGCATAAATTGTTCAGTTAAAATAAATTAAATTGTTCATATAAAAATTTCTAAATTATATTAAAACTCTGAAAACTTCAATTCAAACCTCTATTATTTGCCACTTCTTTCATTCTTCCAATACCTTAAATCTGAAATTAAAGTATTTATTGTGAGAAACAAATTAATTATGAGGGAGATTGTGTTTGCAAATCCTATCACTATTCTATTGAAAGTAGCAAGGAAAGTCTATTGACTCAAATGGGAGATAAGCTTATATGTTTTGTATTCATCATTCAATCCTTTGTCATTTAAAACAAAAATTAATAAAATACAGTCAAACTCCATTAACACAAAGTCGATAGGCCTCTGAAATTATTTGTGTTAACTGAATTTCGTGTTAAACGAATAAATTAAAGTTAAGTTTTAAGTACAGAGAATTGCTTTTACTTCACGTTTAGCAATTTCACGTTAATGGGGTTTGACTGTATAAATGCTATTTAACAATTTATGCTTAAAAAATTTAAAATTTATGAAATTTGGTAGTTTGACATTTGACATTTTTTTAATGATAAATCTAAATATGGAATGATATTAAGGGATTTTTATAATCTATTGAGATTTTTAATTTTTGATTCAGCTCTAATTTCTAAATAACTCCTTGTGGCTCTACAACTATGTAAATGTGTTACAAAATTCTGCAAATTATAATAAGTTTTTTTTTATCACTTAAAACAAAAGATTTAGCTAGAGTTCGTTTTTCCCCCATTAGACTAAAATAGTTGTAAAGATATTTTCTCAGATAAATGACTGATCCTCCCTTGTTGCTTTTGCTGTCTATTAGTCCAGTTTTAGTGTGTGTTTGTGGGGGATGCGGTGGGAGAGAGAATGGGTCGCCTTCATTATTCAAAGAAAGAAAACTTATATGATACAAAAGACTGAAAGAATTGTGAACGATTTTTCAACTTGTCACTGCAATAAAACTTCAATTCACTGGGATTGCAATTAGTAAGAGACAATTGTTGCAATTGAAAAATTATACTGTTTTAGTGCTTAGAAATAGATGTGTTAGTAATCCATAACAAGACTAACAGAATGTTCTAAGGAAGTTTTTATTTCATTGATATTGTTTCGCTTTAGATCTAGTCCTTTTAGTTCTTAAATTTCCTTGTTAAAGCTTATGCTTTAAATTATATTTTATAATAGTAATGTATGCTTTTGGTCTAAATATTTAATTATACCTATTTTCTGATTTATGAACATTAAAGTTCAATTAAGAAAATTATTTTTTAACAAATAACTTAGATAAGATTTTACGAGATTTAATTAGTGCTTGGTTGAACTAGTTTCCATTTATTTTGAATTTTTTGAAAATTTGGGTAAAAAAAATATTTTTATAGCCTATATTGACAAATAAAATATATTTTTATTAAAACTCCCTATTTAAATTTTTTTTCTTCTGCCCCTTCCACAGCAAGGATCTAAAAGTTATTCTACTGCAAAAAGTTGCTTAAATTCCTTGCAATAAAAAATTATGCCTGGATAAAATTGATCATGATTCATTTGTTGAATTTTTAAATAGCAGTGGGGAACTGAATACCTAATATAAATTAAACTAATGTTAATAATTTTGAAGTGACTTAATACTTTAAATTAACTTTTAAAGAATTAAATGCTTTTCTATTCAAGAACTTGCGATTTGCAATAAAAGTTCTTGCTCTAAAGCTTATTTGAGTTTTGTTAGACTTCAAAACCCCCAATTTTTATCCATTAGTTTTTGATTATTAATTATTTGTGAAAGATTTTATAGCTAAACTAATTAATTATAATAAATGTAATGATTTGAAAACTGTTTAATGAAACTGCTTAGTAAAAAAATAAAAATTAAATAATTGATATTATTAGTATGAAGTCCGTAAATTAAACTCCTAAATAACCTCAATGGTGTAATACTTACTTTTATTGAAATATATTATAATTTATTTAGTTAGTTCAATTGTAGTTATTAGTTGAATTTAAAAATTTGTATATTAGAGCTTTATATATTAGAGCAACATCTATGTAATCACATGGATTTCATGTCTTTTGACGTTTGTACATATTTTTATACAAGATATGCAAGTGTTACTTCAGACCATTCTCTTTTACTTTGCATCAGTGGTTACTAGCTGAATTCTCAGCTGGTTCCCTTTGAGATAAGACGAAAGCTACTTGCAAATTTCGCAGCAAAATGACTTGCCAGTTTTGACCACTATTTGTATTTTCTAAAGGTTACAAGGAAGCATTTATGAGTGGTGAACAGGAGCCCTGGTCATTCTTGGGTGGTCTAACTTCAGAATTGCAGGTACATTTCATCTCTATTGATGTTAACATTTTTGTTGTACTACAGTAACTGACCCTTTGAACAACAAGATCAGGGCTGATTCAATTAAGGAAAGGATGGCAGGGGGTATAGCAGACAAGCACAGGGTTTGGTAGAGGCACGTTAGTGACGAAAAACATCTTCCAAAAACTGGTTTGTGATATCAGAGGAGGAGCTGAATGTGCTCTTTAGTTAAAGAGGTCAACTGACTTTGTCTTTGATTTTGAAATTAAGGGCGGGGATTTCTTGTCTCGACTTGTATATGGAACTGACTGCGATGTGACTTCACAGATTGGTGCAATCACTCCCTTCGACACCAAATTCCGAAATCAAAAAATTATGAAAATATGAAATGCTGGTTTTGGGGTCTTACCGTGTTTTAGTTTGTCGGATAAAGGGTCCGTTACTGTATTTTTATATTTATTGAAATGCTAAAATTAACATGTAGAGTTTTAAGTGCAGCCACTTAATGTGTAATGGACACACCCTTAATATTTTATCTAATCTCCTGGACATTTTGAAATTTTGGAAATTGTATTTTACGAGACTAAATGTTTGTTGATTCAGAGTTTTAAACAAAACATTTAAATTGTTTTTGATTTGCAATATATGTATTTGTATATGTTTTATTTGAATGTTTGATTTGCAATAATTATTGTTAAACTGTATGTGGCATTTTCTTAAAAAGTTCTTAAATTGTTAAATTTGAATATCCTTTTATTTTATCTTCAATTTAATTGAAAATTAGAATTTCGCCATGTTTCCAGGAAGAAATATTGGATAAACAAGTATCTTTTGCTTCACAATTCCAATTACTATTATTTTCAAAATTATTACATATTTGAGGAGCCTGCGAACAAAACCAGATTTGTCTACAGTATGCAATTTTTTTTTTTTTAAAATTCTGCTTCTTCAAATTCATCTTTCTTTGCCTCCGACATATTTTCAATAAAAAGTGGCTATAAAACCCCTAAAAATAATTGTATTCAAAATGCAATACATATACAACAGATACAGAATAATGTTTATTGTAATCTGTTCTGTAGGAAACAATAGACAAATATGGTTTTATTCGCCAGCTTCTCATTTTACTGGTATATGAAACAAGGAATAATAAACTACTCCACAAATATATAATTCACATAATTATGCATTGTTTCATAAAAATGCCCAATAATTTGCATTTATGCATTATTCAACATTTTCTGCAACTTGAGCAAAATATTCCTTTTCCTTGATTTTTTTTATTTTGATTCTTATCATAGAATTTACATGATAATCAATGATTTTTTACTTTTTTAGAAATATTGAAGATATGATTTTATATTAAAGTTACTAAATTTGTTGTCAAAATGTCATATTATTTTCACAAATGAAATATTTATTTTAGCACCTTTTACCTTTGGAAAGTGTCAATGATCTATTTCTCTACAAATCACCAGAGATACCCAACAATAAAATTTATACAATCCGTCCTTATTTACCATCTGATGAGGTAGGTTTAGCTAATTTTGTGAACTTTTTAAAAATATATTAAAATTTGTTTCTTATTTTCATAACAAAGATAGTAGTTGATAGAAAATTCAAAGATTCAGTTTTAGATCATTTCTCTAGGGCAACATGTTGGCACAAAAAAAAAAAAAAAAAAGGTTCTAGCTATAATAGAAGCTGAACTGTTAGGGTTTGAAAACGGGCTTAAGCTCGGTCAACGTAATATACATTTGCATGTATGCCGCTTTTACATTTGACGTATGGCGGGACACAGTTGCGTTCCTAGATATAACCAATGGACGACATCCTAATAATTTTCAATAAACTTATTACAGGAATGAAGATACAATATCAAAGCTTTTCTTGTAGTTTTATAAATCCGTATAATAAAAAGTTTCTTAAGAAACGAGCGAGATTTTTCAGTGTTACATGAATTCAGCTTATATAAGTAATCTGCTTTAAAGTGATTATAAGTTCTAAGGAAACATCTGTCTAGGCCAATCTCCCACTATGCTGATACAATTTTAAATGAGTCTTGCCAGTAATATACTGCTACCATTCTTGTTAGATTTTAAGCTAATATTTTTTAAATGGTTTTTTATGATTTATTGAGTTATCATGAATTTTAATTATTTATTCATAAAACACTTGACAGTTGAAACAGTACCACGTATCCTTATTTCAATGATTTTTAATTACTGGAAGGTTATTCGTACCATCTATCTTTTAACAAGGGCTTATTATAAACTTTTTAGCCATGGTTTCAAATTATTTTACTCTTGTGTGTTGACATAAATATGAAAGTATATGATAAATATTTTGTGGTCAATATCTTTGTAACCACTGTTCATTTAAATACAATTAGACTTTAATGTAATTGGATATTATATAAACTATGCAGATCTTTTATATACATTGAGGAGCTTTCTCTTGCAGTTTTAGTTCTAAGTGTGACAGAATATAATCCTATGGTGATTTTAAGCTTTGATGGATGGTTTTGATAGGAAAAAAACAAGAATAAAATGAACACAAATAGAATAAAAAGTGGAGATTCCATAAGTAATCAATGCCAAATAACAGCCACTAGATTGTAATCATTCACTAGTTATGCTGTATACTTTGATGTGACGTTATATGTTTATGGCAGCATCTCAAATTTCAGATTCTTTATATTATGCCAGTAGCTTCAAAGAAAGTTATCTCGGAGCATAAGCAGCATTTCGATTTCCATGATTAACAAATATTGAATTGGAATGTCATAAAATATTTTTTTATATCTAATCATTAATTTAAGACAACATTTTAGTATTTTAAATGGGTTATTAGTCTTAAATTTTCTATTTGTATTATACTTTGACCTAACAGTCCTTCATTGTCGTGAACTTCCAAATCGGGGTTTGTATGCCACAGGGAGAACCGGGAAAACCTGGAATACTCAGGGAATTTAAATCGGTCTTAAAATCTCGGGAAAAACGAAAAATTCCCCCCCCCCCCCCCCCCAAAACCTAGAAAAAAATCGTTGCTACTCTGAAAAAAAAATAATCCTACTCTTCGATTTGTTTAGCATTTTTTCGGTGACCTAATAACAAAAATAAAAAACGCTTTTATGACATGACTCGGAACACAACCTATTATGAATCTTAAAAAAAAAAAATAGTTATACACGCCTTTTCTTCGATGCTTCGCGGTCCCGCCCACTTCCCGTTTCAATCTGTGTTGCCAGAACCATCGCTAAAACTAGCTGCAAAGGCTGAAACAATCTGTTCTTTAAAGAAAAGAATTACGTTTTGGGTTTAAAATTTTTTGTTTTTTAGCCACTAAATACAAAAGAAGTGACTTGTGTTTTTTTTACTAATTCTGGCGGTTTTGATTCCAAATCGGGTTTGCACAAGACTTCATATTATACATCTGGCAACAATATAGAAACTTTTTGTTTTGAAAAGAATGTTTGCCTTACGTTTGAAAATTTTGTGACAGTGATTTATTTAATTATTTTTTTAAATGAGTTGGAAAACATCATTCAACATGGAGTGTACAGATAAGAATCTGAATCCGCAATTTGCGACTTGGATTGAAAATGTGAAAAACGATCCTTATAAAGCTCGATGCCGTTTGTGGGAAAGTAACATGGGACGACAAGCTATCAGTAGCCGTGAAAAGAGTGCCAAACACCGGAAAATCGTCAAGAACAGCAACCAAACCACTCTTTTAAGTTCTTTCAGTTCGCAAAAGGATAAAAAACAAACGAAATATCCATTGTAGAATGTAATGCCGTGACACGAGAAACCAAAAGTAATTCCGTTATTTTGAATTTTATCTCTAAAGATAAGATGCTTAAATCCGAAATAGTATGAGCGATGAAATTGGTGAGGGCACATTCATCATATAACAGTTTTAAAGACGTTGGAGAAATATTTAAAGTGATGTTTATGGACAGTGAAATTTATCGCAAAATGACATTGAAATTAAGTCACTGTTATTCATTCAAAAACATTTAAATTGTAAATGTAAACAACTTTATTACAATTACTTAACTTTCATAATTAAAGTTGCATCTATTTGTTTGTAATATAGTTATATTTCATTATCATTCATAGATTAGTGTATTTATATATTTGTTACTAATCCACATGAAAAGTGAAAGATAAATTTGGAAAAATTATCTAATCACACCAAAAATATTTTGAAATAGACTAGGTAGAAAAAATTCTTTAAGATAATTATACAGTCAAATATCATTTAACTCAAAGCCGAAGGAGTTCACTTTTTCGAGTTATCGAAGAACTTGTGAAAATGATGGCTATATCTATTTCTGTGGCTGAAAATTATCGACTCCGTGATGGAAAACGTGACCCTGGAAAACTCAGGGAATTTTTTTTCTGAAAATGAGTATGAACCCTGCAAATTTTCTTGCACTTTACAAATTTCAAAATCCCAAATTTTCATCCAAAATCCAAAATTTTAAAGTACAATTAATAATATTGATGAGATCTGTGTGACATTTTTCTTATAACATTACTAATTTTTTTTTTAAATGAATGTGCCACATAGGGTAACAACAGGACTTTAACTAGTTCATCAAGTGCCAGATAATGTAAACTTTTGTAAACATTTTATCTTGTATTCGTATAATTTGCTAAGCTATGTATAATTTTGTTTTCACAATTGATTAATGTTTCTTAGAGTCAAGTATATGATGTATGCAGAAGAACTTGTGATGATGGCATGGATGGAAGTGATGTTTTCCCTGATTATCCAGATTTAATTGGTGATAAGTAAGTGTTTGTAGAAGAAATAATTATTTTTCAGAATTGTTTTTAGGTATTTTTAATCCATTAATACTTCAATGAAAAAAATTAAATTGTAATAAATTAAAATTTTCATGAGCCATTATTGTCTAATAAAATCTATTAGTATTATCTTAATGTGTTTGAGAACTTGACAATTATGTTTTGTTTTTGTTTATGTTCTGAGCAATTAAAAAAAATCTTAATACGACTCATAATTAATGTTTCCTTGTTTGAATCTGTTATTCTAATTTAAAAAAATCCCCTAATTTCAGAATTAATACTACTTAATGGAGATGGAGCACATTCCAGCAATAAATTAGTTTTCGCATTTGATGATACCCAGGTGGCACAGTCATACGGGTCCACATGGGTTAGTGGCGGGCTGACTATATGAGCCCACATGGGTTAGTGGTGGGCTGACCATATGGACCCTGATCGGCAGCACATTTAGAAACCATGTAGATTGGGGTATATTGGCTACGTGGGCCCACATTGGTTTTCCCATATTTGCTCATGTAGAATCCCCTAGATCCCACTAACCTTTATAGGCGGGCCTTATGACTTATATTGGAGCTTTCCATGGGCTGGATACACCAATATATGTATCTTTAATTATTATTAATTGAACGATATATAACTTTTTATAAAATTGAAAAAAAATATTGATTTTTTTAATATTAATAAAATTACAATTGATATTTTATTATTTCTTTTCAAATACTTAAAAAATAATAATTTTCATTATTGGCAAATCAAAGTCTGAAAAAGAAATGAATCTTTTGTTCCAGCCTGACAATGTGACTTCACGTAACTTTTCGTAAAATACTATACTTCCAAATTACCCTGTTTTAGTAGGCATAAATTGTGAGACAATGACGGTTGAAATCGTTCAGTTTATTTTAAGATAGAATCATTGTTTGTCGCAGTATTTGTTGCTGCCAATCTTAATAAATTCTCCAAATGGCATTCCGTTCAGTTATTTCTGTATTTATTCTTGATGAAAAGCATCTTGCTGAAAGCTTCTTTTATTGTCTTTGGAATTTAAAGAATGTTCTGCAAACTTACCAAATACTATTTTGGACAAATTACATTTACGTATAAAACAAAGTCCATTCTGCGAAGTTTGATTTTTTTTCCTTGTGTGCTGACGGCAGCCGGTAGAAAAATCAGTCGCGGGCCTCGTAGTGGCTAACACTGCCCTAGATGAATTTAGACAGAAATTCTATATGGTTACACATAAGCAGTTCATACTGATCCATGTAGATTGGGATACTTTTTTATATGGGGCTTATATGGTTTTGCCTATCAGATTTGATATTACTATTCTAAGAAATTTTACAGTAATTTTCTAAATATATACAATTAAATTTTAATTTAAAGTTTCTTTATGATCTTTTTCAATAACATTGTCAAAAATAGCCCAAATTGGATCCATTTTAGAAAAACTATCAAATTAAGAATTTGAAACATTAATTACAATTTTTATCTGACAGTTGATGTATCATATTACTACACACCATTAGTGCTATTTTTTAGAATTTTGACACAGCATATGGATCAGATAAATTTTTTGGCATGAGCTCTTCCCCCCCCCCCCCCCAAAAAAAAATCATTTGTTTTAATAAGGATTTTATTGTACCTATTGGTTGATAATTTTCAGAAATCAGTTGTGTGTACAAATATTTTCAAACACATCAACAATTGTGTAGTGACCTTTTCAATTTGTAAGGACTTTTACAATTTCAATTATTTGATTCTAGAGCAATTATCGAGTACAAAATTATTAAAAATAGTGAGTATATAAGATTAATATCAAAAACTATTTTTAGAAAGTCGATTTAACTTTATTACTGAGCATTTATTATACCAATACCAATCAACCAAATCCATTCCAGTCGGCAAATACATAATATGATTTACACTAAGCCTACTTTACTGCAGTATTACAGTAAAAGCCCGATTATCTAGAATCACTGGGAAATTAGGATATCCGTATAATGTAATTTTCCGGTTAATTGGAAGTCGATGTTTTTTCCCTCAAATTTTCATTTTAGCAACATGTTAAACTATAAATAATGTTAGTTGTAGTACCTAACATTAAAATTGTAAGAACAGGAGCGTTTGAAAAATGATCTATAAGGCATTTTTAGGTACAATGATGTTATATTTTATTCCTACAATTAGCAATAATGTGAAATCTGTTACAAAAGTTAAATCATTTTTAGATCTGAGATTCTGTAAAAAGAACCGCAGCATTACATATTGTAAAATACTTTTTCATAAAAAAGAGAAGTCTCCTGATTCCAATCAAACCTATATTTTAGGGTTACAGGCTGGACATAGTGGATGATCGCTATTTTCTCTCTAGAGGGGAAGTTTTCCTGTACATGTTTTCAAGGTTAGATTCCGAGAATTCTGGAAGAGTGGCTTTTGTAGTTAGAAGCCCTGGGATTCCATTATCTGCCCCCCCCCCCCTCTCACACATAACCTACTTTGTAACCTGAAGTAAAATGTGCTTGGGAAGACAACTTTCGAATTATACGTTGTATTATATAGAAAAAAGGAATATTATATAAGAATTTGAATGCAAATCGCCATGGTGTGTCGGATAATTTTCAAAATATTCGGTTTTGAATTTGATTGCCTGTTTGTTGACTAATCTAAACAACAAATATTGTTAAATCAAAAAGAAATTAACTTCAAAACAGATATTTTTTTAATAGATTGCAAATATTGACTGCAATTTAATTGTTTGCAAAAATTAATAGTATCTGGCAAAATTTAACCCATACTTTTTCCACTCAAAAAATAAACAAAGTGACATGTTATGTGTTATCTAAATTAGACCTCTCATGTGACATATTTATTTTGCTTTTTTTTTTTTAATTCAGTTAATATTGGTATGTTTTCCAGAAGCAGTTGTGGATGAATTTTTTAAAAGAATCTTTTGCTTTTGATAGATTTTTTTTTAAAGAGAAATCCTAATGATCGCTAAAAGTATCGGTTTAGAATCTGGTTAGAGCCGGTTTAGAAGAAAAAAATACATTCCATTTGCAGCATACATAAGTGGATGCAATTAGATTTTATTTTGGTTAATGAGAAAGTAGAATTTTGTGATAAAGAATCAAATGTTTAGTGGAATTCAGCAACATTGCACATTTCCCGGATGTGTTTGAAAATTTACAAATTAAATCATAGATATAAGTGATTTACTGATGTCTTGATATTATGTAGAATAGAATACATTCGTTATATACAGCTTTAAATTTTGTATGCTCCATGTGTAAATCTAATCTGCAAACCGAATTGTGTATTGATTTTATCTGGATTCCAGTTAAACTATTGTAAAAATTTAAAATCAAATTTGCAATTGTGAATTACAGAATCAATCTTTACCAGATGCAGTTATGAATGTAATCTCAAGTGGAAAATCACTTGGGATTATGCTCCCAAAAATCATAGACTATGATTTTTTATATAATTTTTTACTATAATTACAATAAAAGTAGTCTATATATTATATGGATTCCGGATTTACAAATTACACATATTCCAGAAACGAGTATATTGTTAAGAATAAATAAATGTAAAATGTGTAAATTTCTTTTAGATATTAGATTTCTGGGTGTACTAGACTTGCTAAAAAATTATTTGCTGAGCATTTTTTCAACTGGGATGCTGTGGATAATGGAATTTCGATTACAAACCCTCCTGTTTTATACAATTAAAACATGCCAGACTTGTTTATATTCAGCATGTAACCACAACATACTGAAATTTAAAAGTTTCCTGGTTATATGTCGATGAAAACTCAGCACAGAATTTTCATTAAGAATTTTAATGGTTCTTTTCTGAAAATTCTCAGTAAGAAATGCACAATCAGTTCAAATTCAGCCAACTATTTCACCGTAAAGAATTAAAAATACCAACCAACTTAAAAATATCAAATGAACTTTCAAAACATCTACATTTTGCAACCTATTGCAGTTTTTTGGCGAAATAGTGCCCATTTTGATTTTAGAAAATCCTGGTTAATTGAGCTTTCCAGTTAATTGAAGTGCCAGATTATTGGGCTTTTACTTTACTTTATGTCAAATTATTTGTAAGACGTGCATTGTATAATATGTACAGTTTTGTGTTTAATATCAGTTTCTTTGCTCCTATGACATGGGTACATATTTGTTTCATAAATGATCGGTTATCCAAAATCCCCTAGTCCCTAATTGTTTCAGATAATCGATGCTCTGCTGTATTTTGGTTTGCGTACCAACAATGATTTTACGTAATTCTAAATCACTGAACTTTTTCTTTTCTTTCAAACCTATAGGTTATACAGATATAGTAAAGCTCTCAATTGAAAAAAGCCATAAAATATTTGAAAAATTTCAGTTGTCAAACAACTTTAATTATTTATACTAAATTTATTAACAAGTTTAATCTAATTAAACCCTGTATTTTCAAAAATTTTTAAGCCACATTCAAAGTGCTGAAATTTTGTTCCAAAAAGCTGAAATCGGTATTTCTGCTGAACTGTACCACATCTGTGTACACAACGACAATCGCTACCTCTCTGCACAGAACATCTTCCAATATTTGTGAAACCATCTATTTCAGAAATTGCTATTGCACCGTTTTTGTACTCAAGTGTAAGCACTTAAAATTATATACATTTATTACTAGAGTACAAATACTTTTAAAGAATGCATAAGTTAGAGCTAATCTTAGTTGCACAATGTTATGAGACTATAAATACCTAGTTTCTCCTGGCTTGCAGCTTAGTCAATCTTGGCTCTTGTGCTATTAAAATCCATAAAAAAAAAAAAAAAAAAACTAGTTTCTCTATAAAAATATATTCAATACTAAAATGTTTCACCTACTTTTATGTTTTTAAGAAAAACTTAGCAAATTTCAAAATATACAATTTTAAATTGCAACCTTTAATAATACTAATCTAATTAAACCCAGTTTTCTAATTTTTAAAAGTTACATTAATTGTACTTCTAAAGTTTTGGTCAAAAGAGTCAAAATTAGTGTTTTTGCTGGACTGTACCATGTCTGAATTAAACCTAACATTAGAATAAAACTTTTCAGTGCCTGAAACACCCAATATACCTGGCAATCTTTTTAGTTTGCTTTTTGATTTGATGTGAAAAATTTAAGGCAAGTGAAATGTCTATGTTTGCCTTAGCTAGGCGTATACAATTCTTGGCACAGAAGCCACATAGGAGCTGAATGTCTTATCTGATAAAATTTCTACCTCATAGATATTTTTAATTTCAGTTACAAAATGCACTAGCTTGTCCTTCCTATGTTTTATGCTTCTTGAATTTAAACAACAGTAGTTTTGGGTGTCTTTTTGTCTTTGTTTTGGATGTCAGCCATCTTGGAAATATTTCTTCTTGGGGCCAAAACAAATTTGTCAAAATATCAAAGAGTACTCGATTTTACATTTTTACAGTGAATGCAATAAAAATATTGAAAAATACTGTACTCATCATTTTATTTTAAGCTATAAGCTCAAGAATGAAGCGCTGTGGAAAACGTAGAAAAATGTGTAATGACACCTCTGGTGGTTGACCAGTTGCTGTGACTTGGCTGTTGATTTTGTTTTAACTTTTACGACTTCTAGAATCCATTTTTGAAATCAGTAATCAAAATATTTAGCATTTACATTTTAAGTGATTTGTTTCCCTTTTTAAATTATAGTTGAAAGTGACAGTAAATAAAGCTTTCTGTAATTTATAAAATACTACTTCTCCCTTATAATAAGATAGCGGCTAGATTTGGATGGTTTGCCTATTTGAATCTTTATGGGTTGTTTATACTGCTTAAATTTTCCTTTCAATAAGAAAAATGTATAAAAAAATCAAAAAGTAATTTTTTTATTTCATTTTTAAACCAATGAATGACCTGTTAATAAAAGAAAACTAGTATTACGTTAGCTCCAAACATGCTACTGAATCAATTTGAACACATTGTTTTCATATGGTTTGGTGATGGGCAAGATGGACCCAACAGCGCCCTTCTATCCCATATGTGTACCATCCAGGCGCATGAGAATCTACATCAATGTGCTACCTAGGTAGGATACAATATGACATTTTTTAACAGGATACACTGAAACTAGGTACATCTATGCCTTGCATATTTTATCATTGGTACCTTTTCATACATTACTGTTATACAGTGATAAATTTTCACTTGTTAGCAAATTTTTTAATTTGTTCATTGAATTGTTTTCTGTATGCATTGAAAGGTGCAAATATTGGATGTATTTTGATGTGATAGAGATACAGAGTACTCCAGTCATTGGAACTCATATGATCATAAAATTTTGTCACCTAAATATTTATCTCTTGCTGGGTACTGGTAAAAACCCAGCCAAGCACCGAGTATATTTATATTTGAAAGATTTGTATATTGGTCTAAATTTGTTCGACTGTTTTATTTAATATTATTTAATAAATATAGTAATGGTAATTGTCAGGTAATTTAAAATTTGATTTCTTTCTGAAACATTCTTAATGTTAATATTCTGAGCATTGTTATTTTATTAGGTTGATTGGGCATTTGCTCTGCTTAAGTCCTGAATATTGTTTTGTTGTTGAGGATGAAGCAGGTATTTGTGGGTATGCTTTAGCTGCATTAGATGCTCGTCAACTTAAAACTAAATGTGAAATGTGTTGGATTCCTGAATTACAAAAGAAATACCCTGCCCCAAAGAAAGAAAATGGGGAAATGCTCACTCCAGCTGAGGTAAAATTTTCTTTTTAACTAACTTAGATTATATAAGATACATATTTGTGTATATATATAGGCCCTTCATTATTATCCCTGAAATAGAGCACTTCCATTACCCAATAGAGCCTATGCCCAAATATTGCTGTTAAAAAGTTTAAAAATGTTTTTCAATAAAATTGTTAGTCTATAGTGATTTCCCATTCCCTAATTTTTTTTTTTTTCAATTTCAAATTGAGTTTAGGTAAGAAAATAATTTGTATTAAGTTAATTTATAATTAATATTGTCCAGATACATTTCGGTGAAAAGTTGGAATTTTTAGGGCAATTAAGTTTTTCTAATTTTTTTTATCGGACCAATTTTTGTAAATGACACATATTTTTTGCAAATAACTGAAATTTTAAGTTGCCTTGGTGTAAAAACTTTTAGCAAACTTTTTTGACAACCTTTTTTCCTAATTAAGTATGAATCAAATGATTAAGCTGCATGATTTAGTATTTTCTATCAATAGTAATTTCTTTTACTAAGATCATTTCATTGCAATAATATATTTTGTTTGTTTTCTAATGATATTTTCAATGGTAAGTTAATCTATTTTTTTTTCTTTCTTCAAATTGTTACTGTGATTTTTTTATTTTATTTTTAGAGTTTAAATAAAATTATACCACAAATTCTTCTTCAAAACTTTTATGCTTCAAATTAAAAAAAGTTACATTTGCAACTGAAAACATTATTCCTATTAATCATACTTTTTATTTTAGTATCTTATCATCCAGAACTAAAATATAAAAAAAGTCCAAACCAAAACTTGACCGCGAGGTTGTGGGTTCGAGTCCCGTGTTAGGCATGGGTGTTTGTAAATGTATGTTGGCTTGTCAAATGACGAATGTTTCGGCTCATTATAGCCCTCGTGTTGCTGACGGGGCCAGATAATCTGAAAACAACCAAACCAAAATTGATTTAAAACAGTGGTTTTATTTAGAATTCTATCTATCAATCTACCGAGATCAGCGTTAGTTCATTGAAGGTCTATTTACTCTTTAATAATTTTTTTTTGTATTGGAAATATTCTGTTGCAATTACTACACAAAGGCTATACTGGGTTGAACATCGTTAGGATCTGGACTTCTGAGAGTTCACTGTAGTAAACTTTACTTTTTACTCAGTGCACGAATAAAAACACACTATTTGGATGTTTCAATTGGCTTTTACATTCATTCAGAACCTTTAATAATTGTGTTTTCATCCACATTACTTTTTAGTTCCAAGTTAGTTTGATCCAAATTATTGTCCTTGTTTAGTGATTTTGTATTTTTGAAATCTGGTGTTTTTATTTTCTATTTTACTATTGTTTAGTTTTGGGCCTTGGCCTTGCATATATTAAAAAATAATGATACAAACTAATCGTCTTGTCTTATTTGCCTTAATTGTTCACAAGGTGGAAGATTTTTGGAGAATCTAATAATCAGTATAAATATTAAAAAAACGATCAAATTTTATTTTTGTTTTATTATTTATAATACTAATTTGCAAATATAATAAATATACTTTTGTATAGTATGTATAGATAACTAAATTATATAAAAATTTTTGAACTCTGGCTATATTTTTTCCTATTGATGCAAGAAAAGAAAAATCTACAATGTAATATATAACTTTTATAACTGTGTATTTTACATTTTGCATTTTTGATATATTATTAAGCATAAGAGTATGTTATGTTTATACATTCAGTTAAATATAGTTAATTTACTATATTTTTGGCATGTTCAAGGAATTAGGTTTTATAAAATGTGTTTATGGTGATACTTTTATCATCTTCTTTTCTTACTGTTTTCTGATTTATCTTAAGCTTTAGTGATGCCCGTGTAATAGGCTAGCACATTGACACTACAAAATGTTTATCCTGCTTTGTAGTCGAATAATGTTAATTTTATTGTTATTTTTTAGGAAATAATTGCTGGATTTTATAATCGACAAAAAGCAAGTCCTCCTGAAGTTATTTACCTACACCATCCTTCAATTTTGCGGATGAACATATTGCCTACTGTTAATGATCCAAGCGTACCAAAACGGATGTTGACTTGTATTTTTTCCACTTTAAAAGCAAATGGTGAGCAAATATGTAACTTTTGTTAAAATTGTTTGAATTCTTTTACCCATTGAGACCCATTGGTTGCATATGGCCCACTAACATTTTTTTTGTATTATCGGCTGTAATAAATAAAGTGTATATAAAATTAAAAGTGAATTTTTTACCTATAAATCAAAAATATTGTAAAAAACATATTTAAGAGAAAAAAATAGGTCCCCAAGTATTCTTACAATATTTAGTGAATTATAATATGGTTATAGAAGCTCAAAATAAGTATGAACTTATATTGCTAAATTCTTAGCTACAAAAATTTATTTGCACTTAAATCATACATATATATCAGTAAAGCTTAACTTTAAGAGTTTCACATACCTTCTAGAGTTAAATTTAATTATCTAACTTTTTCCATTGCATAGACAAATAGAGTATAAAACTTTTGCTATAGTTTGACAAAAAGAATGAAGAATAAAATATACAATCGTGTCTGTTCATGTACTTAAATTCAATTAACACTTTAGATACTCTTTATACTTTATATTTTTGTACTTGAACATTTAACACTATATATTTTGCGTACTTGCTTATCACATTGTCCAACTAAACACCTAACTAGCAGGGGTCGCAGACGTCCTATATGTCCTATAAATCCTATATTTTTTAAAAATCGGTAAAAACGTCCTATATTTTACAATTGTCCTATATATCCTATATTTCTACATTAATTCGATCTATATTTTCTTCGAATTCGTAATAACAGTTCCGTTTGTTGCCATTTTTTAATATTTCGGATTCTTTGGCACGATCGTAGGTGAAAAAGACCTGACAAAAACGATGTTTGTAACGGCGGCGCGGCGTTTTATCTCTTGTGACGTCACGTGCTGCTTAACCTACTACTCAACTCTACTGGACCGGCGGGCATAATGCAGAGAGAGATACAACAACAAAACTCTGCCTCGGGAAAAACGGATAAAAACAACTTGGGATTAACTTGCAGGACTACTAAAGAACATTTTGAGTGTTCAGTCAATAATTGATGAAGGAAACAAAAGGGTTAAGATTTACTGTATGATGTCGAATGGCGATTTTTTTATTCCGAATCCTGTACGGATTCTGCGCCACGAATTGTTTACATCAAATCGCTCCAAATTATAGCAACCATAGGCAGTTAGTTATCTTGTCCTAAAAATAGCAGGGCTGCCATTTTTTGACAAAAATCGCATTGGCGCAGAATTCGTACCGGATTCGGAATATTAGCCACGATTTTTTCATAAAAGTCGCCAAAATTGAAAATTACGTCAATACATTGTGTTGTCAAATCCGAACGATCACCAGGGTTGCTTTAAAACCAAGTGCCAGGTTCGCCACGTTCGGCGATAAATCTCCCACTTTTCGCCGCCAATCCAGCCGACACTGAACAGTAAATCTGAATCAACAAAAGACTGCAAACAGGGATAAAAAGAAAATACTTAAAGAAATTGGAACAGTTAAAAATGCTGGAAGCAAAAGACTCACGATTGCAAATAATGTAATTAATAAAGCTTGATTTAGGGATGGAATATTGAAGCAATAACGGATCACGTATTCAGGATCAGGCGATTTCTTTTTTTTAAAGGTGTGTTTTCTATTCTCTTAAATTCAATATAACGAGTATATAAATGTATAAAGAGTTAATTTTGAAGTTCAGTAGCAACTGTGTGCAGTTATTTGATGTTTTATATTGTAATATATTTTTTTGAAAAAATCCTATATATTCTTATTTTGTCACTTTGACCCCTGAACTAGTCATTTATGATACAAATGAAAATTATGTCTGAAACACAACTTAGTCAAATCTGGAGAATTTGTAAAGCAAGAAAATTTACATAACAATTTACTTATTGACTTTCCTCTGTTTCATAATAATTTTTAACTGTTTTCTTCTCTTCAATTTTAAGGATCACATGGAGTTTTTGTGGAAGTTACTGTTGGTGACAAAAATATTGTGGAATCATTTGGTAAACTTGGTTTTCTTAAAATTGCCCACCCAGGTCTTCAAAATGAGGATGCTTTCTACATGGGAAGAACATTTTAACTGTTTAAATGTGAAAATGAAAATATTCAATAGCCTATGCATTTCACTGCCTCGTAAAACAGAAATTTGTTCATTAACTTATGTAATTTGACAATCTTATTAAAACCATTTATGTTGTGTTAAAGAGTTGCTGTTATCAAAGGGATTTTACTAGGTACTTTGAATTAATAGCTTATAATTTTAGTTCATCAGTTTCTAAATTCAGATTGCAAATACTTGAGAGGATTGCAGAGGGGTCAGTTTATGTACTTATTTAAATTGATTGTCGCAAATAATTTCTTATCCTTCATCTGATAATATTTAGATCTTGCTTTACCCAACCCATTGTATTGCCTTGTTGCCTTATATATCTTTGCATATGCCTTATATTTAATTACCTTTTAAATAATTGTGTCCTTTATGTTGAATTTATTTATTGTATTTATTTAAAACTGTGCCTCTTATTTCCAAACTTTATGCCATTTTATGTGTGCCGAGCAAGCAATGCTGCATTTGTAGTCATTTGGTGATAATTTTATCACATTAAATATTTTTACTATTTATTGGAGTTTGCTAAAAAATACTTGTGAATGTTTTGATAATTTTTTACTTGTAAATTAAACTGGATAAAAAAATGATTTTTTTTTTTTAATTGTCCAAGTAGTACCTCTAAAAACATGTTATTTAGGTTAAAATTGAGGTATTCAAAATTCTAAAACTTTTAATTCATATCTTCAAGTTCCCACCTGTACTTATATATTGGCAATTTTGCACTTATTCTACATTTTTGCAAAAAAATCATTTGAAAATTTTTCCTTTGTAAGAAATATTGCAACTTATATTTTTTTCATATGTAAAAAATAATTAGGTATTTTTAATGTAGTCTTCAGCGGGCCATTCGTCCTTTAATTTGGTTAAAATTATTGATTTTAATGATTAAAGCAGCTATGATGAATTCTGTATTGTAAAAGTGGAAATAAAATTTTTTTATTAGTTTTTTGCTTAATACACATTGGCTATTGTTACATTTAAATTCAAATTTTGGCACAATTTTACAAAAATGTTTGGTCAATATCATCTGTTCATTCTCATTCAGATAAACAAAACTAGCTGTAGCTAAATGCTTGACATACTCACTGCTGGGAGCAAAATGATAAATTTATTTTAACCCTGGCTTAGAAATATGTTATATGCTCTTAAGCTATATTTTATGTAGTTCCGATCTCCATTTCATTAAAAAAGTTTAGCTTTGTCTCTTCAGCCACAAAATATAAAGACTTAAATTTGCTAATTTCATCTGTTTGTAGAAATTTTGTATTGTCTCTCCTTCTCTGTGAAGTTTTGAACTATTTTAGAACTTGACTTATCCTCCATAATTAATCTTACAATCTCTAGCATAGCAGCAATTTATGCATGTGTGTTCTATCAAATACTCTAGTTCTGTAACATAGTTTTGCTAGAACGGTTTATTTTAAATTACCATAAGTTTGTAGATATCTGTGGTGTCAATGATATATATGGGTATATGAAGTTTGCATCATTTTAGCCTTGAATGTTTCTTGAAAACTTCAACCACAGCACCAGGGCTCTCATAACTGCAGGATTTAAAGTTTGGCTGATTGGCATTTTGCTTTATCTTTTTGCTTTCTTAGTAATTTGGTTGGGTCGAATGTAAGTCCTCTAAAATACTTTTTATGATCTGTTTGCCTCTGGTCATGTAGAAATGCGATCTATTTTTTAATAAACATACTTGCATAAAACTTTGTAATTGTAGGATGCTACATTGAATAGTTTTTCAAATTTGTTTAAATATATGAACTTAAGTGAGAAAATACCACAGTTTTGAGCCTATATATGATTTAAGAGAATTTTATATTCAAGAACTTTTTTGAATAATTCGGTTTTCACATACTGTGATTGTTGATGGTTTTTTCCCAATTTTTTCTATTCTGGTTGCCACTGTGATAGAAATTTGTGACAAAGGTGAAAAATGTCCAAAAAGAGCAAAATTGCTGGTATATTACTACCTCTTTAGATACCTGAAGATATTTATTAAAATTTTTAAAATTTTGCATACCTTATTTTCAACCTAAATAACATGTTCTTAGAGGTACTATTAAGCCAATTTTGAAAAAAGCGTTTTTTTTTTTTACCCGGCCTATTTGAAATGCAATACTGTACATTACTTTGTACAGTATTATACATGTACAACAAGTTCTGCATTGGAATAACTCAACCAAAACATTTTCAAAGCATTTTTTTTTTTCATGTTAAATATCATACCTTCAATTCCTTTTGCAATATTGGCTATTCAGATTACAAATGTGTATAAAAATATAGACCATTTGCATATTTATTTGTTTACCTTAAATGTACAAGTGTATTTGTTAATTTTTTTTATTTGGCTTCTTTATTTATAAAATGTTTTGATGTGAAATTTTTTAAATGATATATGTATAGCATGTTGCCCATTTAGATTTTCTTATTTGCATTCCATTAGTATATGAACAGATTTCTTTTAATTTTGACGAGAAGTGCATAGAAGTCTTATAATAATATTTTTGTGGGTTCAGTTTTGGTCACACCATTGGAGAATGTTTTAAGGAAAGAAAACGTTTTTATGCATGATTCATTGAAGCATATAGTATCTCATGTTATTGCCAGTTAGTAAATTTAAATGCTTTAGTTTTTACTATAAATACTTTCTTCAAGGTTTTGCTTTACAAAAATATTAATTAAAAAAAAATGACATGCTTTTGACCCTCATTGCAACAAAGTAAACTAATTGTAAGTAGACTGCACAGAAAAAAGAATTTACATTTCCAGTTTTGACCATATTGGTTGGTAAAAGAGGTAATACCTAATATTTATCATATTAGTTAAGATCATTGATGAACATTTTTAGTGTTGATTTTCAATAATAGTTTAGAAAATATGTCATACATTTATTTAAAAAAAAAAAAAAAAAAAAAAAAAAAAAAAACCCTTATAGTAGGAAAAAAATAAAAACTGTAGTCCTCTCTTAAAACCTTGAAAATGTGTTAGTAAACATTGCTATTTTACAAATATTTTTAAAACATGTCATATGGCATAAAAATGAAGCAATGAAGTTGTAATTAAAAAATAGATGTGTTGAAAATACAAAGGATTCTTTTTTTGATTGTCACTGGTTGTTGTGTTACTCTATAAGAATTCAAATTAGCACATTTGCCAAAACTGGATCTTTTATTGTTGTATTCTATAATAAAATGGACCAACTTTAACAGATTATTTTAAAATATATTTAAGTTGTCCTCATAGGTGATTCATTAGTATATGTAGTAAATATATGCTTTGTGTTGTCTTACGGTAACTGGCTTTAGCATAACATAAACCTTATGCATGTACTGTATATCAAAGGAAGAGTAAATGATATCTAAAGTATTGAAGGATATATGGAAGTTTTTGTTTATGTCTATGGTTGCTCCTATTTTGAAGAAATAAAGCCCAATTCTCCTTTAACTATTTGGATCTTTGTGTCATATTGTATGTTAGAGTACATAATTTAAAATATGTGTGAATCATTATACTTCAATGGCTTTTAAGTAGTTGTTAGGTTTTAGGTCCTTAGAAATAATTGTATTGTTTTTCAACTATATTAGTTCTTGATTATTTTTAAAGTGCTAACTTGAATAATGGACGATCTGATTGAGATGAGCAATCTTTTTTCATGTTCATGGTGGTAGTGGTCGACTGGCCATTAACAGCATTAAAATTTTTTTTTAATAAAGGACGTTTAAAATATCCTAATTGGCAATAAAATATCCAAATAGGGTAATTTTTTTCCCTTTAAAATAAAGAATAATGTGAAATAATAGAGCCGATTTTTTAATTAAAAGACTTGAAACGCATGTAGACATGAATTTTTCCTTTTTCATAGGTCCCCTAATATGCAGGCAAAAAGTTTATTAAATGCATACCACTGTTGTCTTGTGTTTACATATGATGCCAGTGGCTTGTTGGTATTCAATAGTCTTTCATATTTACACCTGTGGATTCCACTTCTGTTACAGTCCACTTTAAAAAAATTTCCAGTGTTGTCGGTAACAGTATTTGATAACTAATTGTTTAAGAAATCTAATTTTACAGGTAAGATTAAGCAGGAAATGTGTAATTAAACGATTCACAAAACATCACTGAATAGTTCACTTTTCATACTTATGGGAATTGCTTATTGTAATAATTTTATATGAACATTAGTTAACCTGATTTTACTAAAAAAATCAGCATATCTGAAACAAAACTGTAATACTATGGTTAGCTGATAGGTTAAAACTCTTCATAAAAATTTTCAAAAAATATCAATTACATTTTGATTATAAATAAGGCTTTTAATTTCAGTCCATTCTTATACAAGACTATTATAAATGATTAATCCATTTTCAAAACACTTTTAATTTAAAAGTACAATACCTACAAAGATAAGCAATTTTTATAAAGGTGCATGCACTCTCCATGTTTCATATATGTACGACAGACTTCAATGTAAACCCTTTTGATTATGTGGCATAAGTCCAAAAGCTATTCTGGTCAACTCTTTATGTTCAATATGTTCTTGTCAATGTTCGTTACATTCCTTCAATTCTTGTAATGTTGTTGGCATTGGGATACATAAACTCTATTCTTTGATACTTTAATAGGAAGAAATCACATCACTGGATTAGGCGTTGACATATATGATGTTCCTTTGTTGCCATGCTCGCCCAGGTCTCCTGGTCTCATGGCATGGGATTTCTTCTTGTGGATATATATAAAACACAGAGTTTATTTATCTTCATTCATTGTCAACAGCATTACAAGAACTGCTGTAAGGAACATTTACAGGAAAATGCTACTGAAGATATGAAGCAAACTGGACTACCCTTTGAAAGTGTGTTGTATGGTTAAATAACATTGAACATCTGTAGTATGTATCTAATACATGGAAAGTATATGCATCTTTTTTGCATCATCCATTGTTTAGGTTTTGTAATTCCAAATAAAAAGTGTTTTGAAACTGGATGGGTCAGTTATGCTATCCCTATATATCACAGCTAGGCTACAAATTAGGTACAGTTAGATTACAATTATAAAAATATCAAGTTTATAAGTAAGACTTAGAATGGCCATCAGATTACTAAGTTTTTACTATTTTGAAGAATAAGTGTCACAGTAAAATATTTATATAAGTTATTTATTTCGTAATTTGTTAGATGTTGAGCAAAGGATTACTATACAGTATATAAAGTTAAAATGAATAATAAGATATTAAATATTAATATTCTCATAAAATTTATGTGATATTTCTTCTGTGAATTTTTTACAATAAAGCAATGGTTCACAAGGAGTGGGAATTTTCTCTAGGGGGGGATTTTGTAGTTGTAAGGAAATATATGTGTATAAATGTGAATTTTTTTTAAAATTAAAGATTGAGTTGTCAGCAAATCATCTTTAAAGGATTGTAAATCTCAAAAGTTAGCCCTTAATATAAAAGTTTTACCTATGACTGACATATCTATTTGTGTTTACTCAATTTAGATTTTCATAAAAATTTCAAATGGAATAAATTTTTTATCTAAATTTCAAAATAATGTTTTTGAAAACTTTAGTGCAATCAATGTTGCATTAGCTCCAGTTTTTCTCTTAACTTCTTAGTTGATCTCAAGTTAATTTAAGATTATCAAACTTAAAAAAAAAATGAATATAAATTAACATTCATACTTAATGCTTTGCTGCAGGAAGTTGTCTACTTGCATAAAAGTATTAGAGATCAACACATTTGAAATCTTCAATTTTATATATACCTAGGCATCTCGAGGCTGAAACTAAAAAATTTGGCTGCTAAAGTCAGTTCTACTAAACTCTCAAAGAGTTGATAATGAAGCTTTTAGAAAAATTTACTTATGTGTGTTTGGCTAGAAGCTTTTAAGTTATTAAATACTGGCTTGTTCATCGATTTCAGATTCTTTTAAATTCTACGAATTAAATTTAATAAAACTGATTTGTACAAATGAAACTAATTTGTAATGCTTACATTGGCATAAAATAGCACTCTTGTCATTATGATCTGATTTATATTAACTTTTAAAATTCTGTTACAATTTTATGTACATCTATTGTTTAAAATTTAATTTCAGAATTCTTTTGATAAAAATCATTGGACATTATGGCCCAAACAATATTTTTTATTGGCTTTTAATTCACGTTATTGTGAGAAATTTAAACTTACATTGACACACACAATTTTCTATTCATTAATCAAAGATTTCTGTTAAATTTTCTGATTGGTTTGATTTAGGGCATTAATCTTATACATTTTTAATTGTTTTTAAATTGAAAACGTTATTTGCAATATTCTATTTTGCTAACACTTTTTTTTATTTTAAAATGTTAAATTGGAAGTAGATGTTTGCAAACCTCTGTCTATTTTTAATAGTTGGAATGTATTAATCATCTATACCTATGAGATTTTCTTTCATACCAAGTATCTTTATTTTGGCATTACAAAAGAAATTTTCTTAGTATGTTTAACATGAGAAAAATTATATTTTTATACTTGTGAATATTAAGTCTATCACCATTAAAAAAAAACACCTTTGCAAAAAATGTCAATATATGTAAACCATGATATGCTTTGTGATTTTATAAAATCTATGTCATACATTTTGGAATGCTATTTTTGAAAATAAATAAAATGTATACTATAATTGTATTGTTGATAAATAGCAGCAATATTTAATGCTAAAGAATATAGAATTTTTAATCACTTCTTTTTAAAAAAAACTCGCATCTAATCATTAGCAATTGGTGCCTATTTTTGATCATTAACTGTAAAATGCTGGTTGTTGGGTATGATGCTATTATCATATATGAAGCATTGAGCACTAGAACTGACCATCCCACAATTCGATTCTAGCCTTTTTTCTACAAACCATTCATGCCAGAATGAACCAAATGTGGTTTATCCAATGGCTAACTATGTTGGTCATTAGATAAACTAAATTTGATCGATTTTGCCATGAATAGTTTCGAAAAAATGGAGTAGAATCATCAAAAATCAAATTGTAGATGTCCCGTTCTTGTGCTCAATGCCTCATATGTTGACATACAAATATTTTTACAGTAGTAAAAATGTGATCATAATTTTTTTTCAAAAAGTGCAAGGTTCAATAGAGTTTTTAAGTTTTTTAAAAAATATTTTAACTACCTGAAATTAGCTCTAGTGCATATATTTAACTTTATTTTGTTACTTTTAGCAATGTATGCATTTGAAGGGAAAAATAATATTCATGATGTGAAAACTTAAACATTAATACGATTTTAGTATAAGTTTCAAGCATAACATTTAATTTTGGAAGTTGAAATGGATTCAATTCCATTATTTAAATTGGCCTTGCATGTATTATAAAATTTAACGTTCTATGAAATTCCCATTTTTAATATTTATATTTTATATCACAATCTCAATACATCTTTTGTATGGTGCAATTTCCATGTGATGTTCTTAGGAGGGTAATTAGTTGAAGTAAAATGATACCAATATGAGACATGGGTTCTTGGAATTTTAATGAAAATCAGTTAAAAATTATTTAAACTAATTATTAACTTGAAGTCTTGATAAGGTGCATGTAAATTGTGGAAATATAACTACATCTCTACAATAAATAATTTGTAATAAAGTAAGGTAGAAGAATCTGCCTTGGGTATTAACACAAAAATATATGTATTAGAAATTGTAGTTTTGGGGCTTTGATAGTGTCTAACTAAAATTTTTGTACCTTCTGTCTGGAACTTATATCTGCCAAAAATTGGTATCTACGTGTTTGCCTTCAAAATAGAGTAGAATTAAATAATAGTGCTATTCTTCTCTTCAATACTTAGATATTTTGAGAGGTTTGATTTAATAACCTTTGGATGTGTAATTTGTTCGCAAATAATGGCTTGTGTTCGAAATAACGTGTTATTTTGTCCTTATCGTAACATCGCATCATGATATAATCATTATATGAGAAAAAATACGATTCGATAGTATGTTACTCATCTAAATTCCATGCAGCATAGATATTCTTAATCTCAGAATATTCTCAATCTTGCTCTAAGAATATTCTTGTGTGACATAGCCTTCTTGATGCTCTTGCGCTGGAAAATATCTATTAAAACCTATTTATTTAAAGAATATACCAAGAAATTAAATGCACTTGCATGCGAAAATCTGTTTAACTATATAAGTTGTAAAAAAAACCTCGGCAGTGTAAAAGTCGAGTGAACAAATTAATGAAAATATATGCATATTTACTCTTCTATAAAAAAAAAAACTTGAAAAACTATTCAAGCAATAATATACTGAGTTCCTACTTTTTGTAGTTATGAAAAGTATCCTCTTTAAAATTGACATAAACTTATTAAAACACACAAAGTTCACTACATAAGTATTTGCTAAGACAATTTCCATGTAGAAAATTTTACTTTTCATATCTATCATCTAAGAAAGCTATATATAATAAACTTTCAACAACATGGCAACTTAATTAGACCGTTAATCACTGTAATTAGACAATTTTTGTAAAAGTTAGTAAATGATGAATGAATTTTCCTGGCATATTTCGTTTAGAAACCCACCCAATACTGACTGACTTTTAACCCAATATATCACCTAATACTGATGTCAAATTTATAACCTGGAATATGATGATTTTATTATATAAAATTTAGGGTGGAGAAGAATAGTTGAACTCATTCACTAATGTTTATTGTATTATTTAAATGAACACAAGTATGTTGATCTTGTACGACTTTAATCAGTAGTTGGTATCTTGTGTGGGAGAAAACTTGGAAAATTTTACCTCGGTAGGGCGATAAAAAAAAAGCAGTAAAGCCTTATGAGAACTCTGTTCTTGTCTATACTCTCCTAGTCGTTTCAGAAAGCAGAATTTGTAAAAAAGCAATGCAAGAATTTTAATCATGGATCATCAAAATAAATTATGTTTATTTTCAGTATTGCATTTGTACATTTCAAATGCTCAATAATTCCCATAAATCTTGTAACATTGGAGGTATGATTTTAATGATTTAAAAATTGTGAAGGTTCAGAATTCATAGGGTTTATTGTTATTACATTTCTAATTTTCTCTTCTGAAATGTTAAAGTAAGGAAGTCATTATAAGACTCATTTGAAGTAAGCGTACATTATTTGTAAAATTGTGGCTCTAAAATCTTCTAAAGTACTTATGATTTGAGCGTATAAGTGAGTTTCTTCGATTAAAATATGGATATATTTTCAAAATTACTATCCAAAGTATAACTTAAGATATTTTAGTTGAATAATTGTTGCAGATGTAAGAGGCAATAAGCCAATAAAAGTAAATTCAAATAACTGTTAAAACTAATAAAAGTTGAAACTCTTGCCTACCTCCCTCTCTCCTCTCTCGGAAATTAGAGGAGATTCTTGATATTTGTTATGTAGTAACTTTTTGTTCCTAAACATGATTTTTTCCCCCGGCAATACGACCTTTTTTTTTTGTGAATTTTGCTCTCACTTGTTGGTTGTGTGTTTAACGCTCTGGCCTTGCATGCCTAAGTTGCCGGGTTCGAATCCTGTGTTAAATATGGGTTTTCGTGTATTGGAATCCATGTTAAGTTGTAGGTCACGACCGGATTTGTGTTTAGTGCACAAAAATATGTCGTTGAACATATTAACCAATCTGTGAATCTATAGCCTTTTTCTCTACTTTTTTTACTATTTAAAATCCAGGGGATACAAGTACACTCTTGTTTACCTGCTTTTCGGTGCACATAGTTGATGTTTGCAGGATATCCCAGAAGTTTGTTACGGGTTTATTTCTTTAACTTGGAGATTGGGAATCCGTGTACATTTCAAAATATGTTAAGAAATTCTAAAACGGTTGTGATTTTTATTGGTAATTGATTTCAATTCCTTTCATAGCTCTTTTAAAATGGGGTAAATAACGTTTTTTAGTGTGTGTTTTAAAAATAGGATGTTCGTATTTTTTTTTTTTTTTTTTTTTACATTTGTATGATTTGACATCAGAAATACTAATGTAATTGACTTTTCATTCCATGCAGTGACTGAATGTAAATAAAGTTTCTGTAACTTTAAATAAATATTTCCAACGAGAATCAGGTTATTGTTTTAGGATTCCTTAATTTTAACACTTTTTGCAATTTATGGTCGATTCTCTTCTCTATCTGTAATAGTTAAAAAATAATAAATACCTTAACAACAACCTTAGATTTTGGGAATCGAAGTATTATTTATTTAAATAAATTAGAAGTATATACAAATAATTTATTTTCTATATAAGGAAATGATTCTTAGCAATGAAAATAAACAGGTTTTACGATTAAAATGTTTAAAACATATTCTTTGCGATAAAAAACAAGTACATATTTTGAACATTTTTAGCAAAATGTCAAAACGCTGTTCACACTTATCTCAAACACTTCTTATCTTTGTATAAAGTTGTAATTGTTCTTGTTGCCACTCCAGCATCTGGTTTTCCACAAAATGCTCTATCAGTCATATTCCTTGGGCTGAAATTTTGTAAAAGAATTATTTTCAACTTTAAAGAAAACTAATATGTTTCTCATGGTGTCCAGAATATCACAGTTGAGATTAATTGAATTTGGGAATAATTCTACAGTGCCATGTACTAGCACTGTATAAGCAAGTTGTACTGTATAAGCAAGCCGAATTTAAAAAATTTATTAATTTAGATTCGGAATTGAGGGCCGCGTAATGTGGCGGAGCGTTTATTAATTCTTGCTCATCAAAGTTTAAGCATCTCTCTTAAAGCTAAGCACAATTCAATTACTGCTTGTTTTGGGATTGAGTAGGTATTTAGCGAACTTCAGTAAACGTTCGACAATCATCTTTTTAATATGTTACTTGGCATATACTGTATTCTTTGATGAGAGTGTAGAAAAACTCATGCCATGGATGTTGAAATGCTGATTGATCAGAAGAGTAGCTCAAGGATATGTATACTTTCACTTTTTATACAATAAATGTTTCATATTCATAATTTTAAGTTGTTTTAGGAGCACAACCTACACTTAAAGTTTAAAATTGTATCTTATTATTTAAGTATAAAAATTTAACTAATTTGCATTTATTTTTATTTTCAGTGCATCCCTTAGGGAAAAGCCCAATATGGTTCAGATATGAACCTTATCTGAAATTGATGCTTTGGAAATTTTTAGATCTAGTATAATCAATAATCATATATGGCTATATAAATGTCCATATAAGGAGAATTATACATACGAACTTGAATTTTTTTACTATGTAATATTTTCATCGATATATATAAAACAGAGTTGTCTGTACGTCTGAAGCTTATACAAATCCACAATTTTGCACCAAGAGTACGAAATTTGGTACATAGAAGCTTTAGTACTTGGAGATTGTAGAGAACAACTTTTGAATTCGATTAAAAGTTGCTTTCATTGAAATTTAATGACATTAAAAAAATTTATGGAATGTCAAAGTTATTATTTTTTTTATTAGATCAGAATAAAACCAAAGCTTATTTTAATGCGTCCTTTTTTTTCTGATTATTCTTAATAATTTGTCGGATAAACAGTTCGAATTTTATTGTAATATTTCAATATATTTACTGTCAGTCGATACCGTTAAAAACTTCTGCTCATGTGCGGTTTTAAAGCCTTTTTTTTATGCATCGTTTTGTTTTTGTAGGTTTTAAATTCATCCTGTTTTTGTGCTGACCAAACGGTATAGTGGTTAGCATACTAGCTTCTAGTCCGCGAGGTTGCGGGTTTGAGTCCCGTGCAAGGCATGGGTGTTTGTAAATGTATATTGGCTTGTCAAATGACGAATGTTTCGGCGCATTATAGCCCTCGCGTTGCTGACGGCGCCAGATAATCTGAAAACAACCAACCATCCTCTTTTTGTTTACGTTTTATATTGTCGTCAAAGATGTATTGTGCTCAGCGGATTTTGATTTTATTTAATGGGTATTTATAACATTTAAACAAAATAAATTTATTAAATTCCTTTGTATTTTATTAGCAAATATCTTCTGCATTACAGTTGCCATAAATATCGAGCATCTAAAAGCTCTTTTACCAACATAATTTACCACTTCCTACAGCATACTCAGTGAGCTCACTTCTTCCTGTCCTCTAGTACATATATACTTTTGTGCCGTTATGGAATGTTTTCAGTCGATTTTTGGTCAACTTAATAAATCTGTTATATCTTTTTTTCCAGGATGTATCCATTACAAGATCAAATGTAAGAAGGCCATCTAATGAGAAATATCTACGTTTATTATTAGGTGCGTTGTGTGGCACCGCGTTGAACAATATTTGTATTATTACGTTATATCATTGCCACTTGGGAGATAATTTTTCAGTTGGCGAACAATTTGATAGATAGCATTATCGTTTCAATGCCTGTCAATTTTTCTCTTGATTCAGATTTTGTTTTATTTTAAAACAAAAATTAAGAACTTGGTACAAAATATGTTCCTGATTATTTTTAAAACAGAGGCTAGAGCTGCACTATAGACACCAGGCATATTTTGATATTATTTCTATGTTTACAAAATTTAAAATGGTTAAATTTTTCTACCTGGATTAATTAAAATTATGAACCTAACTTCATTTAATGAGAGTGAGTCAAAATAAATATGCATAGAATCTAGCATAGCAATGGATTATTTAGGCTCAATTTGACTTCATCACTTGCAGCCTCAATTGTAGATTCGCGGAAGATTATTGCAATTCTCTGAAAACTTTCAAATCATTTCGGCATTTGCTAATATGCCGCCAAAAAGAAAGAATATAGATGTTAAGTATAGAGCATCTGCCGCCAAGAGAGCTAGGGCATCACCGCTGTAAAAACAGCATCGACTGAAGAATGACCGAGTGCGCAATTACAAAATGAACTAAAAGATGGATCTGTTATGGTACATTGGAAGCTGATCATCAACAACAATTAATCCGAAGAAATTCCACGACTATGTTACACAGAACTGATAGATGTCCTTCAACGGGTCCCCGGCAGCCCTGGGCAATACAGCTAGTTATATATATAAACATGGATGTTATTATATATATAATTACAAATGGTCATAACACATTTAATTTGATATCTATAGTCATCTATGTTTATAAAGTTCGTTTTGTACTTTGACTAAATTAAGACTTCTCACTGGTGAAAGTAAATGTTAAAACTATTGTTTTCTCACCAAAATCAATAATATAGTATAGACCTAATTGGCGTTTGATCAATACCACAGATTTAATAAATTTCCTAAAAGCTAATAGGTACAAGTACGTGTTATTTTACTTACGATTTCTCGATAACATTCATAGGCACGACTGTTATGTACTCAACATAGAGTTTAGGTTTCTTTATCAAATCAATTGGGTTCTTAGAGGCACTCATCCATTTAAAGGAGACACTTTTTATCTCTCCTAAATCTTTATCAGTTGTTACCAAATATTGATATCGAGATCCGTGGTAAAAATCAGTTACTCTGAAAAGTAGAAAATGACATTTATTAGAAATCAGTTACTCTGAAAAGAATAGAAACTACTGTAAAATCGCAATAATATGGACTACATTAGTCACGATTTTATTTTATTTAATATTTTGGACCACTTAATTCATAAAAACCTCAGAGTTTGATGGGAAATAAATTTGTTTTCAATGGATTTTCGTCGTACCATCTTGTAGGATTTGTAGTGTATTTTGTTTAAATGCTAACTTTTATTTATCCGTACAATATCTCCCATCATTGGGATATAGTGTGCAGTATCCTTCTAATTGGGTATTCCATTATCTGTTTCCATGAATTCAATTAGACGTTTCAGATCCTGATCTTCAAATTGACTCTTTCGGACATTTTGATTACTCCAAAGGTCCACGTCTGAAGTAATTGACTTGGAAGTTATTTTCTGGATGGCAGATGTGGTTGTCCTAAACTTAGACCATGCATTGGAACCATATCGACAGTTCTCCGGACATGACCTTCTGAAAAGAGCTTCCGCATTCCCATGGGATGTTCGCCGAATAAACTGTATAGTGGTTAGCGAGCTAGATTCTAGACCGCGAGGTTGCGGGTTCGAGTCCCGTGTTAGGCATGGGTGTTTGTAAATGTATGTTGCCTTGTCTAATGACAAATGTTTCTGTGCATTATAGCCCTCGTGTTGCTGACGGCGCCAGATAATCTGAAAACAACCAAACCCATGAGATGTTACTTTTTGTGGCGCATATTCATTTCATATTCCTGTAGGTTTGTCCTTCTGTATTCTTTAAATTGAACAATCAAGTCAGGGAAGCATGATCAGTTCTTAGGAAGAATTTTTAATGGTAAAAGTAATGATGAAAGGGCTCTACGGCTTTTACTATTACCAGTAACTCTTTTCTCGTGACACTGTAGTTTCATTCAAATTTAAAAAGCTCTTTTCTTAAGTAAGCGATGACTTTCTCCTGTCCTTCAATTTCCTTGGAAAAAATTCCCCACGCTCTCATTTCTGTCATCCGTGTCCAGAATAAAGTTCTTAATTATATCTGGAAAAGCCAAAACTTGCGCCGATGTTAAAGCTGTCTTATGTTGATTGAAGGAATCGTCATATTCGGCAGTCTACATTAACTTCTGCATGCTATCTGTTAGTTTAGGTAGGGGGTCTGGACTTAAGGAATGTTCAATGATTATTATCTTTCATCTCGTGTGACAACTTTCCGACCTCCTCATGTTTCGAAAATTGAAGTCTTCGAGAATGTTGTTCAATTGGGGAATGGGTTCCAGTATCAATGTGAGCTTCATTCTTTCGACGAAATGGTGAAAACATCTTAAAATTCTCTTATAAGGTTTTCAACAATTATCTCTTGACTCCCTTCCAACCGAGCATCAGCGAGAAGCTGAACTAGTAAATCCTCGGTGGGTGCAGTTGAATTGTTCCGTAGATTTTCGTTCGATTCTTGTTACAGATGGCAATTTTTTTTCCTGCACTGCAAGGCCTATTCTAAGGAATTTTTACGACTGCCCAAACTTCCGTCGTCCCCCCCCCTCCCCCCCCCACCTTACAAACATTATTACGCTAAACAGAGAATAAAAAAATTAGAAAAAATAGGCCTATTAACAGTCTCACAATGATATTTTCGCCTCCTATGTATGGAATTCAAAATTGTGATTCGTCATGTTGTCGATCCATAAGTCCCCATTTATACGTTTATAATTTCAGGTCTTCCTAGTTTTTAAATTTAACACAAAGTTGTTAAAATTTAAACCTAATTATTTAACTTAAAACACTACTAAATTCGAGGCGTTAAGGGAACGAATAACCGCCAGAATAGCTTCGATTATGTTAAATATGCCAATTATTGGGTTGCCTGGTAAGAGTTTTTCTTGAAGCTGAAACTTCAAAGAAGGAAGGGTTGCATAAACAAATAAAAAAGTCGTTTTAAATTTTATTATACTCAAATTCAAAAAGATGAATAATAATTGCACTCATTTAATAAAATCATATTTTTAATTTCCTTGTTTTTCTATTTTTTACGACTGCCCAATATCTGATTTACGACTGCCCAAATACAATTTACGACTGCCCAAATAGGCCACGACTGCCCGTTAGAATAGGCCCTGCTGCACTGTACTACATGCTATGAGAGGCGAAGCCTAATACTCACGCGTAGCCTTACTGGTGACCCTGTGGACTATGGATCCGCGCCTAACGACAGTGGATTGCAGAAGACGAATATATTTTGGATTATTTTTTCCCATATGCAGCCTACGCTACAGATTTGTGATCACGTGACTTTTATGCTGCATTTCATAGTTGACACGACCATGCCAGCCTTCCATGCCAATCTATTCGTTGACATGGTAGCCGTTCGGACCATATGACTCAACATTCAGCAGTCTCCCGATCTGACCGGGAATTCATCAAGCCCCTTGCGTTTGCTTTTATTACTTCCCTAGGAAGTACTGCAACAGAGTTCTAATCATCAACTATTTTCAATCTACAAACTCTTGTGACAGGTATTGGCAATAGATGGCAGCATCCAACAGCATTCTGGATTTACCGCCACCATCGATGATCATCACAGAGCCACCTAAGTAGTAGGTAACACGTCTCTATTAACGGGAACTTAGATGTCCCTACGTTATTGTACGCTTTCATGTAATCTAAGGCTATTTAACTAAGACTAATTTTTTATTTACTGTTGTAATAATAGTGTCTAAATAATCCTAACGAGCTGTTATCCCTTTTGTTTGGTGATTGAAGATGTTGACTTATAATTGCCTTGCAGAAGCGAAGCCTAAACTACGCGCTACCTCCGGCCGTTAAGAGGGGTGGTCGCTCGAACAGGTTTTACTGTAGACTAAAAAGATCATTGTGCATTTTTTTTTATCTATTTAAGTCCAATATAAAGTGTCGTTTAAAAGAAATGACTCGAAACTTGGACAAAACCATTTTAATATTTTGGCATACGTGGGGGACATATTCAGAAACTGCAAAAATATCAATGACATGTGATAAATATGGAATAAGAAAGTTGTGCATGGAAGTTGTTTTTTATAGATATAAATACTGGAGCAAAGTTCAAACTTAGGTCTTGATTGAAAAGCCCTCCCACAGAAATTTCTTGGTTGCAATCTTACAAGTGGCTACACAATTTTACGTTTAGTCACAGTATATGGGACATTTATTCATTAAAGTAGTTCAAAAGAAAACGTATTTTCTTATACTTAAGTACATTTTAATTAAGGGGCTTTTTAAACGCTTTTTATATGTTTTGTAAATTAATTGAATTACATACTAAAGTCAACATAACTACTTTTTATACTTAATAACAAGCATAGTACTAATTGTATAGTTAAATGTTTACTAACCTATTTTGGGATTTGTCTAATACATCAGCTTTGGATCCAAACAAAGTGATCTCAAGGGTACCTTTGACATCTTTATGAGAAGTTTTTGGTTTAAAAAGTTTCACATTTACTTGATAGTGGTAAACTGAAAAAAGCGTATAAGCTCTTATAATACATTTTATGCAAATTTTTTTAAGAGTAATACAACACCCTCAATTTGATAAAAAGTAACATTAATAGCAATTTAGCAAATACAATGTGAGAAATGTGAAAGTGAGATGATTACTAATAAAATGTTTGCTGTATTTGTTTGTGTAAGCATTTTAGTATTTTTTTTAAGGGTGTAAGGTGTCGTAAAAATGCTTTTTAGGAGGAAGGGTCTGAAGTATGTCGATTTTCGTTCTCCAGTTAATAAGGTTATCTCACAAATTTTGTATTTTAGGCTATTGAATTTATAATTATACCAATTTTAATCAAGAATTTCCGAAGTCATGAGCTTTAAAAGTATATTGACTGAATGCCACACTAATACTCCCTTCTCCTGCAACCGACGAATCCTCTGTAGTTTCTTATTGTTGCACACTCTGTATTTGTATGTTTATACAAAAGTAATAATATTTTTAAGTTTATAGTTTAGTAATATTAGGAATTTTCATACAGTTTCAAAATTAACTCTAATTTGTATCTCATACTCATTCAACATTTGACCATCAAATGCTATGTGAATTTCTATTGCGACATGTTTTCATAAACACATTTAATTTGAATCGAAATCCATTATCCGATTTTAAAAGTTTTTAGCATGTTGTTTCAATTAAAAAGTTAATTCAATAATATTTCATACATTAAATTTATCGTTTATTATTTAGGTACTAAACTTGCACACAATTTAGTTACTACACTAAAATTAGTAAAATATGTATGAAACTTAATACTAGATTGTCTAAAGAGCAATTCAGGTTTCATTTTGAAACAAATGTTTCAACTTTGAAAATTACAAACCATAAAGTTGGAAAAGTTTTATATTCGTTTGGATTAGCGTTACAAATATAAATTATCTCTTTATAGAATGTATGAATTTAAGCGATTTATTTGGAATCGTTTTTTGAATTTTGTTTTATTTATATATTACGAAAAGGCGTTTGTCCAAATGTTACTCTCATAGATTAAAAGAACAGATATAGAGTTTTTATGTTTGGTATATTCATCATTCTTTAGAATAGTTGTTAGTTAATTTTAAGTTAGAGATAAAGAAATAGTTAGTTACCAAATAATTCATCCATTGAAATTGAATTAATTTATTGAAATTATAGTATATTTTAAAAGCTGTTTGATAATAATTTAAACTAGGTGGAGTAATACACCTTGTAAATTGATAAATCATGATATAAAAAGGGATTCTGTTCGAAATGAAATTAAAGTATTCACGTGAATTGAAAGAATTTAAAGTACAAAGTATTAAATATCACAATTTTCTTCACGAATTATGTGAATTGTAATTTTAAAAGGGACTAATGTACTTCTGATTTATTATAAATAAATAAGTACAATGGAATACGTACTATTTTGACTCATATTTAAAAATTGAACATAAATGTCTTTTCTATCGATATTAACGGTATATTTAGCAGCATTAATATTTTATTAAAAAATTACAGTAAAGTAAATAGTTCAGTAATGCTATAAATAGAACTTTGATAAGTAGAAAAAAAAAAAAAAGGTTCAGTACTTAATTCTTAAAATTTCTTACGCCAAAAAGGAGATTTTCCTGAGGTCTGGAGATATAAGGAACGCTGAATTGAGGAGTTTTTGAATTTATATTCGTCAGCTCTTATACCCATGATTGCGCATCTTTTGGTATCTGGACCACATTCAGCGCATTTTCCAGCCAGGAAATCTTTCCAGCTGGTGCATTCATAACCAACAGGGACCACTTTCCTGTAGTTAATTGAATGGTGCATGAAATCCAATGAACGCTGATGGTTGCAAGCTCCGAAACGTCTAAGTCCTATATTAAAAAGGATATTATAATAATTTTAAATAAAAAAAAATGCTCTTCTTCTTTGATAGCTAGATGAACTAATAGCTATAAAAGAAGTAATATACCTGGTCACTTAATTTAATTTGTGAACAACTCTGGATTACCAAACTGTTTTTCATAATTAAATGAAATAATTTAATTCTGGGTAAGTGATATGATTTTCATCGCCTTGTTTTCAAAAATTAGAAAGAATTTAATGTTAAGATTCATGCTCTTCAGTAAAGCCGATTGATATATATACTCTTAAGTAGGGGAGACTTGCGTACCTTAGGGCCACCATGTACCTATGGCCATCCCACTTTTATTGAATAATATTTAGTTGTAAGTTTTTTTTACTCACATGGGTAAGTGGCAAACCCAATTGCTCTTTTGGCAGCCATTTTAAAATCTTAAAGGAGAAAGCTGTGGTAAGTTATACGTGGAAAACGTTTTTATATGATCTGCAGTAACATTTTGCAGCTCATGTCTTTTATTGTTTTACAAAGTTAAGTCAAATATTTTTTTTCTAATTCTAGTAAATAATTTTGTTTGTAACATTAAATACTAAATGAGATGTTTAAACAAGTTCTTTGTCCATGTGCATTTTAGTAGAAGACATTTTATATAAAATTACCAAGTCGTGTACCTAGGGCCACATATAGTTGCCTTGTACCTAGGGCCATAGCCCTAGGTACAATTACACTCATATCTTTTACGTTTTTATTTTATTTAAAAATTTTATTAATAAATGGAGGAAAATGGCCTTAATTATCTGAACCATTTTGATTCTGTCAAATCTTTTTATTGGATGTTATTTAAATGAGAGGGGGCTATATATTTTTCTCTGAAATTTTCAATGTTCTTGACTTTTAAAACTATATTTGCTATTATTATTCAGGATTATTAATTTGTTTATATAAAAAAATGCGAATTTATGAAAAAAAAAAAAACCTGTAGTATTTCCTAAAGGTCAAACACACAAAGGCGTGTTTGGATCCTTTAAGAAATACTACAGTATAGCGCACTGTAATTGTATACTGGCAAACGCTGGAAAACCAATCACCATATACGTTTCGGAGAATGTTGACAAATCCTTTCCTTTGGCCTTAACTCCTGTAAAGGTTCTAGCGGGCTTTCGTGTACCTGGTGTGTGGCCAGTGAATCAAAACTTATTCATGAGTTCAAGTGTGACCGACATACCAGATCCATCCATAAACTGTTAAAATAATGATTTTCCGAGGAAGAAAGTGAGTCAACATTGATGAAACTGAATGTTTTTGAATTAAATTCAGTTTTACGGCAATATTTTCAGAGTCTTCGACATCAAAACCCGTTTCATGTGCTGCTGAATTTTTTCCGACATCTAATTCCATTTCATGTTCCATGTTTGAACAGGTACGGCCGTTTCCAAAAGCTAAACCTCGTACATCCAAAACAGACGTCCAGGAAGATGTAGAATCTTGACAGACATTCCCGATAAGAAAGCAATTGAAGAAAACGTGCGATTAGAATGGCAAAAAGAAAAATCGTGAAAAAATCTGTGTTTCAAAATGAGACAACTTCATTTGAAGAATTATCAGACATTGTATGTTCTTCTGATTCCGCTGATGATGCAAATTCTTCAGTAGCTGATATAAGTGATACAAAATCTATTATTTTAAGTATTTATACTAATCCCAATGGAAAGTAATTGCTATAACGATGTATGTATATAAGTTTCACATTTTTATACGGCCCAGTGTCTCTTTTTTTGTGCATTGAAAAATACCTTAAAATGCATATCTTAAAATGGGTTTTGAGAAGTAAATTTTCAAAGAAAATTGTAGATTTTGGGTATACTCTACAATTTCTGATTCATAGTAAGAAAGCGAATATTTTCCAAGTTTCCTGCTGTTCTTCTACTAAATCAGCAATAACGGATTTATGGTAAAATATTATTTTTTATTATATACGTTGCTACTAAATGCTGAAAATAAAGTATTACCTTCAGTCAATCCATCTGTAATGAAGGATTTCAACTTATCCGTTTTACATCCTGGTTGATTTCGACCATTATTTGGAAAGAAGTCCACATGTCCGGCGGGATGACTCATACCAAAACCTTTTTTTAAGAAGCAAAACTAAAGTTATATAAAAAATTTGGAAGAAAGCCGGCAAAAAGTAAAACCTTTATAAATAGTGTAATGTAATAGGTATAAGTAAATACAGTAAAGATTTAATTCTAAATTCTCGGCTTATGTAGGATTAAAGGCATATAATAAGGGCACTTTTAGAGTTACATGTTAACGATACATTCTGTTTAAAATTGCAAGTAAATGACTTACTTTGATTTAGAAATCTGTATGAGAAACTAAGAAACTGGATGATTTTTTTTTTGAAAATTAAAAAAGAAAAAGCCAACAGCTTTGTTTAGCGTTATTTATCGACTACAACACTTAGCTTTTGATGTACAGTACGCAAAAAAAATCCGACTGAGGGCTATATCTTCGGTTCTAATTATCGTAGAATCGTGCGGTTTGTACCAAAATGTTTTGTTTACGATATTCGATATGTCTGGTGTAACATTTTTTTTTCTTAGGGGTCTGTTTACTTCGTAAATGTAACTCTATTTTTAAAAATTTCAATACGAACCCCTATTTTTTATGTTTTCATTCGATTTTGAATAGCTCGTTTAACCTAGATACCAAATTTCAGTTCATTAAGTTGAGAAACACGTCACTTATGAGCGAAAATAGGGGTTGGTCTTGAGGGCGAATTTCTTTATAGCGGGGAATAATCGAACGTTTTGCATGCTTAAAGACGTAATCTAATACACGGTCCCTTAAAGTGAGCTTTTTTACATTTTTGCTAAAATATTGAGAACCAAAAGTCAAAATGGAATGAAAAAAATTCTGGATGGGTTTTCGACCATGATTATTGTAATGGAAGCAGATAAAATATATGTTTCTATTTAAAGAAAAGTCAAAACTTGTTTCATTAACTAATAATTAATCATTAAAAATCAGTTTAATACAAAAGTTCTAGTTATTTATATTTTTCCTTAAATAAACTATCGTTTGAAACAAAAATTGCTAAAATTTATTAACTATTTAAGAATTTTCGGCTAAAAAAACAAATCTTCTTTTTAACATTAATTTGTCACTTTTTTGACATCATTTAAATTAGACCTTCCACGATTTACAACGGTACTTGACTTTTGTTATTTCATCAATTAGAATACAAGATATGGCCATTGTTCGGATTTTTTTTTTTGCGTACTGTACATGATTCACAACAACCAGATGCTCTTACAGTATGACATAGAACCAAACAGCTGACCATTTAAATCTTTTTTATTAACTTCGATTTTGTGTGTGTGTATAATGGGTGGGTGGTTGGCTGTGTATGTCGATGGCAGGCAAATCTGCAAATGTCTAATTAATCCCCTTGCCGTCATCCAATCGGTCTGAAACTTGGCAAATAGATTCGATGTCGATGATAATGCATTATATCGCTGCCACTAAAAAGTCGCTTTTACGGAACACTAATAAACCAACTTGCCATCATCCAATCGCGCTAAAATAGTATTTAACCTACCATTAAAGAAACTCTTTCCTCTTGCTAAATTTTTTTAAGAAATAAATTATAAAATTGTTTTAATCAGAATAAATAAAAGATATTTGAATGTGAGTGCATAAATTCACATTCATTTTTAATAAATAAATTTTGAAATTGTAGTTTGCCGCACATTTTGTTGATGGAAATGTTTTTAATATTTCAAATTAGATGCAAACACCATGCACACGCTGTTTACAGAATCAGCGCTGTGTTAATATGTATAAAAATTGACAATGCATGTAAAAGATTTATATTAAAAACTTTGTTTTTATAGTTTATATTATTTAACTCTATTTTTCATATTGCATTAACAGTAAACAGTTGTAACTAAATTAATAATGGTTATTGAAAGAAACATATGGCGTAATAAGGTGTGTATAAGAGTAGGTTTTTGCATAATGAATGGAAGGTAACAAATGACTCTCATAATTACAATTTCAATCTTAGACCATGTGAAAACACAATGTTTTAAATTGAACTTTTTATTCTTGCATTGGTCATTTTTATAAATAAAATACAGTGGAGGTCAAAATTATAAGGGCAAAGAAAAAAAAATGCTAAATCTTGTCTACAGTTGGCCGGAAAATTATGCAAATTTTACGTCTGAAAAACAATGATAAATGAAGCATTTTTTATTATTATGTATTAATAGAAATATATGGGAAATTCATATTCATAAAATGTATTTTGCATTTAGACAGCCATGTGATATGGACACAATTATAAGGACAAATGTACTTGGATGATCTAAAAAGCAAAATTTGCATGTTTTTTCTTCTGCACACACCACTCCCAGACGGTATAATGATTTGTGAGTGATTGGGAACGTCATATTTTACTTTTTCATTCATGTCACTAGGTACTAAACTTTCGGAGTTCGAGAAAGGGAAAGTGGTTGCTTTTAAAATTTCAGAACTTACTGCATTCATACATGACTCATAAAAGTGATTGTAAAAAAGTGGGAGACTATTAATTATTGTATTTCAGATCAAAACTTTCATTGTTTTTATAATTTTGTAGAGTTTTTGCAATGAAATTTTTTCTTAATTATAGCAAAACACTCATATTTTGCATTTCTCAATGTTTTAAATTCTAAAATGATTCCTAACATAAAAGAGCATTTTATGTCTGCATTTCACTTTATTTACTTCAGAAATAAATTTTTTCTACGGAATTTTCGTTTGTCCTTATAATTCTGACCACCACTGTAGGACCAATCACAGCCGAAACAAAACAGTGATGTTTTACAAAATCTATCTAATTTTTTACTTTACTTTTCAGGTTTTCAAAAAATATTTCAATGTTTATAGACTAATTAAAAAATTGGGGAAAAATTCGGATTTCTCTGTGTAAAACTGTTAAGACGTGGAAGGAAAAAAAAAAAATTAGTACTCCACCCCTTCACCATTCATTATAATCTTAGAATACTTTAAAATCAAACTAATTTTTCAGTAAACTCATCAATATTTTATAGAGTCAATTTGTATTAACTTTATTAAATTTAATGGTGCATTATAAAGTCACTTGATTTTGAAATCAAATTTATTATTATTTTAATAGTAAAGTTTTCATTTTTTATAAATTACTAGTAATAAAAGATAAATGAACCCATTTGAATTAAAAAATTTCCAAGCTTTTAAAAATGCTTAGATGAATTTCTATAAAATTTATTTTAATATTAAAGGCTGTAGGCACTATTTGGAAGTTTTGAGACACCATCAAGCTTCTGAACACTTCCATAATAGTCATCTAATAATTATTCATAAATTATTAGCTACAACTTATAAAACTGTTTGGGTGTCTAAATATTCGCACTTCTTATGCTAAATTAACAAACGCCCAACTTATACTTAAATTAAAAATGACGTCCATCTTATACTAAATTGACAAATTGGGTACAACATGGAGGGCACCTCAGCACTGCCCCAGTTTGAATAGAACCAAATATAAGAACACTGAGATTTAGAATGTCTGGGACCTAAGATGACCCCGCCATTAAATTCGACAGATAGGAAACCCACTACGTATAACGTAACATGACTCCTGATGATACTTCAACGTTTAACCAAACAGAATCCCTCAATTAGATGTCATTTTGAAGTTTCGAGTGCTGCCAGGCATCTAAACAATTCCATAATGAACAGCGATCACTTATCATAACTTATTTTTCGGCAGAAAAAGTATGATAAGTGATGAATTAACAAAATTTCCCTTTGGTGCCCTACTTAGAAAATTTCTGAGGAGAAGCGACTGCCTGCCTTCTAAATCTACGCCCCTGTTTTTAAGGATAGAAAACTTAAAAAGAGTGAATTTTTACATTCATGAATGGGCATTCGGCCAAAAACTGATTGAATGTATTAATTATAAGTGGGGCAATAGATTTTTAACCTTGTTCAAACAAATAGACTCGACAAATGTTGGTAAAATTTAGTAAAAGTTTTTTTCTTGAAATGGAAATTATGCCCCAACCCCGAAGAAATTTTTAATTTCTGTTCTGACTCTAACACTGCAGATGAGGTGTTGATCTGAAGAAGAATTAGCCTGGGAATTATGAGACTTAAATAACAATTCACGTAACCTTTTTCTTTCAGCCTAAATTGTGAATTAGTAGGAGAAGGGATAATGGGTGGCGATGCCGATTGATTTCACCCAATAATTACCTTTCCTTTGAAAAAAATACTGAATTAAAAAAAACTTGTATAAACTAACTTTGTTGGCTTTAGAGCTTTAATAGGGTGCACCGCCAAATTTTTTTCAAGTTAGCACCTCCGACAATTAGGTCAAATTTGTCTCTTTGACAATTAGGTCAATTTGGCGCCACAAGCGAAGCTTTGCTAGGCATGCACCTTTGACTGCCAATGTTCGTTTTACTTTCCTTGTACGTTACACTTTCATTGTATATTGTACAATGAAAGTGTATATGGTTATGTGACGGTTGGTCTAAATATGATTCTGTAGTAAAAGTGTAAATAGTAATTTTCTCTTATGTAGAGTTATTATCCTGTTATTTTAGATAAAGTGCATATGAAAAAAAATTAAAATACTTTTAAAGTTTATTTAATTTTTTTTTTTTTCAAAAATATTTCGAATAACAGAAGTCGACTCATAAGCGGATGTATTTAGAGTAAAGAATTATAATAAACAAATAATATCATAGCGTCTAATTTACTTGAAAATTAATAAGTTCTATTTTTTTCCAAGTAAAAATTTTAATTGTGTATTATATTTAATGTAGTTTCTAGTAAGTTATGTGATTTTTTTGGTCTTTTTGGTGAGATTATGCATCTGTAGACGAAGCGTATGTAAAATCTTGATATCTTGGTCTGCTGATCCATAAAACTGTCACATTTTAAAATTGATCGTATGAATTGTATCTGTAAGAAGGATATTTTAAATGAAACGTATCTTTTATTAGCAGATTATATTGAATTAATACAAATTCAAACTAAAATTTTGCCAGCTTTATATCGCATATTTCACAAATAAAATGGTTAATTATAAATTATAATAGTTAGTAAAAATTAAACAATTGCCTAATACGTATTAAATTATCAATTTGTAAATAGCTCATGATTCTACTTCGTAGTTTTATCTATCACTTGCTAAAATTTTGCGGTTAATATCTAAATTGTTTATGCTGAATACAATATATCCAAAAATTCATTCAGTAGTTTTTCTTCTGATCTTAGATCTTTGTTTTTTGGGTGTTAGTAATAATATTTTTACTAGCAAATAATTTAAGATATAGTAAACTCACCGATAAACAAAACATCTGTAGCATCTGAGTGAATGACATCCACAAAGTTAGCGTCTGTTGGGTCCAATCTCACACTAGGAGGCATATTTTGAAAATATGGCTCAGCAGGATCACAACCTAAGATTATATAAATGTCTTGATAAAATGAAAGGATAATATAATACAAGGCTCGTGGACTTATGTGTTAAAAATAAGATCAATATTTGTTTTTGAAATGATTAAAATATATCTATGTTGGAATATTTCCATGTTTGCCTAAATTTGAGAAATGTACTCACATTTGCTTAGGATATTTCCTTTAACAATAAATTAATACTGTTTAAATAATTTAATAGAAAACAATTTCTAAGTCATTTAAGCAAGTAAGTTTGGCGCAATTAAATTTTTATCGATAAATGCAAATACAAATAGAAATTTGAAAACCAACAACAAGCTCAAAATCCAACATGGTTGGTCGAGGAAAAAAATATAAATATAAATCGTATTATATTGATGTTTGTTTAGTTTATGAAAAATAATTGAACTATAATATTTTCTGTTGCTAGTTGGTTTAGTAAGTACACTGTTGTAATACACATGTTTCTATTTAAGAAATAATCACACGTTTCATTTAAACACGTGTCCATAAAAATTGTTCGTAATGATATGAAGAAAATCACGATAAACACAATACGAATTACAATAGATTGATCGACAAATATTTACTTTCATATCTCTAGGAAATGAGTTTTAAGGATGGATAAAATTGAATATTGTTACGATAAGAAAGATAAATTATCCTAAAAAATTAAAATGATGAATGTTCGCGGAAAATAATAATACAACATTTTGAACCATCTCTTGGAGCTACTCAATTTTATATTATTAACATTGTGCTAAAGTATATAACCATTGAATTATAATATACCTTTGTATTTACAATTTAAAAACATTTACTAAAAGAAACAAATACAGGAAGAAAATTAATTAAACGTCGAAACATAATTAAAAATTCTAAATTTAACTATTTAGAAGAGTTTTTGATAGTATTTTCAGTTCTTTTAGAAATATGCTTATATATGAGTGCAGGTAAAACACTAACGAGGGGATATAAAACATTATGAGTTGTTGGTAATGAAGTTGTAAGGAAATTGTTGTTTGCCTTTAATGATAATCTTTATATAAACAAATCCATAAAACCAATATTTGTATTTTTCTTCTATTTTAATAGAAGACCATTATTTTTCTTTTTTAAATAATTATGAAAGTATGTGATTTATATTACAATGGCCAGTATTTTCCTAATATCTGCAGGAGCGGATTTAGGGGAGGGAGTGTGGCGCCCCGTTTTAAATTGAAAGGGCTTAAAAGGATATTAGGAAATACCCTGTATACTCTTTTAGGAGTTTATACAATGCATAGAGAGCAAACACATTGGATTGAATGTAATTATTATTTATATTATATTTATAACAGTTACTTAGAAACATGAATTAAATAAGATATAAGCCAACTTTGAATATCCTGTGAATTTACATGAGAATGAAACGGGTGGAATTTCATTTCCGATGATCATTTTATGACCAAGAGGTAACAATTCCCAATTTCGTTCGGTATAGTGACATTTGTAGTTACCTCGCATTAACATAGATATTTTATTTTGGTTAGTAGAAAAGTCTGAGAAAGTTTTTTCCAAACAATTTTTGGTATTGCGAATACAATACGACGTAATACCCATTTCTCATTTATTACACGATCTCGAAGGATTCATTCCTGTTTTAATGAAACTCTTTGATATACCAAACAATACAAAATTTCGATGTTCTGAAAAGAAAAGAGTACTCCGTCATATCGCACCTTTGCTACAAAAGTGACACAACTCTAAAATTCTTCATTTTTGACTTAAAGTGGGTACAGAATGGATTACATGGTTTGAATGTGAATGAACAGCATGAGTCAGTTTCAACTTGAATTCAATTTGTAAACAATATAGTGTCGCTCAATCAGCTTCAAGATCATGCAGTCTATCATTTTGTACTCACTTTTAGTCAAAATGAAGAATTCTTATTTGTTTCCCTTTATAGCAAGGGTGCGATATGTCGAGGACAATATGTTATTTTTAACAATATGTTTTTAGCAATGCTAGCTTACTCCTTTTTCAATAAAAAGAAAATAAGCAATGCACTTATATTGTTACCTGTAATGCGTCCAAGCGTTTTTAGTCTTTCTCCTGCATAACCTGCAATATGACCTCCAAGACTATGACCTATTATGTGAATTTCTTCTCGTTTGGCCAGCTTATATTTCTAGAAAAGGAAGACGTATTTTGTTAAAAAAATGGGCTTTTCAGAGAATTTTTGTTGTTGTTTTAGAATGATTCTTGCTATTTAACTTTTAACAACTGAGGTAGCTACTGAAGTACCTTATATAATCTAGACTCAGGAGTTGTAAATCAAGTTAAAATCGAAATTAATCATGTTTTCTTACTTTTGAGAGGTAAAATAATAAAAAATTGGGAAAACTTTCAAGCTGTTACGAAATAATAATCCTTTATTATAAAAAATCATGTGATCATTAAATTTTTTTTTTGGCTTCTTTACTAAAAATATGTCATGTTAGAAACATTTTCTTTAGATAATCAGGATTTGTTAGTTAAAAACGTTGCACTTGAGTTTTTGACAATTTATTTTGTAAAAAAGTTATTTGAATCAAAATAAATGTATAAACGTTATATAGCTGGGCATTATAGAGCGATATTGGCAGGAATATAAAAACTAAAATAAGACATTTTAAAATGAACTCCATACTTTAATGATTAGTGATTTTGATTCAAACATCACCTTTTTTAATTTGCTATAATTCTGACAAGTTTCATATTATAGTGGTGTTTTTTTATATTGTAACTGAATCTAGGAAAAAAAAAATCAGTATAATTGTCTTCATATATTCAATCTTTTATGCAAACAATAAATTTTTGTCTATCTAGCACATCTGTTTGATGGGTTTATACATTCAAGGACCTAATTTTGTGCACAATAATGGTTAATAAGGCTAGGACCTAAGTTTAAAGTGGATTCCAAACCACAACGAACATCCAGCATGCGTAATCCAGGATTTAAACCCAGCAACTTTGGCATGCGATGTCAGAGGGCTAATAACACAGATATCTCGTGGACTGTACCGTACTTAGCAGAACATAAACCTATCGAGTGTTTGCATAGGAAATTTTCAATCGCAATTGTTAAATTGGGTGCAATTAAAACCATTTTTAAGCGTGGAGATTATTGTACTTTATTAATGCACGTTTGAAATGAACTACTAGGAGATTGGTTATGCAATTATACCTCTAAAGTTTGCACCAGAAGAGCGATTTCGGCAGCTACAACTCTTGTGTTAGCTGAAGCTTGGTAATACGGGGGTTTGTTTCCACCACTCCAGTCAACAACGATGATGTTATAATCACCATGCATCAAAAACTCATCCTTCATTCTCTATTATAGAAAGTAAAGAGATTAATGCACTTTTTTACCCCAATATATCTTATTCATAAATTAAAAAGTAGAACATGAAAATGTTTCGATTTAATATTTTCCCTTTAATGTGATAAGAATTTAAATAAAAAATTGCAATCTATTAGTTTACTTCGCATTAAATGTGAAAAATTAAAACGTCGATTTTAAAATATACTTGCATTAAAGTGTTCATTTGAATGAAAATGTTCAAGTCTTTAAACGTTATTTTCTATATCAGTGTTTGTTACTAATATAATTGATTTTGTCATATTATTAGTCTGTATTTCCTTAAGCACACGATTTTGTTATTTTTAAAATACAGTTTCTAAGAAAATGGACTATTTCTATTTTGCAGTTTAAATGAAAATACAGAAAAAATTATGTTATTAGAATATCAGTGAAATAAATATATTAAATAAAATAAATACAGATATTAAGAAACATATATAATATATCGAAGCTTATGAGCTTCGCTAAAGATTATGTTAAAATGAAGGTATTTAATATAAAAAAAGGTGAAATATTCCCACACGTAAAACTTAATTCTTATCGATTATACTTTTATTGTACTTTACTACCATATTCGTCAAATGTTGCGCAGTTATCTTTGTGATCGTATGTTAAACTATTTAATGCAGGTAAGAGGCTGAAAATGTCATTTGGTAAGTTTACTTCTTCAAATGGATAACTTTAATACTGTTTACAAATTTTTAATTGAGTAATCTGTTTTACTTTGAGAAGTAATGCTTTTAAACTTTGAATTCGTTTTTTTATATCGTAATTTTGAACCCATTCCTATATTTTACATATTGTATATATTTCTAGCGCTATTTGCTTTTCCCTGATTGTGCAACTCAAATTTAAAATAGAAAAATTTAAAATTATTCATAATGTCAAATAAACGATTTGGGCGGTATTGATGACAATTTAGAAATATTTCAGTTGAGATCTAAAATTTTCCGAAAATGTATTTTGGCAATATCTTCTATCAGCTATAAGATACCGAAACAATTTGCTTCGTTTAGTTCTTAAATTTATTGTTATACAATAATTTGAACCTTTAGATAAATCATTGAAATTTCAGGATAAATGGTCCATGGAGATGGATTATCTTTTGATTTGACTAAGCATAGAAATGTAAATGTACATACAAGCGTAGTTATTTTATATAGAACATGTATGTTTAATAAATTAGTCAAATGGTACTTCAAATTCAGAGATAATCTATTATTGTTTGAAAAAGTTTTAATTTTAAAAAAACATATTAACTCTGTTTTATACTATTTTTAACACATAAAAATTGGGAACTGTGTACGTATTCAATACTTAAAATTGTTATAAGATTTTTGAATGTTTAAATAACATAGTTTTATGAGTCTTTTGAGTAATCACTTTTGTAGATTAATAAAAAATGCAATATTCAAATTGAAAATACTCAGAAAGCATCAATTATTTCAGACATTTTTATTTTTTAAAAATATATTGTGTCTGATTTATAATTAGTTAAAAGCTGCAATAATATTAGCCCATTTTATATTATGAAGTCATTATTTTGAATAATTATTATAATCATTAAGAATTTCAATATTCTTTTTTTGAAAATTGGTCCTTTTCTTATAAAGGTTAAAATTTTTTGATGATAATTATAAACAGTTCATACTTACCACCATCCAAGGCCCGTAAAGCTCGCCGTCCATAAAACCATGGACTATGAATTTTGTTGGATTTGCCGGATTGAAACTGGATTCGTCAAAAGAACTTTTGTCACTGGCCACGAGTCGGTGGGATTCTTTAGCATTATTCCTTGTATAAAGAAGGAGCTTGGTGTTGATTGTTTCTCTGTCATATGGTAATTTGTTGATTGGACGATGGATTAAACTCACAAAGTCTTTAGTTATTTGAAAGCATCCAAGTTCCTTCATACATTTTTCTTTTTCTTCTATAAGAAAAAAAGAACGATTCCAGTTTTTTCAACTTTCCTGGTATACATATACAGTTGAGATGATTTAATTTAATTTTTATGTTAGAATTTTAAACTTTTTGGCAGTATATCATAATTAAAAATGATGCATTTTTATGTTTAAACTTTTTTCCCGTTAATTTTTTAATTAGCTAAATGCAATTGAAATAACTAATTAGGACGTTATTCAAATGAACATAAATAAACTTGTAATTAACTTAGAGGTATGATTTTTATTGCAAATAAAAGATATTATACTGATGTATGTTTCCATACAGAATTGTGAATTTGGCTTCAATATTTATTTAAATATAAATTTTTAAATAAAAACTTTGAAAATATACATAGTTTTTACCAAAAAAATTAAGATTAAAATATAAATAAAAAATGTGTTTTATCATAATATATATTAGATTTTTTATGGAAACATATTCAAAACTATTGTCTGAAAAACATAATTAGAATTTTGTAAATCGGATGATTTATAATGAAGTTATGACCATTGGCATAAAGTTGTTTAACACCAAAATGTCATTCTTCAGAAAACGCTTTTAAAGTTTACTATACTATTTAATGTGATACAAAACAGGTTAAAAAACCCCACTGCAATTTAAAAAGTAATTTGAGTCTGAGATAGAAAATGGTATCATTTTGAAGGTAATGAATTCGCCAATATTTTGAAACAAATAAACAAAAATGCATACTTTCGTCAAATTTCACAATTCCAAAAGTATTTGTATACCTTAAGGGATTTATTTTTTCTTAATCCATAATTCTATTTATTCAGATTCTCAATTTTTAAGAAATAAACTACTGTTTCTTACAGTATAATCATCGTTTAGCTCTTGAGCTATAAAACTCAATACTACCAACAAGCTTTAAGTTTCGGTACTTCAGATCTTTCTTCGACACTCTTCAAGATAGCTTCACTGGGAAATCGAATGGTGAAAATGAACTAAGCAAAATATTAACAAAAATCGGTTGAATTGATTGAAAATTAATGGATCAAAATTGATTGAATGTTGTATGACTTATAGGAAAACCAGAGATATTGTTAAAATGAATGAAAGGTTAACCTTTTATTTCAGGTTTAAACATTTGTCAGAATGTTAAAATGAATGAAAGGTTAACTTCTTATTTCAGGTATAAACATTTGCCAGTTTTCATGTTAATAATGCATTTTCTGGCAGGATATTATAATTACGTTAGTAATTTTTTTGAGATGTGATGAGAGAATATTACAAAGCTTTTATATTATATCCAGGGGGACTTTAAGAGCGAAACGTTCCCTATTTGTTTGGAAGAAAACATGACAAGTTTCTTCCCAACAACCCAAAATGTGAGGCTATATAGTCTGTTAATACCCCCAAATTCTGATGGAAAATAGTATTTAGTATTGTGAATGGGAATTAACTGGGTACACTGAGAGCTCGGCGAATAATCTAGCTATCAGCCACAGTACAAGTAAAACAAATAATACAAGGGGAAAAAAAAAGGTTAAAATAAAAATAGTTCAAAGACATTAACATATTATGAATTTTCTATTGTTTGATAATTATTCTAATTTTTAACTGATACTTATCTAAAAACAACAACACAAACTAGATTTGCTGTATTTTGTAACTAAATTTCAAACAAAAACACAGGCCTGCAACCAAAAAAGTGTTTAAAAACCAATTGCTGATATTGATAGATTACTGGACTCTTATTTCAGGAAAAATAGTAAAAAGTTCCTTGACGTACCAATTTTTAAAAAAATTGAAAATTGAAAAAATTGAAAATTTCAGAAATTGAAAATTTTGATTCTCATAGTAATCATTCAACTGTGATAATTAAGGAAGGGAATGACCATACAGTGTCATAAATCGTCTTCATTGGAGAAAACTGGAGATTTTTCTATCTCTAGTGAAAAAAAAATCAAGTTAGTTCATTTGTCTAAATACGAGAATCTGTCTGCCGAACTCTTATAGGCTCTAGGCTAAATCAAAAGAATTTATTGGCTCTTAGTACCTCTTTCTCATGGTTCAGAAAGGAAGAAGCAGATTTCCTTTCATAATTTTCTCATGATAGTGGCTTGGTTTACTATAGCAATGTCACTGGACTGATGGATAATTTTAATATGCACTATGGCGTGAACAAACGGAGGTTCTTTATTGACTCCTCAAAAAGAAGCATCAAAGCAATGCTTCTGTATAATGGCAGCAAGTATTCTTCAGTGCCATTAAGGCATTCTGTGTACCTAAAAGAATCTTGCGAAAATTTAGCTTTAATCCTTTCCCATTTGAAATATAAAGAACATGGATGAATGATATGTAGTGATCTAAGAGTGCATGCTTCTTGGACAACAAGCAGGATACACAAAGTACCTTTGCTTTTTGTGTGAATACTACAGTAGGGATACAAAAGTAATTGAATCAAAAAGGAGTGATCGCAAAGGAAAACATTAACAACTGGAAACAAAAATGTAGTAAAGGAAAGTTTGGTTGACCCAAGAAAAGTCCTGTTGCCTCCACTTTACATCAAGCTTAGCTTGATGAAACAATCTGTTAAAGCTCTATCGAAAGGTGAGCACTTTAAATACATAAGCAACAAGTTTCCAGGGCTGTCGGAAGCAAGTATATAGAGCTTCTTCGTAGGTCCAGATATTCCGAAACATTTTAAAAGACGAAGTGTTTGAAAATAAAATGCTTTCGTGTAAAAAAGAGTCATGGAGATCTTCAAAGAGAGTCATCACAAAATATTATGGAACTTTGAGGACCCCAACTATAAATCTATCTTGGAAAACGTGTTAATAAAATTCAAAGACTTGGGTTGTTCAATGAGCTTGAAAGTGCATTTTTTAAATTCGCATTTGGATTACTTTCCCTAATATCTTGGTTCAATTAGTGAAGAAAAAAGTGAAATATTTTACTAAGATATCAAGGAGGCGGAGCGTAGATATCAAGGTATATGGACAACAGACCAAGTGCCAAAATGAGCTTTAAGGGAAAAGGGAAAATAAAGTATTAAGGTTATATGAATTCAGGATGTATTAAACAATGGTAGACATTAACTGTTCTAATTAACATAATTTCAATTAATATACATTTAGCAAATCATTTCCAATTGTTTGATATATTAATTAATATGTTAATAAAACCCTTGAAAATATCTTTTTTCCCCAGAATATTTCCATTAGGCTTTCTTTCCCGTATATTCAAGCCCGTTTTGTGAAAAATCCTTACGTGATAGAGAAAAATGGATATCATATTTGAAATCAGCGTACCAAATAACATAAATTCAGTCATTATATTGCAAACTCTTTTCCATGGCTCAAATTTTGCAGGCCGTGTAATTGAAAGAAAAGGCAGCCTTAAATTTTTTTTTCTCAAATTGATATGAAGTGTTATCATGACGCGAAACTTATCTTATAATTAGTTTAAATTTATATTTATGCGAATGCTCGATTTTTATATGTTTGACAGGTAACTATGTAACTATGCGTTGAATTCCATAGTTATCTGATTCAATGTTTATACTGTTATGGCTATCAATTAACATGAAGTATATTACTAAACCATGTTATGTTCTTAATTAACAAGTTTTACTACAGTCATGAAAGTTATTCAACTTTTCAAAAGTTTCTACAAAAAGGTTTATATGGTAAATATTATAACTCACTTCCGATTATAGCGTTGGATTCTATAGCTTGCTGATTGAACTCATTGTCCCAGATAACACTGGCATAAATCACAGATATATATGAAATACATATACAAAGTATGTTGTGGAACGCCTTCATCTTTGTCAATTGCTTCCACAATGAGAAACCAGTTAGTCTAACAAATTGCTTTAAACACTTTTACTTGCATATTTATCTGATAAAAAGTATGTTGACGTTCATATTTGTGATAGTATTCAAACATGAGAATAAATGTCTTATCAAACACCTGCTGGAAGATAGTTAATAAAACAATATTAAATATTTTTTTTTGTGATTACGACTCTGTAAATGTGATAACTTTATTACAAACCGATACCTATAAATAAAATCCCAAAGTAAGTTTTTTTTTAAAATTTGTTATTAAATAAATGAAATATAATATTTAAGCAAATTCATTTAATTGATATAATTGATGATAGATTGATTGCAATTTAAGGGAAAGTGATTGATCATGAGTAGTTACCTAATCTGAAATTCCCAAATATCAGGTTAAGAGGTAGGTTTAATCCAGGGAAAACCTTATTAATTTTATTTTTAGTGCCTCTGTGATGTGGGATGAAATCTGTTAACATAATTGTTTTAATTTATTAAATATTGAACTAACATTTTTTAAAAGTTTTATTGAACGGCTTTGTGACCATAACTGGAGTAAATTTGCTTGTTTTTCAGTTTTAAAATTTCAATGAGTTTTTGAAAGAATCGAACAGATATATTTTTGTTGAAGGTTTGTATATTCTTTTAATGACACAACTGTATTTTTCGTTGGTTTCCCTTTCAAAAAATAAGTAGAAGACTGATGGGCAAATTTACCTAGTATATTGGGGTGACTTTTCCCACCTATTATTTTACACCAAAACAGCCTAAAAATTTCATATAGTTTAGAGCAGTATAACCACTACATGATAACTAATATGCAAATGTAAAATATCTGAAAAAAGACAAATTTTAAAAAAATCAGTAAATGAATTTTTTAACTTTTGTGTAAGCAAAAAAATGCGCGTACAAATTTAAGCAAATTACTTACTTACTTATTACTTATAAATTAAAAAAAAAATAATTTAGAAAAAATGTCTTTTAATAATTTTCTTTATCTTTCTTAGAAGAGGGAGATTTACTACATTGTTAGAGGTACATATGCATGACTCCTTACTATCCCGAATCTCAGGAAAAGTATAGAAGTGCTCCGTATATTTTTTGTTTCAAAATATAAAACTTTATAGAATTGAGCAAAACTTGTGACAAAAACCTTTCCTCTAATAGATTTACAATCAACAAGTGTTCCAGCTGAAATTTTTGAGGTTCTTAGCGTCTTTTCAACATACCAACTAGTTAGAATAACCAGTGGCGGCTCGTGGGTATTAAAAGTGAGGGGGCCCAAATAAACGATTGCATGTCATAGAAAAAAAAATGAAAATATCAAATACATAAATTTCAAGTAATTTTGTAAATGTTATTTAAATATATTTGCAAACAAAACTACAAGATTATTAAGCAGTTTAATTATCAAAGTATACTGATATCTGATAAAGTATAAATATTTCAATAAAATGATTATAACAAACACGACGTGACGTTTCGTTTGAGAATGGACGATGCCAGAAAAGGTAAAATGGATGCACTTGCACCTTTTGCTTTTGAAAATTAAAAGTGAATTGAAGAATTCAGAAGAAGAAAAAAAATAAATAGAGTATATAGGCTTCAAATTATTCAATTGAACGTAAAATTATGGTACATCTATTTGTAAATTATTCAGAAAGAAACCCGATACTCATTTATGGTGGAAAATTTCCGTTTTGAAGCAATAGACACCTCCACGCGTTTGAGGATTTAAATGTTTTATTTATGGAGATTATTTTAAGGATCTCCTGGTCTTCCGGGAAGCCAAATAAGAGCTCTACGCTTTCTCAATGACCAATTGGTCAGTGTTAGGAACAGCCATCAGTACGATATTCCCGGGACTCACTGTAAGGTTAACGAAAAAAACAAACAAAAAAAAAACCGTTTGAAGTTCACCCCTGTGTGCCCTTCCCCCCTATTAAATATAACTAATTACTCTTAATCATATAATGAAAAGCATGTTATAAATAATATTTTTATTAAATTAAGAATAGAGAACATATTAAAATGAATATATATATATATATATATATATATATATATATATATATATATATATATATATATATAAATGCTTACAACAACAATTTCACCTTTCGTAGCTTTGGAGTAAATACTTAAATAATTTTATAATATTTTAAAATAATTGAAATAAACTATTTTAAAGACATCGGTATTGCTCCAATTATTTCAGTCTATAATATTTCATGAATCAATTCTTACAAAATTATTTTGACTTAACAGTAGAATTAATGGAAAATGCCATTAACTTAAAATGTGCAATATTTATAAATTTGCAACCATAGTCAAAAGTACTGTTATGTTGACCAGTTTATCAGTTTTAAATTAAATCCATAAAAAAGTGAATAATTATTTGATTTGTAGATGAATAATTACTTGAAAAATGCATTGCATATGCGTCTCAAGTTTGAGATGTCTACTTACTTTGAAACCAACCTTCAGAGCATCCGATGGGGCTCGATTCGGTGACGTTTCACATGTTAATTGAATATATTGCCTCTGGTCAATAAGTTTGGAAATAGCAATAATATTAAAAAATAAATGTTTGGTCATGATTCTTGATATTTTGAAAAAGAAGTTAAGCAAATATGGAACTCTCTTCTTCAAACTTTTAATTTCTTTATTTAATACAGAATTTATTTTGAGAATTGTATCCTTCTTGTGTTAAGAATAAACATCGTTTTTTCAATTTTAAGAATGTACAAATTTTATTTGACCAATTTAAATTGCTTGCATGATTTGCTTTTTAAAGGGTGACGGTTCACGACTCAGATTCTATACTAAATGTTTATGAAGTTTTTTTCTGGTAATAGTAGCAAGGTTTGCCTTACCTATATTTTACATATTATTGGGGGGGGGGGGGGGGGCAAAGTTTTGACAATTCTGTAGCTGTGATGTTTATCTTTTAACTTTATCACAGCATTATACGATGGCTTAATTCTAGTGAAACCACTTATTTAGAGAAGTACGACATTTTTTATTTTCTGTATAGAAATTCTTCCGTTGATGGCATTAGATTGAGAGTTACGTTAATAATTTAATACGATGTCAAATATTAGTGTGAGAGGTAAGACAAATCCCCATTTCCGATTATCTGAACGACATCGAAATACTCAAACATTTTTCGGGAAAAAGTAAATATCTAGACAAACACAATTTGCAGAGGAAATCTTACTCTTGCAATTTGAAAAATAAAGAGCGAAAAAAAATCCTAAAATAGATGTTTATTGTTGCCACTTTTTTTGCACCGTCACACTAGAGGACCAGCGTGCAATCGCCGCCTCTGCAAAAAATGGCCATTCCTTTACCAAAAAGCAACCCCCCCCCCCCCATCTCCCCGTCTCCTCGGAGCAGACCGATCAAGGGTGTTTTTTGTAATTTGATATCCATGCTATGGCAAAACCAGGATGTCACGTGAAAGTTGTAACGTTATATGCTCTATTTGTTTCAAATTCAAGGTCGTCCGAAGAAGGGGTCATTTTATTTGTCCCTAGGAAAACAAACATCTTTTAAAGAGAAGGATCGTTTTCTTATAGTAATGGTTGTGATTGATTGAAATTTTTTCGAGTATGTGACAAGAGCTCCCTGCTCCCTTTCACAATAGTTAATCTCTAATGACAGATTAAATAAGTATTAAGCTTTTTAAATTTTTTTATAGAAATTCCACAACAAAACAATATTAACAAGCATATATGTAAGTAGGGCCAGGGTTCAAAAAAGTGAGGGGGCCCTTGCCCCCCCCCCTGGCCCCCTGCACCAGCCGCCACTGAGACTAACCTATCACAGTCGTATAAACTTCCCAGTCTTAAAGCCCTCGTAAATCTCTTTCACCTCAAACCCTCCTCTCCATATCATTTCCCCTTTCATACAGAGTTAAGCATTATTTTCAAGAGTTCCAGAGCGTAGAAAATGCTCAATACTAGACACTCTTTTTTCATAAAGTTAGTTCAAGTTTTTGATTAGATTTCCTATATCTATCTTTTTCACACTTATTATTTATCCAAAAATCCAGTTTTAGAATAAACTAGTTTGATTTAAAAATGGGTTGAACTTAAAAGTTTTTTTTTTTATCCTATATATGCAGTTATGTTTTGCTACAAAAGCTGCTTAACTTAGGCCAAATATATAGGGATTGGCCTGCAACACATTCTTTCATTCATTTATCTAGTACCCACTTGATGGTTGTGTGGTTAGAGCTCTAGCCTCGTATGCCAAAGGTTCAAGGTTTCAAATCCAAGGCTAGTCACGGATGTTCGTTGTGGTTCGGAATCCATGTTAAGCTGTAGGTTCCGGACTGCTTAGCCGTCATTGTGCATAAAATAGGTAGTTTAGCTTACAAACCAACCATTAATGTAGTAAGAATATCAACGTAAATATCTTTATAACAGATAAACTAGTAAGCGCGTGCACAACCTGCGTATTTAAGATTGCATAGGGGAATTACTTTTTTTGGAAGTTCATCAGAGTTAGATATTGTCTTTTTTTTGCTGAGAGATATAAGATTGCTTAGGTTTTCCTAGAGTGCTTATATTGCAATTCAAGCATCCAGGGGGAGGGTTTTTAGGGTCAGAACTCCCTAACATCCGGGTGTTTTGTCATAATTGAATAAGAAACTCTTAGCAATCGTAAATAATTTCAAAATAATACGTTTTTAATCTACAATTATTCAAACAGAGTTTGCTTTCCGTATCACACTTAAGTAGCTATTACGTTCAAGAGCTTGGAAATAAATAATGGATTTATAAATCTTCTAGCATAAAAAAACATTAAGAATTATTTTTGGTCTACTTAAGCTTAATATATAATGTTGTGTAAAAGAAATTAAAAAAATATGGACGTTTCAAATGTTGTTATAATTGCTATAAGATGTCAGCTCTACATGCTCTTGTATTTCAGGCGCCATAAATATATAGTAAAATGAGTCTGATATTGGAGTTTGGCCGTTGCCTAAAAAATTACTTCGTCTGTAATTGAATTTAAATATGCGAGAAAAATTTCATATTAATTTATAATCTACAAAATATGGATAATACTTGTTCCCATGGCCCATGTTGGGTTGTTTTGTATAACTCGATAACCGGATAAAAACTATTTTAATATTTTGTCATAATGTAGGTAACAAATTAAGAAACTACAAAAGTATTGATGGCATGTGACAAATATGGGATGAGAAAGTTTTGCATGGAAGTTGCTTTTTATGCAGAGAAATATCGGAAAAAAATTTAGACAAAACCCCTCCCCAATTTTTTTTTCTGGTTACACCACTGCTTGTGCTGCATATGCACTTTCACAACTTCATATAATTTTCGGACTATTTATGAGTTTTTCCATTTCGATGTTTAAATAAATAACGCAATGTACAATTGTAAATAAACTTTTCGTCAGAAGCGAAGGTCTTAGTCTTTCAATTGGTTTATCATTTATCAAGTTTGATTTTGTATCAAGGAAGAAAAGGAGATCATGTATTAAAAAAACCCCCAAAAAACGACAACACATAACCACTCATACAGAAATAACAAAGAAGATAATTTGAAAGTCATTGAGCTGAGCAAGTTGAGAATTTACCGTTTTTAAGTGTTGAAAGGTTCTAGATACGAGTATCTTGTTCAATCAAGAAATTTAAAGTACATACCAGTTGTCAAGCGTTCAATTTATTCTGATAAGAGATAAAATTAAAAGAGATATTTTTGTTATATTTCCACAGGTAAAAATGAAAACAAATTGTAAAGCACCAATGAAGTTTCTTGCGATAATAATGAAAGCCGGAGGTAATATATCTTATCAAGAGCACGTTTAGATAAATGTATCAGCGCATATTGTTTAATATTAATCTATAGTTCATGGTTTTTGTTGAAGGCCCTTTTATCTAATTTTATTTGATTTTTAAAGAATTAATGACGATTGAAGAAATTTAAAATAATTCTCCGACTGTGGAACTATTTATTGATTTTTATCAATCGAAATTCCTTTATTGTTTATATACTAGTTTTATTAAGAAATAGTGTTGGTTAAAAAAATTACAAAAAATATTGCTCATTAAGAGTGACTTTCTGTAAGCGAGGTACGCTTCCTGTGGGAGTATGATAGTTGACATTTTTGATTTTTCTTAAATTTGCATCGAATGTGCTCCCATCTATATGTATAATTCTCTTGCTTGCCTCCCAAATTCGGCTGTATTTCTGTGAGCAGAATGGCAACGACTTTAAACATCCAATCACAAATCTTCTAAATGTACTTTATGCATGAATTTCCAAATTCAGTAATCCAGCCAATCACAAAATATCTTTTGAAATTTGACTAATACATCTGGCAACAGCCAGCAACTTGGATTCACTAACTATATTTTGTTTTTCTTATTATACTGATGCGAATTATTGGCTATTTAAAACGTATTGATTTAATATTTAAGATGATGCAAAGAATAGATAGATCCAAGATGTGTATATTTCTTTTGGATTATACTGATTATAAACTGATAACGCCTGATTGTAAATGAATCATCAGCAATATTATAATGGCCATAAGCATAACTTTTGACAAAATCTTCTAACAAATAACGCTTATCATCAAAACTAGATAAAGCAACCTTAATCACAGTTGTGGTAAACATTTCATGATTTTTATTTAAAAAGCACATTTCTCGCTCCATCCCTCGTTCGAAAACCCGTTTCCTCCTTCCAAAACGTGTGAAGGGGAGCGGGTGGGAGAATGATGACGTAATTTTTTCAAAGGTATCATGCACAAATTGCAAGTATGACGTCATGAGATTATAAAACTCATTAATACTTTTAATTGACTTTCTGTCAAATTCAATTGACAATTCTGTCAATTATAATGTCTGATTTTCGGCATTTACTTGGTTGAATTTTTAATTAGTTTTTTTAACGACACATTTGAAAAATTTGCATAATCTAAATGTGTTGTTCTATTATTTATGTCCTATGATTCTTTTGTATTTTTTAATTCGCAATGATCAGTTATTTTGAAATCGGTCAATCTACGACGTGCATGGCCGTCATTGTTTTAATTTTTTTGGAAGAAAAATCTAGAATTGTGTTTCTTACGTTATATAATTAAAATGTATTCTCTGGGATGAGCGCCATTTCCTTAACCTCTTGTTAGATTGGAGACGACAGTTGTTCTTTTCAGAACACATTTCCTTTTTTATCCAATTTTCTATTTAAGTTTACTTGGAGCTTAATACATTTTTAAATTGGGTTTATTTCTAACCTTAGCTATTGTTTGTGTTTTTAATATTAGTTATTCAAATATTTAGTTAAGTTATCCTTGCAGTTTTATATATTTTGTTCCTCGTTTGTTTTTAACGTAAGCTATTGTTTTTTAACGTTAGCTATTGTTTGTGTTTTTAATATAAGTTAGTCAAATATTTTGTTAGGTTATCCTTGTAGCGTAATATATTTTGTACTTCGTTTGTTTTTAACGTAAGCTATTGTTTTGGGGTAATATATTTGTGACTTAATTGTTGAAAATTTCTATTAGTTAAGTTTATCTGTTCTTTTCAGAGCTATTGTCTGTGTTTTTAGAGCTATTGTATATTTGAGTAAGTTTTTCTGTGGTTATTTCGTTTTCGTTCAGTTTTTAATCTAACATTAGTAATTCGTATAGAAGGGGGGGGGGGGGGGAGATTATAGAGGAGCGACTACAATAAAGCGCCAAGCAAAACTTGCCAATGTAGTTTTGGTTGGTTACCGTACCCGTTTGGCAATCGTCCATTTATTTGTTACAATTGGTATTTTGTTTGCTTATAGAAGACATTTTGACATTTTTGACGTTTGCTTAACATATTTGATCGAAAATGCCTACTGTAATGCCACTCAGTTGTTGGCGATTGCTTGCAATCCGACCATTTCAAACAGGGAAAAGTCGTCAATGGGGTATAATGAATTTACGATGTTTTTTTTTATGTTGAATTTCACTTTTATGTGTCACTAGCTGTGTTGCCCCGCACTGCTGGGGACCCGTTGAAGGACATCTATCAATTCTGTGTTGCATAGACTCTGAATTTCTTCGGATTAATTGTTGTTGAAGATCAGCTTCCAATATTCTATAACAGATGCATGTTTTTGTTCGGGGGTTGGCGAGCGTTATTGAGCAGGGAGCGGATTCCCCTAGTTATTTTTAAATAATTAGATTATTTGGATGGCTTTGCAAATACCAGCTGACGATCGTCTGTTCTCGGGAAAATACGTTGAAAGGTTTCTTGAAGTGAAGATTTCTTTGGAAAGTAGCTTAATTGATCTAATTCATAAAATGGTTTTTTAGAGTAAAGTCACCACTGGTAATAAGATTTTAAAAAGTTGTATCCAACTATACCAAAAACTTAAAATAGAAAATTTCTTCGCTTATTGTTATTTTTATAAAGTCGTTCAATTGAGATTTTGGCAAGAATTGTGTGAATTAAATAAGTGTGTGAACTTTGAGATTTCGTATTATCATTTAGAATTGTTTTAATGTTCAGTGACGAGATTATTTTTTGTTGTAATTTTTGTAGTGACGCTTTCAAGAAAAATGTGATTTATGTACTTTTGCAATAAATAGCCAACAAAAGGTAGTTTTAGATTTTACAGTTGAAAGTAATTATCTTTATTTAGATTGTTTAATAATAATTTCAATGTATCAAGCACCCAAGAAAATCCCTTCTAAGAAAATCTTAGTTAGAAAACTTATAGTATGGTTTCTGTTTAATAGATGGCACTGCTATATGATTTTGTAAACTTCATTTTAACACCATCAAACTAAACTCCCAAACCAATTGCACAACTTGGTTGTAAAATGTTTTAAGATATTTGAGAAAATTTGTATAGTACAAAATTTTTTTGTTAATCCAAATTATGCGGAGAACTTCGACGTTTTGGGGAAAAATCTTGTCTTGGAAATACAAATAATTTATTAAGTTTTAACAAATTCAAATCAGAAAAAGTAATTTTAAGAAAATAATTTAATGTTATATTTTGAATAAAATGAGTTTGTGAATTGAAAGTAGCAAAATGAGTAAAATTTAGAAGTATAGAGTTATTAAAGATTTTTTAATTAACTACCATTAAAATTTACCTTTTATCTTTTTTCTGGTTTTGATTTCAATGAAAATTTTGTTGTGAGGCTGTCATTTTGTCATTTGTAAATTTTGCCATAAGGCTGTTAACATTAATGGGCAATTCTCTAGCTGATGCACGGGACATTTTGCGCTCTTTTTTTGTACTCTTAAACAAATTAGAATCACAAATTAATGATTAATTTAATAGTTATGTTTTTGTTTTCTATAACTTTAGTTGTTTCCAAAGTTATATGCAAAAATAATTGTTTTAACTAGGTAAAATATCCATTTATAGGCAACTGACGCCCAGGTTGGTTGGTTGTTTTCAGATTATCTGGCGCCGTCAGCAACACGAGGGCTATAATGCGCCGAAACATTCGTCATTAGACAAGCCAACATACATTTACAAACATCCATGCCTAAGACGGGACTCGAACCCGCAACCTCGCGGTCTAGAAGCTAGCACGCTAACCACTATACCGTTTGGTCGGCAACTGACGCCCAGGAAACGGAGAAATAAAACAAAATTGCTTTCAAGAGAAAAGTTAAAATTCTCTGAATTTATAAGCGCGCTAAAATTATGAAATTCATATGTACATTTGTGTAAATGTTAATAATACAATTTCTATTAAAATTTGCGCAAAAAGATTATTTTTGTGGATTTAATAAACAAAAACGTGAATTGACACACTGGTCATTCTGCAAGCGACGAGATATTGTTTTTGCGAGTGGGAAACAATGATATTTTTACAGTTAAAATTTTTGTATATTTTGTTAGACAAATTATACATACTTTACAATACTTGTAACTCAAAGTGGGCACAATTTTGAAACATTTTACTAGAAGTAAGCTATTCTCAGGCTGATACACGGGACATTTTGCGTTCTTTTTTCTACTCTTAAAAAAATTAAAATAACAAAAATATGATGAATTTACTAGTTATGTTTTAGTTTCTATAATTTTAGTTGATATTAAAATTTTGTAGAAAAATATTTGTGTCTATTAGGTCAAATATGCATTTATAAGCAACCGACGCACGGGACACGGATAAACAAGAGTAAATCACGCCCAAGACAAAAGTTTACATTTTCTTTGAATTTATAAGGACTAAAATTATGGAATGCATAGGCACATTTGGGTAAATGTTAGTAATATTCTATCAATCAAAATTTTTGCAAAAAGATTAGTTTTGTGGATTTAAAAAACAAAAACTTGAACCAACGCACGGGACATAGTATTTTTGGATTGGAAAACGGTAATATTCTTACCGTTATAATTGTTGTATGTTTTTTTTAGACAAATTATACATGCTTTATACTGCTTGTTACTCAAAGTGGACACAATTTTGGACTATTTTGGTAGATATATTTGCTATTTTTATTCAGAGAAGGTTTACCCTTTCTCTTACTTAGTAAATTATGCTTTGATGATGAAAATACTAAATGAAGAAATGAAATCACTAATTATTTTGGTAATATAAATTTACCAAGGCACTTTAAAATTATTTATTAATTTATAAAAATCAGGAAATGAAGAATATTTAAAAAAAATAATTTCAAGTTAGAATGGGCATTGCACAACTTTAGGTGTTCCCAAACGCAAACACCTTTTCATAACATCTTCCACCCCTTACGGAAAAAAATCATAAATGGCCAGATATAAAAAATCATATCTGACCATATAAAAAATCATATCTTTCCATATATGCATCATATCAGAAATTGGCCAACTTTCAGATATGATTCAATATGGAACACATACAGGGTGTTAAAAAACCACCGCACCTCATTTATATTTTCATAATTATGAGCAAAAAATGAATAATATTTGTAATTTGAGCTAAGGTCCACAAATCAATATTTATCGAGATATTCGCAATCAAAGTTAATCAATATTAACCAATTAAAATCTTACAATCCATTTTTGAAAACGCTCTGGATTTGTCAGTTTTACTATGGAGGTTGCTAGAATTTTAATCGTTCCCTGATTGGAAAAAAAATATTTAAATGGGCGTGGTTGACCAAATTTCAAGAAAAATTAAAATTTAAAGTTTTCTTTTTTTTCTTTTTATCACCTTTTAGCTAACAGTTGATTTGAAAATATTTACAATTTTTAATGCTTGAATTTGAAGTGAGCATATGTGTGATTGGAAACCCTAACTTTTCATAAGAAATAATTTATATTTGAAAATTTGAGTTGCAATAAATAGCAGATAATTTTGAATTTTAATGTTATTGTTTAATTAATAACCTTAGTTCGCACTATAAGACAATTTTTTTTTAATAAAATAAGAAACAATTATTATAAATGCATGCAGAAACTTAACTTACTATAATTAAATAAATTGTTCAAAGGCAGAATGTTTGGATAGCATGGAAAAGGTTCCGCGATCGAACCTCGCCGACGCTCTTCAGTCTTTCTTTAAAATGAGTATACACGCCAGTGATCGTCACAGATAGTGTTGTGTCAATTGTTTGGCTATATCAGGGAGTTATCTCAGTTTTCTAATTCTACAGACAGAAAAAACTAGGACAGACCTCCCGGAAGGCATCACCTTCACACCAGTATCGATTTAATGACATTCCTGTACAGTATTGCCTCCAAATAGCTATTACGCCATAAAATCTCTGGCCAATGTTGAAATAAAATACAGGTAGGTGGCGCTGCAGTCGTTTCTGAAAGTACGGAATTGTATAAATTGTATTTGATTTTGTTAAGCAAGAGGGATACACTTCATTAAGACAGTGTAACATTGGACAGCTCAGAGATATAAAAATTTAATGAAAACGCCTTCCATGAGGTCTTTCAAGGAGAAAGTTACATGAATTTTCGTCTTGAATGGGAAGCAATATGGAAAACTTTCATCAAGCAACAAATTTATCAGAACGAAATCACAACAAAATTAAGATAATAAAATAAATTACTAACTTTAATTTTCTAATGTCAGAGGGCGCTATATTCGCTTTGAGAAAGTATTGAACTGAATTGGTTGTATGCGATTTCTTAGCAACAGCTACAAGAGGACTAGTCTGTATTGAAACTTCAAACATGGGTAACTCATTATTGGGTTATCCCTACTATAAGAAGGAACGCCTTCCGAGAGGTCTTTTAAGTGGAAACTGGAACATATTGTCATCTTGAATGTAAAGAAATACGGAAATCTCCCATTAAGTGGCCCATTAATTCGAACGCGATCGTAATAAAATTTAGATTATCAAATAAACCAATAAGTTAAATTTATTACTCTTGGGGGTCGTTTTGTCACTTTGGAAAAGTATTGATTAGTTTTATGTGATGTCTTACCAACATCTACAAGACAAGAGGACTGTACTGCACGGAAACTTCTTAAAACGTGGGCAGTTCATTTTTGGGTTATCCATATTGAAATGAGGACTGCCTTCCGTGAGGTCTTTTAAAGGGAAACTGAAAAATATTTTTTTCATTTTATTTTATGAATTTCAATGGTCTTGTTCTGTGTATTGTAATGCTTGATTATTCCCTATTTCCTTTCATTCGAGATGAAAATGCGTTTCAATTTCACCTTGAAAGACCTTCTGGAAGGTGTTGCTCTTTATAATATGGCTAACCTAATAATGAGTTGCCCATGTTTTAGGATGTTTCCATGCAAAATAGTCCTCTTGTAGCTGTTGCTAAAAAATCCCATACCACATTTAACTGAATTTTACAAAGCGACTGTAGCGTCCTCTAACAATAATAAGTTGAACTTAGTAATTTTTTTTTGATTATATGAATTTTGTTATGATCTCATTCTAATTACTGTCATGTTTGACGAAAGTTTTCCTCATTTTCTTCCATACAAGACGAAAAGACGTATAAGTTTCCTCTCTAAAGACCTTCCGGAAGACATTCTTCTTTATATTCTTGTAGGTCTGAATTGTTCAGTTGTAACGATGTCTCAATGTCTGCTGCTAAAAAAAATCAAGTATAACTAATTTAATTCAATACTTTTAAAATTGACTTCAAGATCACTTACGAGCAATAGTTTAAAATAAGTTTGTATTTAATTTTCATAAATTTTATTGAATATTCAATAAAGGTACAAGAAGTTGTTTTATTCCCCTTTTAGTAACTGCTTTCAAGATATTAATTTTTTGAAGATGGGGTGTTACTTTTGGAACACCCTTTCAATCAAATTAATTAAGAATGAGGTGCATTTCAGATGGAATAATGTGAATGGAATCAAAGAGCATTAAAAAAAAAAAAGAATTCCAAAATTTCTTAACATTCCCTTGGCTAATTCTGGAAATAATAAACTGAAACAGCGAACGATATTCAAATCAAATGAAATCAAAAATGCGAATTAAAAAAAGAAAAATATCGGAATAAAATGACACATGCAATATTTCAGTTTGGCTTCAAATCAATCGCCAATGTTGATTTGGGTGGGGTTTAAGTCCTTTCATTATGAAGGAAATTTGTATTTTATTCACTGCCATTGTTAAGTTTGGGGTCGGTTGTTCGGTTTTTAACCTTGCGCTGAATAAAAAGAGTCCCAACTTCACATTTTTTTGTTGACCCATAAATTTTCATTTGCGACCCCTACAATAAATTGGAAATATGCTTTATTTATTCTTTTTCTAGAATTCTCAGGTTCTAAGGAAGTGCGGTAGTTTCTGACACCCTGTATATGGCCAGATATGAAATTAGTCATGGTCATTAGGGTGGATCGAAAAAAAAAATTCAGAATTTCAAATCCGACCCATGGGGAAAAGATGTTCTATGGTATATAGATACATGGAAAAATAATTAAAAAAATTAAATTTTAAGTTCAGTACTGCCACAAGGAGGATGAAGTTTAGGTATTTGATCTTTTTTATAGCAAAAAGTCAAATTCAATTGAATTTTTTTCTGAAGAATTTCAAAACCTACCTGTACGGAAAAGATGTTCTGAGGTACATTAATTAAGGGAAAAATAAAATAAAAATAATAAATTTTATGTTAAGCTCTTTGCAAGGGGGATGAAGTTTTGGTATTTAAGCTTTTTAATGATAAAATGTCAAAGAGATTTTTGCTTAAGTGAAACAGGCCTTTAGTACTTTTAAATGTTTATTGGAATGAGAGGACATATACTAAATGGTTGCAGAAAAAAAAAGCTTCAGGAACATATTACAACTTCTTAAGAATTAAATGAAGAAAAATCAAAAAATCTTCGGAATTACAATAAACGGTAATCACGTTTGGTGTTGAAAACTGGCTTGAGGTTTCGTGATTCCAGGCTATTTCTTTTTAACCCATCTCTTCTGTATGATCCGCTTACAGCAGAAAATGCTTCTGTGACTATTCGTTCTGTAGCTTGAGTACGACAGGGATACCCCTTGATAGTAGGTAATGCTATAGTATTGCGGTAGAAATGATTGCTGGGTTTACTATTGCTCCTGAAATCATGTCATCACTAAATCGTTCTGTCACATTCTCCCACTTAATCAAATTCACATAATCTGTCACACAATGGTCAAAAGTTGGTATGTTTAAGATACGGATATTAATCGCTAAAAGGGTTTGGGTTGCAGCAGACCGTTTGACTTTGCGCAAATTCAAAATTCTTTGAAGGACCGATTCCTTTGTGTTATTTTTGTCATCAGCTAGCATTGATATCAGGATATTTTCAGGAAAGCCCAAACCCCCGTTTCAAAAATTACTGGATCAATGACTTTCTTCAAATCAATTGAGAAATAACGCGATAGAAAGATTGATTAATGCAAATGCTCTGCACCATAGATTACTGATTGTTTGGTTTTGATCTTGAATTACATAGGTGCCTAGATTTTTACGATGAACGTAATTAATGTCAATAAAGCTTTGGTTGGACTTCTTCTAAGCCAAATAGAACATGAGAATTCTGTTGAGGGTAACTGGCACACAAACCATTGTAGTGAACGCTTCAGAATCAGTTCCATATTTCGTATAACACCTTCTTTGATACCTGTGTTGACAGACTACCTATTATCGCAACCAACATTGTTGTATCTATGTCATTGTCGATGCATGACCTAGCCGACCAAACTGTATAGTGGTTAGTGTGCTAGCTTCTAGACCGCGAAGTTGTGGGTACGAGTCCCGTGCAAGGCATGGGTGTTTGTAAATGTATGTTAGCTTGTCAAATGACGAATGTTTCGGCGCATTATAGCCCACGTGTTGCTGACGGCGCCAGATAATCTGAAAACAACCAAGTCGACGCATGAACAAAACTTACGATGTGCTTTCCTTGAGATAGCTTTCCGTTAATTTTATAGCTTTGAAAGCACGATATTTATCGTCTTCTTCTTCTTTGTATTGGGTTAGTCAGATATGTGGCACCTCTGCTTTAGGGTAGCATTTTGTACCATACTCCAAACCCAATGTTTCTTAGCTCCATTTGTTCGGATCGCCCACTTTAGCAATAAAGTCTGACAAACCCCTATGGAACTAAGGTGTAATTCTTTAGTGTTGGTGGTTCATAAAGTAGTTAATCGAGTGAGGCCAAGAGCATCACATTCATATGTAACATGATGTGCCGTTTCCTCGTTTTTGTGACATTTCCTGCATATGGGGTCTTGTTGACAGAGTCCCATTGTATGGAGGTGTTTTCTGAAATGGTAATGCCCTGTGATGAAGCCCACAATTGTTTGCATCTTCAGTCTTGGGTATCTAAGAATTTCAGAAGCAATCTTCGCAGATGATCTGATAATCATGCTTTTAGCGTGTATTTGTCCAGAAGAACTTCGCCACGTTTTATTCATCTCCTGTTTTTCCCATTTATGAAGAACACCTTTTGCAGTCTTCAAATTGATCCTGCAGAAGGGCTCCGCACCTATTGGATTATAAGACGATCCCTGTTTTGCAAGTTCATCAGCCTTTTCGTTACCTTCTATACCCTTGTGTCCTGGCACCCATACAAGAGTAACCTCATTTTCTAATGCCAGTTCTTCTAGAAGGTTTCTACATTCCAATACAGCCTTTGAATTGATTTGGAATGAATTAAGTGCCTTCAAGGCTGCTTGACTGTCACTATAAATGAGAATCCGCTTACCTCGGTAGCCTTTTCTCATATTAATCCGTAGACAGTCAGTGATTGCAAGGACCTCTGCCTGGAACACAGTGGCATACTTTCCAAGACCTCTAAAGAAGTTAGTTCTTGGTGATACGCCATGTACTCCCAGTCCTGAGAGGTTGTCTTTCTTTGATCCATCTGTGAACCAGATAAGATCATTGTTTGTTTGGTTAAACATGTAATCATTCCATTCATCTCTGGTGGGTATTACTACCTTGAATGGTCTTTAAAACATGTATTTCTTCTCCAAGGTGTCTGAAGGCATCAGAAGAGTAGGTTCATGAATTTTTCTGGTGATGCTGATATGCCCTTTAGCTGTAGGCTTGTCATACCATTGTTGTTTTAACATCATTCTGTATGCAGTCATTCTTGCAGTGCTGCAAATGAAGATGTCTAATGGGGTCAGATCTAATATGGTCTCTAATGCTCTGGTGGGCGCCGAGGACATTGCACCTGTGATACACAAGCAGACTAGTCTTTGCAGACTACCCAGCCTGTCCTTCACAGTTCTCTGTTCAACTTTACACCACCAGATCACAGAGGCATAAGTGATCATAGGTCTGATGACTGCTGAGTACATCCAAAACATCATTTTTGGTTGTAGATCCCAGTTTTTTCCAAGCATGCGCCTACATGTCATAATGTATTTTTTTGCTTGATTTATTTTGTAGTCAACATATTTATTCCATGTGAGTTTTTGGTCAAGATATAAGCCTAAATACTTCACCTCAGAAGCCACATTGATTTCAACGTCAAAAAGTTTAGGGATGAAAAAACCATACCATTTTCTTTTGCGAGTGAATGGTACAAGATTGGTTTTCTGCGGACTAACCTTCAGATCCCTCTCTGTACACCATTTGCTAACATAACTTAGTGCATTCTGCATAAGTGAACAAGTTATGTTGAAATATTTACCAAGGATAAGGATGACAATGTCATCCGCATAACATTCAACGGTGATATGGGGGGAGGGAGTTGGGTCAAAAAAGGTTGAAATGCACATTGTACTATTAATTATTCAGTAATCATCACTTTTTTAAGATTTATATTGTAAAAAACAATTATTTTTAGTGTAAAATCATTTAACGAAAATTAGGACTTTTTGCATTTTTTTCAAAAATTCAACCCCTTTGTGGCAGTGCACAATTTTTAAATAATTTTTTTTAATTATTTTTTCCCTAATCTCTATATCATAGAACATCTTTTCCCCATAGGTAGGTTTTGATTAATAATATTTTTTTTTTCTCCATAGAAGAACGATCCACCCTAATGGTCATATACAAATCCAGATATGATCCTAGATGTGGTCAGATATGAATTTGATATGGTCAGATATGAACCTTGATACGGTCAGGTATGAAGCTATATATATGGACAGATCTATATTTGAAATTGTGATTGGTCATAGAATTAAGGTTCTATAAATAGTCAGATAATGATATAAATCCAGAAAGAGAAACACTTTTAGTTTGTTCAGATTGTCAGAGATCAGCAGTAGTCACACTACACAATTACATAAAAGGTTGAATCTATATTCCATCTTGGTTAATTAAAGATTTAATTAAAGAGTGTACCCAATTTTACTGAAAGTAAAAGTATACGTAACATATGACATAACCAGGATTTATATTGCTTCAGATATGATATGGTAACGTTGTAAAAAATGTAAATTTCGTTATTCTTAAAAAAAATCATTCATATTGATGTAATAAATATATATAAAGATATAATTAAGTTATATAATTAGGCTAATAGCACATACTAACTTTAAATTATTAAATTAAAAGGTATCATAACATTTGATCAATACAAATTAAGTGTTATTTTTCAATTATTGAAAATAAATTATTAAAAAAAAAAAGAAAGGTTTGATATAACTTGAATATCTAAATAACTTCATTATACACATAAATTGAAAACTGTACAAATTGCTTAAACTTGATATTTCTATGGTGTTTAAATTTTTTTCTATTTTGATATTTCAATGGCATTCAAGCCCGTTGGATGCATTGACTTTTTCTTAACACATGTGTTTTCTAAAATAATAGTTGAAATTATTTTTGTATTGTTTTATAATTTGCGCAGTACTTTGTGATTGAATTTTAAAAGAAAAAATGCAGTTTTGTAAAAATTGAAGTTTAAAATATGTTTTATTAAAAAAAAAATCATGTTTCACACTGACGCAATAGACATGAGTAAGGACTTTAACTTTGAACATAGTTTCATAACTTTTTCTTCCTAGAATGTAATATTATTGGAATTTTGTGTTTCTACTAATTATGACGACTGCATTAAGTACAATTTGTATTGTTTTTCTTGATTTCTTCCCTTTAAAAGTCGCCAATTTGTTATACTCTGTTTAACATAATTTAGTGTCATTGAAACGAGTGAACTTACAATGTCAAAAAGTCAGATTAAATTGTATTACACATTTTTTTTACTCTTTTATGATACTTTGGACATCTAACTTTAGTAGCAATTCATTGCTTTTACATTCCTTCGAGGTTTTTTTAGGTTTAGTATTTTCAGTTTTCAGAGAATTGCCCTAATGCTATGATGCAGTTTTTTTTTTATTTCAATTATCCTTTTTTAATAAAAGTTAAGCTATTCTATTATTGACAACTTTCAGTTCTGATCTAGGTGCACGGCAGTGCACCCGCCAAGTTCACTGTCAGTCATCTTTTACTGGAAGCCACTCAGCAGTATTTTGATCTCTCATATTCGCATATTACATTATGTCTGAGATTTTTTTACTGGTACCTGTTAGCCACTTTATTAAGACCCTTAAGTTTCAAGTCTCCAATTATATTGGTTGTCGAGATAATAAAATTCGAAAACTGCAGAAAACAACATATTTTGAAATCCACCCAAAACTCACTCACTGATCATCAAATTACTAAAGTACATATAGTAGAGCTAGAACTATGAAATTTAGTGTGCTTGTAAGGTTTAACATGTATACAAAGGAAAAAATAAAAAAATCGAGATTTTCCAATCCGAATCTCTTTTCGAAAAATTCGAATCTCAATTCTAATACATTTCTATTGGGACTAGAATTATAAAACTTAGAATACTAGTAGTTTTTAGCATATATAAATAGAGTAAAAACTCACCACACTCCGCAAAGCCTCTAAAATCAAGAAATAATAATAAAAAAAGTGTGCTTGGTATTATAAAATTGACCACTGGTGATATTTTATCGCCTACAAAATGATTGCCAATTGTTAATTTTTTTCCCCTTTGCCAACTTTTTTTGCATATCTGAATAAACTATTTAGTTAAAATTATTTTATGTTATCATCATTCATATCGAATGCATGAGTACGTCATGGACTGCGCTAAGGTAAATTTAACTCTCTTAGAAAAATCTCGTGTAATTCTCCGCTAATTTGATGTTGTTGAGAACGTTTTTTTAAAACTTCCTTAAAACCAAATAATAATTAGAAGAATAAAGGAGTCGGCTAATTATATAGTTCTCGTAATTAGCAACCAACAAAAAAACTCTTGACTGTATAATAAGTAAGTATCTCCCCCCCCCAAAAAAAACCCCAACAACATATATGCTTAACCCTTTCAATCCCAAACAGTTTTCTTGCAAGTTTAAAAACCATGAAAACTAAACATATTAAAACTAGTTATTGTTGCGCAAATGAGTAATAAATTTAAAGTTAGTACCTTAAAAAAATAAGTGAAATCCCATCAAAAACATCTCTGTAAAAAGCCGCCAAGTTCTTCATGCAATGATTACGGCCGTGAAAAGTATTGAAATCTAAAGTAAAGCCAAGTTTAAAGTAGTTGTAAATTACGTGCAATGAAAATTAGTAATTTTTTTTTCTCAAAGACAAAATTCCCCTGCATTGGCCATTACGCGCCAGTGAACCAGAATACGTAATGGCCATGGGTTATAAATATTTTTGTAGCTAGACATTTAGGCCTTTGCAGGGGAGTTATATCTTTGAGAAGAAAATTTCACTAATTTTCATTGCCTGTAATTTACAACTTTAAACTCGGCTCTACTTTAGATTTCAATACTTTTCACGTCCATAATCATTGTATGAAGAATTTAGCGGCTTTTTACAGAGATTTTTTAGTTGGGATTATTACTTATTTGAAATGATATAATTTTAAATAAAACGCAATTGCAAAAATTTTAACTATACAACTGAAGAAGGCTAGTTTCACATAATCCTTTTTCTTTATTTTCGAAAGCGTAATTATTTTTTCAGAGTAAATTATTATTGTTTAAATGATATTGTAGTGTAAGAAACATTCCGAGAGGCCGCATTCGGATAATTTGTGTGAGAGAGGGCTATAGTGTAAACAAAATGAGAAGAGAGCGAGGTGGGGCCTTGCCGGGGGAAGAAGTGTCTTTTCTCCACTCTGTGAGTTGGGTATGGTTTTATTAATGTTTTACGTTATTGGTCTTGTGATTGTGTTTAATTAGTAGGGTTTTATGTATAGTTAGTTTTGTGAGGTGTCTTTGTGATTATTTGTTGTTAGAATAAATTGTTTATTCATGATACCCCCTTTTATTACGCACTTAACATACCAATTAAATCGAACCAAACATCACAGATATTTAATGGAATATAATTTTTGATGTTGGGATATGGGTTAGGATAGTACTCCAATGAAGACTATCGTCAAGTCTAATGCGTCTTGATTCTTTTAACTTGGCTAAGAAAAGGGCTATGTGCTATTGAAATTTTGTAATTTACCCATACAAATATGTTATCACCACGAATATTGTCCTGAGTGGTTTGTTCGAGTAGAGTTATTACGGAAAAAAGGTTCTTAACTTGTAATTTTTTTTTATTTTTAAATTTTAAATAAAAACAGAAAAGAAAGTAACTAACGCAATTAATGCATAAAACAGGAAATTTCACATAAAATAGAATGCAGCCAGTAAAATACAGAGTCAAGAATAATTTTTTTCCTTTTAGAAGTACCAAGAAGGAAATGATATGGAGCCAAGTCTGGCACCGCTTTTAACATTATATTTTTGATTAAATATCTGTTTTCAATATATTTTTTATAAACATAAATGATGAAACTGAATATCAAATATAAATTCCTTTTACAAAGGAAATCCTTTATTGCACATTTGCAATGAATTTTGGGTTATACTCGAAGTAATTCGAAGCATTCGTTTCTCTAAATGTTTTGAAAAAGATAAGTCGCGTCGATATACTATCAGAAAATTCAGATGGTGACGTTTTAATTTTCACACAATTGTATCAAAACAGTCAATAGGGTATACTAAAAATCTATTGAAATGCTAAAAATCATAAGTATTTTTGTTTTTATATATTATAAATATTAATGAAATGATGAATTAAAAACTCTAATATAGTTTTCGTAATTTTTTCGTTGAGCATAGTTTATCCTTTCGAAATTTTTGTACTTTTTTAAGTTGAAAGTGCACGTATAGTCTGTAATATGGTTATATGGTTAGTGCTTTAAGTTCTCAAAATAACAAGCTGTATAATTTAAGGAAATATAATCTGAATAGTCAGTAAGATGAGAATCCTTCTTCTGTACTTCATATTGCATCTGGCTCCAGTTCTTTCAATGTTATTAGATTATATTTTAATTGGAGATATTTTCTTACTGATTCTAAAAACTGAAAACTAAAGAATAAAAATAAAAAGAAAATCCCGGAATTAGAAATTGTCACTAATTAATACTTTATATCTTACATAAATATGTAATTACGTAATGTTATTTGTATATAAATTCTATGATATATATTTAATGCAGCATTTAATATTTTAATTGTAATCCGATAATATTCTAAATTAAACTATTAGCACTTACGAACCAGGTGCTAAAGGCTCAACATATATCTAAAATCCCAAATGGACGTGTTTACAATCCATCAAATGATTTCAATGACATAAATAGTATGAATAGTGTTGTAAATATCTCAATATTAATACGTTAAACCATTTATGTAATCGTCGAATCAGTGAACGTTTCAGAATAATGCAAGTGAGGAATGCTACCCACTATAACGCTGCATTCTACTTGGGAAAGTAGAGAATATTATCCCACCATTTTTTTCAAAAATAGCTTTAGCAGACCAAACGGTATAGTGGTTAGCGTGCTAGCTTCTAGACCGCGAGGTTGCGGGTTCGAGTCCCGTGTTGGCATAGGTGTTTGTAAATGTATGTTGGCTTGTCTAATGACGAATGTTTCGGCGCATTATAGCCCTCGTGTTGCTGACGGCGCCAGATAATCTGAATACAACCAACCAACCAAAAATAGCTTTACAGTTCACCAGCAGATGGCGCTGTTGATTAAATAAATAAATAAATAAATAAAGGAATGAATAAATAAATAAATAAATAAATAAATAAATAAATAAATAAATAAATAAATAAATAAATAAATAAAAAATTTGTAAGGGGCTTGGACTTAAGGCCCAGGGTAAGCTGTGCATCAGCACTAAGTCGATTATTATTATATTGTATTATATTTGCTGGTTGCATTAAATATAATTTCAAATATCTATATTTCACTTCACTTCATATTTCTTCTAATTTGTGTGTGTAATTTTTTATAGGCAGGCTTGTATTTCTTTTAATTTATATGTGTAATTTTTTATAGGCAGGATTGTGCTTCTTTTAATTTGTATATGCAATTGTTTTTGTTTCGTAAATAAAATATTGTATATTCTCTATCACTTCTTAGTTTTTACACTGTGTCAGAGGGACAAAGTTAACCTATATGCCAGATAAGTTTACCAATTACAATAGTAATTCATTTTTTAAGAATTGAAAGAAACAAGATATATAATTATGTAATAAATAGAATCTACAAACCCTCTTCTAAAATTATGTATTTTTGCTTCTTTTCAGAACATTTTAAAATTTTATATTTTTGAACTTGAAGAATTGGAGCTAAGTGATCCCAGTTGATGGTCATTCTAACAAGTTGAAATAGTTATAGTTCTTTCTCAGTTTACAGAAACGGGGAAGGAATATGAGGGGCATAAACTAAGAGGGGTGTAAATCATATTTTCAACAATTTCAACTTGTGTCCAGGGAAAAAACCCTTGAAGGGCTAAACTGTTGAAAGAAGAAGTAAACCAAGTGACAACATAAACAGGTATCATTACTACTTACAAACGTTTGTTGAAAGTAAAACCTTTTGTTCCTCAAAAAGAAGATTAATCGACTTACACCATTCTGACTCAACCCCCCATAAGTAAATTTATATTTTTGAAATTGGAATTCTGTACTACAATCGCTACTTATTTAAAATAAAAAAATGGAAGAAACTTGTGTTTATGAATATAAAATTGATTTTATGTTTTCATAGGATCGAAATACACTTAAAAATATGTATTTACTCACTCTTATTAAATAAATGTTTATATTTTTCATGTATTATATATTTTTTATGTATTATATTCTTTATATGTTTATATATTTTTTTTATGTAATATGCATTAAAACAGAATGATTTTAATATAAAATTTCTTGCTTATACAAGAAATGGCCTGACGTACAGCCTTATAGATCTTTTTAACACTTTTTATAAAGATAAACACTTCCTCTACTTTTTTTGCAAGTTTTAAAATAAAATAAGCAACTATTTTGTTCCTTAAAGGTTACAGTTTACCTTTTGGCATGGAGTGTGATCTAATTATAACTTCATTTTTAAGAGAGGTTTTTTTTTAAGCCTTGTCCTGAAGCTATTAGGCACAAATAGAGATTTATCAGCAGGAGGTAATAAAATATTTATGGGCTTTTAATAATAAAATTTTTCATAAAATCAAAACTTAAAACAATATGCATAGTAAAAGGATGCGAAATCACTTAAGAGTTAATGCTATTAAATTTTATCTCGCAATTAGTACTTCGAGAGGATTTTCAATATTTTATGTTTATGAGTAATAAAGTAGGATCTAGGATGGCGATGTTCTTTTTCGTCTTTAGAGAAATAAGCATATATAAATTAATTAATTTTTGGTAGAAATGGCCAAGCTAGAAAATTATAAATAAAAAATTTAAAATGATGACGCTGAAATGCAATATTTTTTGAGGGTTTGTATCAATATAACAATACATAAATCATAATATTAGGATTAAATTAATGCACAAATCGTCATTTTAATGTTAGACAACACTATCTACACAGGTACAATTTTGTAGATAATGCTCTCTAAGTACTGGAAAAATAAAGTCTAATTTACTATCAGATAGTTGTAACTTATTTTCTAGTTAATTAAAAATATACTAAAACTAGAAACTGAGTTTCAGCTAGATGAAATTAAATAGGAATTTCCTCCTAAATATTTAGAGAGCAGTACTTGGACAATTTTCTAGATGATGCTCGAGACATTTTGTGCTCTATTTTCTACTCGTAAACAAATTAGAATCGCAAAATTATGATTATGAATGAAACCTCTTCTTTTCACCTTTTCTAATTAATTTATAAGAAACACCGTGTCTAATTTCAGTTATGTAACTTTGTGGGTAGTGCAAGAATTAGAGACGAGTGAGTGAGGATTTTCGCTTTTATAGGTATGTATGGAAAAATAGGTATGAGCAACAACTATCTCCCCTCCCCCTCCTTCAACATCAAAGAAAGGTGTCAATACTTTCCATTTCCTTACCATAACAATCCTTAAACTGTAATTGTGTATGTATTCTTATATCATATTTAGCATCATATTTGTATAGAGACACAATTACTACGGTTTAAATTCATGAGGTGTAAATGCTGGTCAGTTCCATCTTAAATGTCTTCCTGCAAGATTCATGGGATTCCTAAGTATTCCTAGATTGCAGTTCTAGTTTATCTCATCCCATCCTAAAATCTAAATGTAATAGCTGAAAGTTTGATACGAGGCAATACTAACGTAGCATCCAAAGAAATCAATTTTCCAACTTAATCAATTAGTGCAAATGAAGCTAGAATACATTTCCGTTTCTGTTGATAATTTATTTTCAATTTTTTGAGTGCAACATGTATTTGTTTAAATCAATAGAAACCAATAGCTTTGACATATTTCCTCACAATTTTTCAGTAGGTGTTGTTATTCATTTCACACACTTCTTATCCCTGTGCAATGTTGCTATTGTTTTTGGGGTAACTCCATTTTCTGGTTTTCCACAAAATGCTCTATTAGTCAAATTCCTTGGTCTGAAAATAACATTATTTAAGCGCATTATTAATTATTGAAATAATTATTTAAATTATAAACTCGTTTTGCTCTAAATAGTTAGAAATTATTTCGAGTTATAAATAATTCTATACAGGGTGATCCAAAAGTGACAGAACATTTGAAAAATAGATGATCAAGGAACATTTGAGATAAGAATGATAAAGTTTTTACAGAAATGCTCAGAAAAAAATAGACTTTATCCTTTTGAAATAAAAAAAGTAGTTTTTTATTTTTTATCAACAGATGGCATTCTAGGTATCTGTGACCAACTGCCAAGTGCTATTGAATTAAACTTATCATTTCTGTACTAAGAACTATTTTGTAGTTAATGTGGAAAAAAATGCCTGAATATTTCTCGAAAAAATTCTTTATCATACTATCAAATGTGCGAGAATGGTATAGATTTTTTGCATTACTTGTTACTTTTGGATCACACTGCAAATACTTATAAATAACTTTATATGAACATACGATTTGAAGTATTAAAAAGTTATAATTTCAAGTATGAACTAAAATATGTTAATAAAAAAGCATAACATTATTTTTTTAATCTACCAATCGAGAGCTATTTTAAAATACGTTGGGTAATAGCGTGTTCTTGGAATTGTACAGAAAAAGGGGAATGCTGTATATAGGGGTTTATTTTTACCGTCACTAATCGAAAAAATTTACTCAAACGGTAACTATATATTAACATAGTCTTACGCAGATTTCTGATGCCATTATTTGTGAATTAGAGCAATGAACTTCTAACAAAAACAGAAAAATTTATCAATAATTGGTAAGTGAATCCATTCTATTGATGGTATATTTAAGTTACCAGTTTAAGAGCACATTCTAAATAAAAGAAAAATATTTTAATGAATTTTAGAAATATATACACCTCTCTCTAGTTTTCAAAATAGGAAAAAATTTTAAATCATTTTTTAATTTAAAAATATGAATATTTTCTTTTAAAAACTACTCGTTTTATATCTAGAGATATAAAACGAGTAATGAATGATGAATAATGCTTGAAACTTTAAGAAAATGTCCTACTAAAATAGCTTAATAAGTTTCAAAGTTTCAAGTAAGTCAAAGTTTCAATAATATTTTATCCCCGTTATATAAATGACCTATTAAAATAATTCTAGAATTAAAAAAAAATGGTTAATGGGAGAGAAAAAGAATATGCTTACGATTTTTCGATGACATTCATTGGGATCACAGTTATGTATTCAACATACAATTTCGGTTTACGAATAATGTCAAGTGGATTCTTAGATGCACTGTACCATTTGAAAGACACACTTCTAATGTCTCCCAAGTCCTTGTCAGTTGTTACCAAGTACTGGTATCGGGCTCCGTGGTAGAAGTCAACAGCACTGCACAAATTTATTGAACTCAGAATATTAATATGAATAAATGCTACAACAAAATTATAAATACGGTAGCTTACACTATCACACTTTATTAAAATTGAGCATTTTATGTGTAATATGCATACCTATGAGGAAATTGTTCATCTGCAGTGGCGGCTTTAGAAAAGAGGGGAGCAGTTGCCTTCTCAATTTTTACAGATATAATGTTTTTGATGGCTATATAGTTCAAATTTTGCAGATAAATTTAAAAATCAAAGTATTCAGAATTTAATTTTCAGGATTTTATCTAACCACCCTCCACAATTTGGGAAAATAGGATTATTGCAGAATTTCTCTCGTATTTGTACTTAGGAATAATAGGTTATTTAAAGCATACTCATAAATTTTTACTTACTCGGTTTGAACATGAAATATTTCATCTGTTTTGGCTCCAAACAAAGTGACATCAAGAGTGCCTTTTACATCCTTGTGAGTAGCTTTTGGCTTGAAAAGTTTCACATTTATTTGATAGTGGTATACTGGTAAAGAGAAAAATAAATTTAAAAGAGAAAGAACAGTTAATTACACAGTCTGCACTCGTATAGTACTAGTTTTTGAAATACATCCAATACATAAAAGTTAAATCTACTCCACTATTTATTTACTTTGTTATTAATGAAGAATTTTTTTGTGTTTAAATTAATTTGTTTTGAAAGTTAAATGTATTTACGAAAGGACAGTGTACGAAAAAAAAAAAAATGCACTATTTGAAGTATTGGCATTTACACGCTTTGCAAATGATATAATTAAAAAATATTCACTTATAAATTTCATATTACTGCTTCTATCATACGCAAATTATGAATTGCGTATGATAGAAGCAATAGTTCTTCGTTTCTGTTGAAATTTCGCTTGAATAGCATAGACATGCAGGGACAGCTACGCGTACTTGACAAATAGCCCCAACTTTAATCATGACAGTCATTCAATTACGTAACTTTTTGTCGGAATTTTTTTTATAAAAAATGTCGTAGATAATCCTCATTTGAAAAAAAAACAAACAAACATATTTTATGCGCATTCAGTGGTTTACATATTTAGGTAAAATTTACGTAATTAAGTTCGGTAAATGATACCACAGTGAAAAATTTCAGTATGTTAAACAGCAGGCCAAACATAGAGTTCAGTGAGTGTCGTATTTGTTGTTTATGTGAGTATTGAGTGAAATTCAATGAATTTTAAGTTTTTTTTTTTTACTTAGGTAAGAAATAAATGTTTTGATATGTTTTTACAAAACCATTTCGTCAGTTGACCTTAAAACAAAATTTAAAAGTAAAATGTCTGAACAACTAAATTTTTATTTAGATGGTTTACATTGCATTATAGTATCAATATACCACTTAGAGTTGAAGAAATTTGTTCGGTAACAATATTTGTATCATTTTGTAATAAACTTCACAGAAAGGTAATCTAGGCCTCTCTACTTTGTCTTTTTAAAAAATGGGAATAAATCTTTTTTTGGTTACATCATTGCTGGTGAACTTTATTTAACAACTTCAAAGACTACTAGCTTTAAATTTTTCGTTTTTATCAAGCAAGGTCCTGGGTTACCTAAGGCATAAACGTTTTAAATCATTTATTACTATACACTGTTCAAATCTGAATGCAGAAGCGTATAAATTGATATAATATTGCTTACACCAGTAGGGTTTCGTTCCAGAAGTTCTGAGGTACATCATATGATGAACTGAAGTATTTCTGAACTGTTTGTATTCGTCAGCTCTTATTCCCATGATGGCGCATCTCTTAGTATCTGGACCACATTCCGCACATTTTCCAGCCAAGAAATCTTTCCAGCTAGTGCATTCATAACCAACAGGGACCACTTTTCTGTAGTTAATTGAATGGTGCATGAAATCCAATGAACGTTGATGGTTGCAACTGGCAAAACGACGAGCCCCTGTCGAAATTATTTGATTAAAATAATATTAAACACAATTAGAGTTAATATCTTAGTAGTTGATATTTTGGTATAAGAATTTGAAGCAGTATAAAGAATAAAATTTGATCCACATTGTAGCAGGGATGTAATTATTAGGTAAGAATGGATACTAAATTTGTAAAGATTTCATTTTAATTTTTCGTTACGCCATGAAACATTTTTATTTATATAGAAAGTCTATGGTATTTGGCTCGCGTTATTTTTTTTAAACTAATTATTGATGTAAAGTAGAAATGTCTACTATGATATACTGATATTTGAATCCTACCACATCACCATTATGTTTCAAATATCCTTTGCACTTCAAAGGGTCTATTATATACAAATTTCAGCATTATAAACAAATTAATATAAATAATATATTATTTGTATTAATTTGTATATCTTGGGTAATATTGGGTAATGTAAACAAATTATAAGATTTGTTTTAATATTGTTAAAATGACGTATTAATACTTTTGTATTTAAACTTGTTTGAAAAGAGAGAAAATTACAAAAGCTTTATGTGAAAAATGCAAAATGCATCATATATAAAAGAAAAATTAAAAAACAGATCTGCAAGGCAAAACAAAATCCAGAGCTATGTCACAATTGGCTAACTTTTCTGAAGAGGAAATTCCTGAAGAGGAATTTTCTGAATTGAATCTTACTCTCATTTGATTTTCTATTAGAACTCTCTTAAAGTGCTTTAGAATTTCTTTAAATGAGTTGAAACGTTACGAAGACATAATCTGCTATAAACCAACAATTGTTAAATTTGGACTCAAGCTCGTTTGGCTCTGAAATACAGAGATTTTCTTAAATTTTTTTTTGTCCCTTTGATTTCAAATACCTATAAAAATCATCGTCTAAACTTTTAAATTGTTATTTCATGAGTATCTGGAAAAGCTAATCGGTTACGTTAACCTTAATATTTAATTCCATCTTCAAAGGAGGGCAACAGATTTACGAATGACTTGTTGCGCATCCATTGAAGTTTAATGAGATAATTTCCGCTAGATTGGGCACAATTTCCTCACTGCTTTTAAATGTGTCCTAGATACGATATAGTTCTAGAACGCAGTGAAGTGAAACAAAATAGTCGTTCAAACATCCGTACTTCGAATTTCATGCAGGAACTGTTCTTTTTAATGAAAGATATAGTTTTTATGATACATCTGGCCTGTGAAGAGTCGGTTGAATGTTAGAAATACTTTATTAGTTTATATTGGACGCGTTTATTTAATTCACGGCTACATGAGGTTAACATAATTTAATATTCGGCTAAATTTGGAGTAGATTTTTATCTGGAAATTACAACCACTTGTAATTTCTTGAAGAGTATTTAAAAGGACCTGAGACCATGTTAAATTCAATGATTGTGGGGTTTCTTATGCATAGAATTGTTTCATTTCTGGATTTAGTGGTTTTTGAACAATTTAAAAGATTTTAACTACATATCTTTTTCTTTTGCCAATAATTTACGAATGATTCTTAGATAACAAATTTGAGAATAAAAACAAATATTAAAATATTAACTAAAATCTTAATTATTTGACATTGAAATATTTTTTTTAAAAATGGAATGATGCATTAATTTTAAACCATTCATTGAAGTTTAAAAAGACTAGAATGAAAAGTTTTTACTTTTCTAAATAGTTTATGAATATGTTCATGGTGATGACCAAGAAGCATCTTGGGTTTGGTTTTCAAGTTCGGACTGTCTATTTCTACCACTTATAAAGTGCTTAACACAGTCATACGTCTCATAATTTTGAGCATCTAGAAGAATAGAAGTTCGAAATCTTCTAGTGTAAGTTCTCTCTCGAACTTCACCACACCAACGAAAGGATATTGAGACCATGACATATTTAATGTACACCACCCCCCATTACATACACACCGATCTTTAGTGGCCGCCGAGGACCGAACTCACGATTTTTGGATCATGAGCTCGTTTCTCTAGCCACGGGAAGCATCCAGAAGTATCTTGGGAAAAAGAAATTTGAATTAAGTCGATTGCTAACCATATTTTAGTTTATTCTACATAATTTATAATGATTTGGTAATAATATCCGAAGCTTAATATTTAGATACTGTTGTATACATGCTTACCTTCATTCAAACCCTCTGTTATAAAGGATTTGAATTTGTCTGTTTTACAACCTGGTTGATTACGACCGTTGTTAGGGAAGAAGTCGACATGTCCAGCTGGGTGACTCATACCAAAACCTTTAAAGAGTGTTTTGAAGTCTATTAAACACACACATCAGTTCAAACAATGAGGTAAGAACGCGGAAGCATTTGGACACTTCTGCATAAGAAATGAGACATTAATCCGAGAAATGTCAAACGAAATTTATTTACATTTGTTTTAGGTCAAGTGATTATACCGTGTTCAATTATTATAATAAACTTTTGCTACATTATATTAATTATTTATTATATAAAAGTATTTTTTTTTTTAATTACTGTTTTGAAAAATTAAAAAAAAAAAAAAAAAAAAAAACTTTAAAATTTTATGCAAAAGTAATGAAAGAAGCTAATTCTACTTGCACTATTAGAAATGAGACGTCAAGCGTTAACATTTTGATCAAATAACGCAGTATTCGCAAGTGAAATATTTGTAAAATAATATAAAAGATCATAATTTGCAGATATTCTTGTTAAACGCTTGCTTAGACAATTCAGTGTTTTAAGTTCTGTCATAAATAAATTCTCTTAAATAGCCTTCAATGTCAGTATTTAAGTATAACTTTAACGTTTTGTCCATGCTTATAATTTATGGTTGTATAAAGTGAACATGGAGGATTTGGGAAGGGTGAGACATAAAACTAACATTAACTGAAACTTGAAACTGCATATAAATGTTTGAACTATTAAAATTAATCAAAATTGAACTATAAAAATACACCTTAAACCTTACATTAGAGTGATAAGTATTTATTGCTTTTATTTCTCTAGCATTTTAAAATAAATCACTCTTTGACATGTTCATCGATTCGGAAGTTAACAGTATATACTGCTATCTATATGGCAAAATTAATGTACAAAACCGCAGATGGCCTTCTTAGGATAGTGGTCTTATCAGATACACCTAACTTATTTTAACTAGCAAATAAAGGAGAAGAGCATTTTATACCATGAAATAAAAAAATGTATCTACCAATAAATAAAATATCTGTAGCATCCGAATGAATGACGTCAACATAATCAGCATCGGTTGGGTCCAATCGTACACTGGGTGGCATGTTCTGGAAATACGGCTCGGCAGGATCGCAACCTAGAGATGTATATTAATATCTGAGAATTCTTACACTTAGCTAGATAGATAACAGATGCTGTGACAAGTGTTACAGAGCGAATGTTGAAAAACAGTTACCAATAACTGAATAACTTACTTGATTTTCCAAGTTACGAAGGGAGCACACGTTGAATTTAACTACGGTAATTGATGCGAAAAAAAACCCCTTAAGTATTGCACTTACCATTTCCAAAATACCATTAATCAATCAGTAGAATAGTTTCGAGCAATAATTTTTTACTCGGCAAATACTTTCTCTTCATATTGTATAGAAGTGAAATGTTGATATAAAAGATTTGTTGTTTAAAAGTTAAAATGTTCAGGAAAGTTAATAAACGTTGATTTAATACCAAATGCCCAGGAGAAAGATAAAGATAACACCTAAAAAGCTAATAATAGCGTCCCAGTGGTTAAACGTAATAGACATGTTAAATGATCATTTTAGAAAGTACTGTATCATAAATAACTTTTGCCAATAAATTCCCTCTGGAGATAACATTCCCTTAGTATAGAAACTATGTTTTGGCAGTAGTAGATATTGTATTTTGTTTCCGTTTTTTTTTATCTATCTACTTACTGATAATGGTTTAAGAGCCTGACATAGAAGACATTAAAATCGATTTCGAAACTGATAGTTGCGTAAGTAAGGTAGAAAATATATCGAGAAAACGTCATTTTACTTTCGAACTTTCGATTTCAAACTTCATTGAACCCTTTTGACTGAGAAGTAAAAACGATTTGATATGAAAAGCAAGTTTTATTTTATTTATAAAATGAGTGATGAATGGAATAATTGTTTTGAAAAGGAATGTAATGGGTTTAAACACATTTATTAAATTAAACATAAACGTATTATCTGCGTAGTAAGCTTTAATTTCTAATATTGGGTATTTTTACACGTATTATAATAATATAACATTAATTGAAAAAAGTTAAAAGTTTTCTCTAATTTAAAGAGAGAAATACTAAATGATGTAGCCAATTCTATCCTCAATAAGAAGCACAATTTCTTTTCACTGATCAGATCTATTTCGTAAAAATAAAATAAAATGTGAATATTATGATAATAAAATTCAAGCATAAAACGTTAAGTTGGTCTGCTAACATCCCTCTCTCTGTATATATATATATATATATATATATATATATATATATATATATATATATATATATATATATATATATATATATATATATATATATATATATATATATATATATATATATATATATATATATATATATATATATATATATATATATATATATATATATATATATATATATATATATATATATATATATATATATATATATATATATATAGGCAAAAATGACTGCATGGTCATAACTAGTAATAAAACTTCTCCATAGTGAAAGCCCGTTATTAAACTAGTTTTTTTTTTCAATATTTCTTTATAAAAAAAAAAGTTATGAATTGAAAATGATATATTCCTATTTTACTATGATTTCTCAATGTATTAAACACATTAAAAAAATTATAGTAACTTTTATACTATATTGTGCGGCAGTCCTTAAGTTTTAGACTTGCAAATCCTTACATTTTATGTTAAATATTCTGTTATGTTTCAAAGAATCAAAATCTTATTACAAAAAAGTGTTTTCTTCTGAATTCACATGATCATAAATACGTTAGAGAATTAATTGTTGGGAATTTGAAAATGAGATATATCAGCATTTTCTACTAAACTTAAAGCATATCATAAAATATTTTTACCTGTTATTCTCCCAAGGGTTTTAAGTCTTGCCCCAGTGTAGCCTGCTATATGTCCTCCAAGACTGTGGCCAATTATGTGAATTTCTTCTCGTTTAGCTCCCATGTATTTCTAAAAAATAAATTTTATTAAGTACATTTTTGTTTTTGCAACTTTCAAAAACTTAAAGCATGAAATGCTTGGAGGGATGTTATGTTTCTATTGTTTTTTGTTGTTGCTTTTTTAAAGATAATCTTCTGTATGTGTGAAACAGTTAAATTTATTCAATATCTTATTTTCAACTTGTTTAGTTATTTGTACAGGTGTTACAGATTGCTTACTACCGTTCAAGGTAGGAAAGAAAAATATCATAATTAAAGAAGATTATGTTATGAGTTAATCAAATTATGCATTTTAATTATCCAAAGCTTGTTAATGATAATCCATGGTTTCATTTTTTTCTTTGACTAATTCTGTATCGTCATGATTTTCTATTGAGTTTGTCTTCTTTATCTCCAAGTAATAAATCTTTTAAAAAATTGGATAACGTAAAGCTTATTTTTCAAAAAAATTATTTACATTACTTATCAAGTACAATAGATTATTGTACAGTTAAAGTCCACCTGTTTAGAGCTGTCTGTAGTAAATATCTATATAAAATTCGTTATACATGCTACATTAGGGGGAAAATATCTATAAAAATTAACGAAAAGAAAAAAAAAAAATTAAAAGTAATTCTTCATATTTTCACAAAAATTACTCAAAGATACTCATTGAATGACATACATTCAAAACTTTTTCTTTTTGTTCTTATTCATGAATTTTCCGATGAATTTCTTCCTCTAAAGTTCATTTATATAAAAGTCCTTGTGCCAAATTTCTATATTATTTGAAACCTTATGCTTATTTTTTTTTATTTAGATACCATTTCCTCATGGTGAAAGTTGTATTGTTGCAAATTATATGTAGTGTGGTGGTCTGATAGGTCCTTAGGTTCAGTAATAGCTCTTAGAGGAAATTATGTATTACATTTTTAGAGTATTTTATACATCAAATCTTTAGAAGTCTTTTCTTCCTTACGAATATTTATTCCAAGTACTTTCAACATTTATGCTGATGAATTCTATTTTCTAGATTCCCAGTGTATAACTTCCGTGTCAATTCTCTCCAAGTACATCTTCTGACTTGCTCATGTCAGAAAAGTGATACGTTCATTTATTTAACTTAAATTCTGAATCTTTTAAATAAAAGTTTACGTAAGTTTAAAAGTCTGGTCTTCAGTTCTGCACGCTTAACATGTTCTGAGTAGAATGTTTAGTTATACGGTAGGGAGAATTTCTAATATACCCTACACATGTTTATTAGAATAGGCTCCTAGAAGTATCTAAACATCTGCAGTCAAATAATAACTACCCTTTTTTTAATACAGATAATACAGGGGTAAAATTGTTCGGAAGTATTGCTTCACTTCCCATTTCTAGATATACTTATACAGAAAGAATATGTATAGCTCAGTCAAAATAAAGAAACTATTTACACTTTTTCTTAATTTTAAGAGAGAGCTGGTTATCTCTTTTAAAAAGTAATATCTACATTGCTTTGCAGACAGTATTGTATACTTATGGAAATAAATAAAACACCTTATATCTCAGTAATAACTCAAAAATTGGAAAAAAAAAATTAAATTGTGTCCTTTTCTTGGAGGTTCAGAAATATGCTACCATATTACTAAAAAAGTTTATTGACGGTTTTAGCGTAATGCTACTTAATGTAATAATAGCGGCTAAGATTATTGAAATTCCCCGAAAACTTTCAAATCATTTCAATATTTGTTAATTTTTCTTTTTTTTTTCCAGGTAAATATTTCTTCGTTTCCTTTACCCAGAACATCAAAATTCCTTTTTTTGATTGTTTTTATTTTTAGTATAGTGTTTTTGTACTCTGTATCCAAGTTCCGTATTATTTAATTTATATTTGAATACATTTTTTGTAATATACATGTTTTATTATTTACACCAGTAGCGTAATATTTCATTTGCGATTTTATTTCTTTGGTGTTTTGGTTAAGATTTACTGTGTGGTTCCCCTTGACGACTTTTAAAAATAATCGCCTAATTGAAAATGACGTCAAAAGGCTGTGTCACCAAATGCAAAATGGCGTCCAAAACACGCCGTGTTGCCAAATCCAAACGGTCACTAGGGTTATCGGAAAACCTTTGCTGCGGATTGCCACATTCGGCGCCAAATCTCCTATTTTCATAAAGTCCCCAAGGGGGACTGTGCAGTAAATCTTAATCAGAGTTTTATTTTGGTCATGATTATGAGTTGGTAAGGGGCATGGGACTACTTTTTTTTCTAAGTACTAAACAATTGTGAAGAATACAACACTTTTTTGATTTAGATATAATATATTTCTTTAGCGCGATTTTATTTGGTGCTTTTGTTACTGATAAATACTGTTTATCGCAACGGTTTTTTATTATTATTTAGATTTTAACTTAAGTTGGTACTGTTAGCCGGGTGCCAGATAAAAATCATCAAAAAGAAGATCAAAATAATCCAAACTAAATATCAAATGATTTAATTTCTATACTTAGAATTGGCGATACATTTGCGTGCTATTTAAATGGGTAAACATTTAGGCCGGATGCCAACTGGTAACCTCCAACTGGAAGAGTACTCTTAATGTTTATATTTTAACTTAATTTTATTATTATTTAAGTTTTAGTTACCGTGTTTTTGATTTTTGGATTTTTCTGATCGTTAAATGAAAAAAAAAAAAAAAAAAAAAAAAAAAAAAAACCTGCCAAATGCCTTATACAACATCTGTTCCACTTTTTCTTAAATGTAAATTTCTATGTCTTTCAACGGGTACCCAGCAGAGCGGGACTACACAGCTAATTAGTTATAACAATATAATTCTAAAGCTCAAAGACATTTACTTTTTTGTTAGAGCATCGGTAAGAGGAATTTGGGCTGTATGGTTTATTTTTCAGTTTCTTCAGGGTTTTGTAGCTTTGACAAGAGAAATCTGGAATATGTTGTTTACATTTTATTTTTGTTTTTTTAACTTTCATTTCATTTACATTTGTAACTAGGGTCTTCATAAGAAAATGCTTGTCTTCCTTTTATGTGACGTGTTTTTATGGAGTTAACTTATTGCTTACTACCTGGAGGGTAAAAAAGATTTTATTTGTAAAAAAGGAAGAATAAGAATGCCTAATGTATATATTGTGATGAATCTAAAAATGAGAGGATGGGGGATATTTTTTTCGGTTACCCAGAATAGACAGCAAATTTGCATTTATTATTAAAGTAATTAACTAATATAGTTATTTTGTAATAATTTATTATGGAACAGTTTTCAACTTAAGTATTTTTTTTCAACTGTAATTATTGTAAGACAGTAAGTTAGGGATTCTGATTCGAAAATTGCAGTTTCACGGCAAATTATTTACTGGTATTTTTCTGTAAAAAAAGTAATAGCCAAGAACAAAGAATTTAAAATATTTGATCCTGGATATTTTTTTTTTAATAATAACACGTGATTTCTCCAGTATAAACCGGGCAATAAAGGTAATGGCGATGAGCGTGAAACTTCAGTTTTCATCAGCAAAACCGAGTAGTTATAAGTTTCAAGTAATAAAAATATTCAAACTTACTTCACAAGCATTATAAAAGGTTAAATATGTTATTTATTGTATGAAAATGTTAAATATATTTAATAGTAACTTCTTCATATTCTTCAGTAGCACCCTTTGAAAAAACTTTTTATAAAATAAAATGTCTTGCAAGTTTCTTAACCTTGCTATAGGTAATTATAATGCACGCTCAAGTATATTACGCTCTAACATACTTCAATATTCAGAAGTGTATTGTCAAGTACAATTCAGCAGTAATCTACTTTGTCAACAATGTATGCTCACTGATTGGTACTGATTGGTAAGAAAACTGATTGTATTTAAATACCACTTGGCAAACTTTTTTAAAATGTGCTAGAACAATGAATTCAAAAGAAGCTGCTAAAATGTGTTTGAATAAGTTGTGAATAATTTACTTTAAGTATATATCTAGAAATTTTATTTATCCATTGTTGGCGCAATCCGAAGTTCCATGTCATCATCTATATAATTGAAGTTATGCATATACAACTGTACTTAACCATAAGGATAATTTTATCTAAAGAGTGTCATTTCCGATTGAGAAATGTTTGAAACAATTCAATTTTTGTATTGCGAATTAGAATATTTTTTAATTACTTTAGCATATTTTTAAAGCACTTATTTTTAACCAGCAAAATATTTTATTTTTAAAACATTCCTGATTTTAATTTCGAATTCAAATCACGTAGGAAAAAAACGGTAGAGAAAGACATTACCACGAAATACTTATAAAACCATTTATAGAATTCCATTTAATATATTGCAGCAGCTAGACAAATCTGTAGTTGTATCTCATTATAACTTCTCTATAGTAAACATATTACTTCAATAGATATGGGAAATTTAAAATTGATTTTATTTTTGAAGACGGTCATTTTCCTTTTTATAACGGGCACGGAATATTCAAATTGTGAATATAGAGTATTACTTGAAAAAATTACCTCTAACGCTTGAACAATTAACGCCATTTCAGCTGCTACGACTCTTGTATTGGATGTAGCTTGATAATAAGGTGGCTTGTTTCCTCCACTCCAGTCAACAACGATGATATTGTAATCACCATGCATCAGAAATTCATCCTTCATATCCTATAAGTAAAAGAAAGTTGACCCAAGCATACTACTCTTTATACACTCAATTACTCATGTACACTCCTATTTATCTGCACCATTTCTCTTTTATATTATTATATACTTGTTCACGCAATAACTCATATCTACTATTATTTGTGCAATCGATTACTCCTTATCCATCGCTTATTATATATACCGCTATTTATGTACTCTGTTTTTTTACCCTTCAAATAGGTGCTAGCTTTTCTTTCACTACACCACATTACTTTTATGGATTAAATTGCTAAAACGGATGAAAATATAAAATTGACTTTGATCAAGAATGGAAAATCTTAAGTATTTCCTTGTTAAATTTTTTTTTTGTGGAGATGCAACTTTTGGTAGGGCTAGTCTGTCTGTCAAAGTCCATAGATATAATGCTTCATTTTTTCCGGCTTCTAAATTTTTTCTGCTTGATTACTCCTTGCCTATTGCTTATTATATACACCGCTGTTTATGTATTATGTTTCGTTTCAAACAGGTGCTAGCATTTCTTTCACTGCACCAAATTTTTTATATGGAATAAGTTGCTAAAACGGATAAAAATATAAAATTAATTTTGATTAAGAACAGAAAATTTAAGTACTTCCTTGTTAGAAAAATTGAGGAATTTTAGATGAGAATAGTCAGTATGTCTGATTTAAAATATACTAAATTTTATAGTACCAAGTATAGCAACTGTTATAAAATATCTTTAAGAAAATTTTAAGGGATAGCAAGTAGCTGTTTTTTTACTATACTTTAAAAATTATTTTAAACTAAGTTTGTAAAAACGGAGCTAAATTCATATAACTGATTCTGTATTTGAATAATGTTTAAACTGTTTGTTTTTGATGTACATTAGAAATAATATTTAACTCAAACAATTTTTATGTTCTAAGAGCTCTTTTGCAAATATTAACACAGGTCTTTGTATTTTCAAGGTTCTCCTTTTTTAATAATATCTATAAGTACATGCAATTTTGAAAAAACACTAACAGTCTAACACTTTTTATAGCCGAAAATTTTTTCTAGTTGGTTTATGCAAAAATCCATGACTTAAATTATTTAATATCATCTGGTTAAACATTAGCACAGTTTTATGATAAATGTTTCCAGAAAACAAGGATTTATTTAATAGCGTACAAATATTAATGCATGATAAATAACGTTAAAAAATAAATAAGAAATATATCTATTTGGAGATAGAACAAAAATTTAATTACTGAATACCGAAATGTTCATAGTTTTAGAAAATACAAAAATTGGAAATCATTTTTTGATTATTTGTGGGTACCTACCTCCTTAAAAATTAAAGAAACGACCTACAAATTATTTTACCTTTAAATTTTATTATTGATCATTCATTACCATTGTTATATGGGTAATAAATATTCGTAAGTTTTAAAAGAAATTTTTCAGCCAAAATTGTGGCCGAAAAAATGAATCACTAGGTCTCTGGGAAGGTCCAGGATGACAATTCTTTTTAAAATAAGAAAATATATTATCCTAATATTTTATATTAATTCTTAATTTCTTAACAGATATATTTTTATTTTAATCTATTATAATTTTCTTTGTGTTGTATAATAAATAGTCAATGTGACCTGAAATTGTAATTATTGTATAAACAATGTTTCTTTCACAATCAATATTAAAACATATAATCACCCAAAATAACTACTTATTGTTAATTTAATTTATGGGCATTAATTACTTACCACCATCCATGGTCCATACAGCTCACTGTCCATAAAACCATGAACAATAAATTTAGTGGGGTTAGCTGGATTAAAGCTGGATTCTAAAAAAGTAGTTTTATCACTGGCTACAAGTTGATGGGATTCTTTTGGGTGTTTTCTGGTGTAAAGAAGACACTTTGTGTTGATCGTGGCCCTATCATGAGGCAGAACATTGATGGGTCGATGAATGAAACTTTTGAAATCATCAGTTATTGCAAAGCATCCAAGTTCCTTCATGCAAACTTCTTTATCTGTACAAGAAACATTCTTTGACTTAGAATTTATTAATACTTATTCATTTGAATACATTTATAAGTTTTTTTACTATATCATGGAAAATATTCCTGGAACATTTCCGTGAATAAATTTAATTTTAGAATTTTTTTAACTGATATGAAACAATTTATTTTATAAATATTCTTTACTTATTGGTATCTACCTATTGTAGTAAAATATTTATATAAAGGAAAAAAAAAAATCACCTAGACTTTGTAAAAAAAAACAACCAGTCAAGTAAAATGTGTAAAGTTATGAAATCTAATGTTTGTTGTGTTATTTGAATAATCTTAAAATTTTAAAAGTGCATGTTAAAAGTTCCCGTTGCAAAAACAGTCTTTGAGAGTACTCACAATTGATCTGTATTTTGGTCCATATCCATCTATGTTCACGTATAACACTACATTTTTTTGTCGAAATTATTTCTCAAAGCATATTTAAAATTATTTATGAATTGAATAAAATATTAACTGAGCCATTAAACTGAAACGGAATACTTATATATGACTATTCATATTGAATATGAATCTAGCTTTTTAGTTAAGAGATATGGTTCTTTTGTTGCAATGAAAAATTTCTGTTGATTTTGACAACCTTAGGATTAGAGCGTTTTAATTCATGAAGTATAAATTTTAGAGGACTTAACAAAATTCTATATATTATCAAGATATTAGAATAAAAGCTTTTAATTTGATAACGTGTAGGTTAATATATAAATTTGTATGTGTCCTTCACTACTTGAAATACATTTGTAAGAATAATAAACCGGGAAAAATTGCCTAATGGAAACAGGGATTGTCAGAAATGGTTTAGTTTGATAAATAAAGTAGATATTTAATTAAAATAATTTTCCTCGATAGGAACAAGTACAGAACCAGAACCTTTTAAAATTCTTGATTAAGTTTTAGTACTCAGCATTATACATTTTAGACAATATTTTGAAGTAAACAATGGATAACTATTTCTGATTTTTGATGGAAAGTTTATAAGTTAATTTGTTGGAGAAGTAAAGTCTCAAAATGTAGCTTTACAATTTTTATACTTGTAACCGAATAAAAAATAATGTATCGTTAGTATCTACCCATCACACATATATGTTTTTGTATGTAATTTCATAATGTCAATATAGTTGATTGGGAAAATTAAAAAAAAAATCAATATGTTGCCTTACATATTTGAAGCAAGACAAAAATTTTACATTTTTTACGCAATTCTCGTGTTAAAAGATTTTATAGCTTTACTTCTTGGCTAAAATTGCGATACAGAATAAGCACAGTTCTGTATTTTGTATTTTTATTGGAATGTTTGAAGATATTTAAATTTAAGGAGAGATGAAATAAGTTTCTAAATGGTGTTTTAAGTTTATATATGTTTATTAAACTGCTTAAGATAAAAGTTTCAAATTTAGTTCAGCAGTGTGAAATATTAGTTTTAACATGATACTAAATTTTTTGGTTTCTATCAATGTTTTTTGTCGAGTAATAAGGATTTAATGATTGGAATAGTTGATACATAATTGAGTTAAAAAAAAAAAAAAAAAAAAAAAAAAAACTTCATCTGAAATATTGTAATTTGTCTTTGATTTAGAAGCTAAATCTATAATAATAAAACAAGCTGTGTGTCTGTCTGTCTGTGTATCTGTGGATCTATAGAAACCTACTTAAAATTGGAGTAGAGCTCTGAAATTTTCAGCATACTTAGTTTTGACCTTCTAATTTTATGCATCACAAACAGAATTTTAAAATTTTAATTAGTTCTTTTTTAATTAAATTTTTTTTAGTTAATAAATATGTTACAAAACGATATCTAATAGGGCTACAGCTCTGAAATTTTCAACATAAGTAGTTTTGGCCTTTTAATCGGACTTTTAAAAAACAGAATTTTAAATTTTTATCTTGTTCCTTTTTAATTAATTTTTTTAATTAATCAATAAACATTTTATAAAACGATTATTAATAGGGCTACAGCTCTGAAATTTTCAACATAAGTAGTTTTGGCGTTTTAATCGAACTTTTAAAAAACAGAATTTTAAATTTTTATTTTGTTCTTTTTTAATTAATTAATAAACATTTTATAAAACAATTACTAATAGGGCTACAGCTCTGAAATTTTCAACATAAGTAGTTTTGGCGTTTAAATCGGACTTTTAAGAAACAGAATTTTAAATTTTTATTTTGTTCTTTTTTAATTAATTTTTTTATTTAATTAATAAATATTTTACAAAACGACTATTAATAGGGCTACAACTCTGAAATTTTCAACATAAGTAGTTTTGGCCTTCTAATTGTATGCACAATAAACAGAAAGTTAAAATTTTAATTAGTTCTTTTTTAATTAATTTTCTTAATTAATCAATAAATATGTTACAAAACGATATCTAATAGGGCTACAGCTCTGAAATTTTCGACATAAGTAGTTTTGGCCTTTTAATTAGGCTTTTAAAAAACAGAATTTTAAATTTTTATTTTGTTTTTTTTTAATTAAATTTTTTAATTAATTAATAAACATTTTACAAAACGACTACTAATTGGTTACAGCTCTGAAATTTTCAACAAAAGTAGTTTTAGCCTTTTAATCGGACTTTTAAAAAACAGAATTTAAAATTTTTATTTTGTTCCTTTTTAATTAATTTTTTTAATTAATCAATAAACATTTTATAAAACGATTATTAATAGGGCTATACAGCTCTGAAATTTTCAACATAAGTAGTTTTGGCGTTTTAATCGGACTTTTAAAAAACAGAATTTTAAATTTTTATTTTGTTCTTTTTTAGTTAATTTTTTTATTTAATTAATAAACATTTTACAAAACGACTACTAATAGGGCTACAACTCTAAAATTTTCAACATAAGTAGTTTTGGCCTTCTAATTGTATACATCACAAACAGAATGTTAAAATTTTAATTAGTTCTTTTTTAATTAATTTTTTTAATTAATCAATAAATATGTTACAAAACGATATCTAATAGGGCTACAGCTCTGAAATTTTCAACATAAGTAGTTTTGGCCTTTTAATTAGGCTTTTAAAAAACAGAATTTTAAATTTTTATTTTGTTCTTTTTCTAATTAATTTTTTTAATTAATTAATAAACATTTTACAAAACGACTACTAATTGGGTTACAGCTCTGAAATTTTCAACATAAGTAGTTTTAGCCTTTTAATTGGACTTTTGAAAAACATAATTTTAAATTTTCTTTTTAATTAATTAATTAATTAATTAATATTTTACAAAAGGATTTCTAATAGGGCTACAGCTCTAAAATTTTCAACCTAAGTAGTTTTGTCCTTCTAATTGTACTTTAGAAAAACAGAATTTTTAATTTTTGTTTAGTTTGTTATTAATTAATTTCTTAAATTAATTAATATATATATTACAAAACTATTTCAAATACGGCTACAGCCTTGAAATTTTCAACATATATAGTTTTGGCCTTCTAATTGGATTTTTAAAAAACGGAATTTAAATTTTTTTTTATTATTAATTAATTAACAAATATTTTACAAAGTGATTTGTGATTGGGCTACATTTCTGACATTTTCAACACAAGTAGTTTTGGCCTTCTAATTGGACTGATAAAAAGAATGTTAAAATTTTAATTTGTTTTTCAATTAATTTTTTTTACAAAAAGTGACTTCGAATAGGCCTAGATCTCTGAAAGTTTCTACATAAGTAGTTTTAGCCTCTAATTTTGCTTTCCACAAACACGTGTTAAAATAATCTTAAAGGGGTTGTTGTATTATTGTATTAACGGGCAATTTTGTTTTTCTTGACAAGGGAGAGGCTTCCATTATTAAATACATAAGTATTAGATTTTAGTGATTGAAACGAGCTTAATGCTTACGCAGCAATGAACCTTTCAGAGAGCGAATCGAGCTTAGGCTTACGCAGCAATGAACCTTTCAGAGAGTGAAGCGAGCCTGTGCTTGCATAGCAATGAACCTTTTAACGAGTGAAATAAGCCTGTGTTTACGTGTCCATGAACTTTTCAGCGAACGAAGCGAGCTCGATTTTGCGATCTGCGAGCGAAGTGCCAAAAACTGGGTCTTATACACGAATGACAGATTTCCGCAACGCGAGGCCTCACAGCTAGCTAAAATATTGCACATGTTAAAATTTCGTAGCGAAGCACGGGTATTTAGCTAGTACTTCATATATGTGATTTAAGTTCTTAGCTGAAAGTACTCTTTTTGTATTGATTACCAAAGATTTTGTGTATATTCATTCGTAAAAGTTCCACAACATAAGCATTTTTTTAAACATTTTATATCTATAGAAGATAAAATATTCAAATTTGACACAGTGGTAAGAAATGTAGGTTTAAGATCGTGACATAAAATTATTTTCATATTTCTAAAAAAGTTAGAAGCAGAGTTAGCCGGCAAACTAGCATGAGTTGTTTCGCAACTAAAGGTACATTTCCATGCACCTCGATAAATTATTTTCGGACAAAAGTTTATTTTCTATCACAATCTCTGATTTTTAATATTTTGGATGTCACCTTAAAACATCATCATTTAGACGGTGTTCATTTAAATCAAGGTTCGCCTATAATACGTCCTCACATAAAACCACAATTGTAACCCAACGAACATTACTATTATTAACATATAAAGAGAAGAATTTATTAGGTTCTAAATGAATGGAGGCCAATCCGATAGCTGTGGGGTTAGCTCTCTGGCCTTGCATGCCAAATGTGCCGGGTTCGAATCCTGGGCTAAGCATGGATGTTCGTTGTGGTTCAGACTCCACGTTAAGCTGTAGGTCCCGGCCTAATTAGCCGTTATTGTGCACAAAAATAGGTCGTTGAGCGTACAAACGAACCAAATAAACCAATATAAATGAATAGACAAAATATTCGTATTTGAAGCTGTGAAAAAATAAAAGAGTTCTTTCTCAGATTAATGAGCCATTCAGCTTTGAAATTTATTCTGCCTTTAGAAACGCAGGAAAAGGAACTCAGGAGAATATTTCTCAGAATAATAAAGAAGTTTCTTGAAAGAGTCATTCATGAAGTTGTGTTTTTTTTTTTTTTACTTCCAAGTTGACAAGCATCTGAATCGTATTTAGGAAAGTCATTGAAAAGATTTCCGCTGCGTTTAATTAATAATGCCTAAATAAATTTTTGTTCTAGCTATACTATTTAACTGTCAATGGCACCTGTGTTCACCAACAATAGAAATATTTAATCATTTACTGCAGAACAAGTATATTTTTTAAAGGAAGTGACAATGTATGTGCATTTTAAATTAGAAGATGTAGAAGAATCTCTTTGCATTAACAATCCGTTTTAAACCTCAGGATTAACATTGTATCAGAAGTGCTCAGCCATAATACTAAAGATATGCTAATAAACAACAGTCAAAGATGTTTTATATCTATTAATCATTGTGAAATAAACAAAATGGTTATTCTTTCCAATTTTTTATAGCTCAGGATCTTTTCAAAGAACTTAAAATCTTTGATGAAATAACAAGCTGTTTTTCAAACCTTTATAGAAGGCTTTGTAGTACATTGAAAGATAATGCGAATCAATAATATTACTAATTTGTTAAGTCAAGGTTATAATGTCACTGAAATTGAACTTTTTATGAAGGAAAAGCTCTTAATTTTTCTTCTAGGTAATTACATGTGATTCTAAGTTCTACCTTTTTTTTTAACTGACAACTCTATACCAATTAAAAGAATATTAACTAATCATTTCAGACATAATTCTCCAATTAATTTTAAGAAGGTACGTACGTATGTGTAATATTTTTATTCTAATATATCTGTAATCATTATTGAGATTATCAGCAAGTCGGTAGGTAGTATTTAACTTATAAAATGTTACAAAATATATATAACAAGAAAAATATGTCAATTTAAATAATAAAGTTAAATAAGCCTGTAAAAAAGTTAAACTCTTTTTATATGTTTCAAGTTCAGCTATTCTTTAAAAAAATTATTTTCATATAGTAAACAAGTTTTCTCTACCAAAAAGAAATTGACTTAGTATCAAACTAAGCTCCTTAAAAGCATTTCTCATTTATTTAGGTACATGGCAAGTTTATGTTGTCGTATCGTCTAATCTTTTCCAGTGATTTTATGATTTCAATACGATAATGCTGTTAAAGTTGAGTTTTCAATCCACTTCCAGGCGGTTGATATATGCCAAGAGGGTTACGTTTTACGAGGGTTAAGTTTTAATGAGTATTTGCTGTAGGTGGTATTTGTCACTTAAATATATATTTTAACGCGTCATGACGTCATATGGTAAAGAAAATAACACTTGAAAGCCAAATGTTTTAAGATTTACTTATTGTCATTAGTCATATAGAGAGTATTATTATTTTAAAATGAGTTCCGAAGTCATGACATGGAAATTGTAATAAATAATTTAAATTTTTAATCTATGTATTAAAGTTTAATTTTTTTTTCTGGACATGAATATAAACTTAAAAAGTAATTAAGTCACCTTAAATAATAAATATTTTAAAACCTACAGTGATGCCTGTTCTAAATGATTTTGTCTTAGAAGTCAATTTTTCTTACGCAAATAAATAAATAAATAAATAAATAAATAAATAAATAAATAAATAAATAAATAAATAAATAAATAAATAAATAAATAAATAAATAAATAAATAAATAAATAAATAAATAAATAAATAAATAAATAAATAAATAAATAAATACATAAATAAATAAATAAATAAATAAATAAATAAATAAATAAATAAATAAATAAATAAATAAATAAATAAACAAACAAACAAAATTACTAAATGAGGATGGCTAAGAAATTTTGGCACATTTAAAATAATTAAATTTATTATTAGTATAAGTTTTAAAGAAATTTCTCTCAACAGGTAATGGTTGAAGAAATAAAAAAAATAAATCATTCTTAATTTGATCTTGAATATTTGAAGAATAGCTAATGTAGTATTTTATTATGGTTAGTAAAATGTTTATTTGTCGTATTTCAAATAATAATTGGTGATTTGAAAATTAAATTTCCTACAAAGGGGTTTAGTTTTTAAATGTTAGCTCCAGAATATCCTTAAATAAATCATTTCTATATATTAACATATTTATTAGAGGTTTGTGATGATAATGCTCGTAGGACTGCAACATTAGGTAACATAAAGCTAAGTGACAGTGTTAAGGGATTCAAAACAATATAACGTTAGAAGGATGTCCTTTCATATCAGAAAAACACCTGTTAATATTCTGAGAGAGTAAAATTCCCATTTCATGACATTGAATGGCTTATTCTAAGATAATCACTAAGAACACCTGGAAGTTTCTCTTTGAAGCAAATAGGAAGATAGTGATAACAGTTTTAAAATCTTATTAACCAGGGAAAATTATGCTACCAATGAACATGTTGGAAATAGTTTTGATTGATCACAAGTGTTTTAGATATTTTAATACGTATAGAAAATATCTGAAAAATATATTCGATACAATATGACATTGCCGTTGGAAACACAGCAAAATGTTCAGAATATACTACCGATGTTAACTAAAAGTAAAAGAGCTCATTAAAAAATGGATTTCCAATAACATTTACAGAAGTCAAAATAAAAATAAAAACAAACTAGAAAAGTCTTCTCTATGACTTAAAAACTTTAAAATTTCAATTATCAGTACTGGTATCACACTGAAGAAGTACTACCATAAAAATTTTTGACCCTGAATAGTACTTTAAACTCAGCTCAAGAAAAATTAAAATTGAATTTCGACTTTGAAATAGTTGAAATAAACTAAATATTGTATGAAAATATAGTTTTGTCTGAGTAAAAAATAAAAATAATATTACAAATTAGTTCTATAACTCTTACATTATAAATGAAATAAAAAAAAATATATATATATTTTACCACGTAATTAGAAAAGTAAAAATGTTTACTTAGTGAAATTAATTTAGTTTTACTAGAATATGTCACTTGGGAAAAATACAAAATTAAATAAATATATGCGCTAGACTTTTAAATTAGTATGGGTTCAAACGAGCTAATTTCAATACATTTGTGACAGAAGTAATAATTTATTGATTTTACCAAATAAATTATTAATAATTTATACTGCTTTTTTGCACAAGCACTATAAAAAATATTTTGTTGGTATATATGCAAGATAATTAAAAATATATAATTAATATGTATAATAATGATTAACTTTACAATGATATGCAGAAAATAGAAAACTGAAAAAGTATGAATACATTTTGCATTTTATTCTTACTTACTGTGAATATTCATTACATGTTACGTAGTTTTAGAAAGACTTCGAAAAGAAAACTCTATAATAATAAAATTCTGATAGAGATAATCGTGAAAAATATAATGACACCCGTATATCATACATTGACTTTTGTCTGAGCGTGCATATCACTGTCGAATCGAGTAATAAATTTTGATGAATCAAAAAATACCGAAGTTAAATAATTTATAAAATATTTATAAAGTGAACTAACTAAATTTGTTTTATTTCCTTACCATACTAACTATTTAAACACTATAGTAGTTTCTATAAATTATTTATCGTATACATATGTTTTGATGGAGGAATTTATTGAACTTAACCTTGTCTTTCGCTTCTCTAAAATTTTCAAAATATTATTATTGAAGATTTAAACGATATCCTGCGGATTTTTGAAGTGAAGCATTTGACAGTTCAACGTTTTGTTACTACTTCAATTACGACATTTTTTTTTTATGAAAATAAATATGGATGTTTAAAATGAAAATGCCAAGATAGTTTTACAAATGTAGGATTACGAGAAATGTAGGCACCCAAGTGTCTGGTTATGACTATGAATAACGTGTTTGAGATTTATATAAATAATTTATTTAGAAACTGATTTATAATTTTTATGATCGTAAGTCGTTTAATAAATTTAAATTTTTATTTAAACCTGATATTCATATTTTTATGTTTGCACAATACCAGAACATTTGAAAACGATGGGAAATTACGGTTAATATTTGTTTATCGTGTAAACTTTAGATAGTTTAAGTTTTTCATAAGACTAACCTTTAAATAAAAAAATTGTTAATGTGTTTGCTCCTTGTCATAAAAAGTAATGTTAAACAAGTGGTATAAAAATAGGGTTTCCACATTAAGGGTACTTTCTGTAGGGAATTAATAAAAACTAAGTTTTAGAATAAGAAGTTAATCATTTAAAAAAAAAAGACTCCATATAAATGATATCAAAGTTGTTTTTCTTCATTCTGGTGTTTAAGAGAAAAGGAAATCATGTCCAAAATAAAAATCTTGTGTTGATAAGGATAATCGACAATAATCTTTTCCTGTTGAAAAATAATACACTATAATTTCCGGTTAGAGTCGATGGTTTTCTAATTTAATTTACTAATTTAAGTGGGTTCTTTTTTTTTTTTTTTTTTTTTTTTTTTTTGAAATCTAATATGAATTTGTTAGAAAGGTTAGACTATACTATATTGTTTCTTGAGAGGGAAATAATCTATGGTTTCATTATAAATGAAAGTATCTTCTTCCGTGCACAGAAAATAAGAACATTTTCATTCTTCTACCAAAAACTGTCGATTTAATCTACTGCTTGAATTTTTTTCGATTTCTCAACTATATTTTTGTGCCCTACTATTCCCTAAGAATTGTTTTCAAAGTAATACTTAACAATTGTCGTATTTAATAAGTATTTAATCAAATTTCTATAAATCCTAATGTAGTAGCAATTACGTTTTGTTTCCTTTTTTATTTTCATATTTTTTTTTTTTTAAATTCTTTCTTTAAAGATTGGACAAATAATTTTTTTTAGCTAAAATATTAGAACATTTATTCATACTGTGAAAATAATAATATAAGTCTCTTTATAATGTTAATTTTATTTAAAACAATTAATAATTATATTAATTACTATTTAAATATTTCCGTGTCGGATAATATGTAACATTAGTGTTAAAAAATATGTACATATTTTTAACTTGATGTATGTTTTCTTTCTCGTCTTTAAATATACTAAAGTGTAACCTTTAATATTTTAGCTTTACAAAAAAAAAACTCTATACAAACTTACTTCCACCAATAGCTTGGAGGGTCGAATCATTATACCCAATTGCATTGCCAAAAACAACAGAAACACACAAAATAGCAACCCAAGCAACTATACGTTGGAACGCCATCATAATAGGCGTATAAGATGGAATAGAATGGTTAGTAATGCTTTACTTAATAAGTTTTTAAATCATCAGTTGGAGGCGTTTAATAGATAAAATAAAAATGATAAAGCTGCTTACGTGCTAACTTTGTGATCAAACAAAATGTGGGAATGAAATCCCTTATCTAGCATATGGTCGGTTTTTCATCTTTTATGTGTTGATATTTATCATAATACTTTTTTGACAAGATAAAGTAATGCAAAAGGTAAAAAACTCTTTGTCTTAGTAAGGATAACATTTATGACTTTTATTTATTTTATTTCGAAGTGAATTGTTTAAAAATAAGAAATTAATTCAAAACTGAGAAAGTTTCAAGTTGTAGAATATAGTCAAATGTTTGAGTTTTCTTTTACCATAATTGATATATTTTATCTATCTTAAATTAGTAAATGGTGTTGGAATAGTAAGATCAACTGACTAACTAATTGATAATTTAATGTTTATTTTCAGGATATACAACATGTAAATAACGGTTGATTGTCAATCAGATTTTGACCATTGTTGTTTAAAAAGAATATTAAAAAACACATTTTAATTAATAATAGTATTAAGAGTTGAAATTTGGGAGGAACAAAATATTTATAAATAATTGAGATGGGTCTTGAACTGTTACAATCTACAATATTTTTGACTTGCATAAGTTATTTTTAAACACATTTATTTTCCACGCTCATGTCGATACAACTGAAGTTTTTTTTTTTTTTTTTTTTTTTTTTCAAATAGCTATACATCCACCCTTATCAATTTGAATGACAATTAGAGTGAAACATTTCCTTATGGTTACAATGAAAATGGGTCCTGGACTGTTACAATATATAGTACTTTTTACTTCTATAAAATGTTTATGGTAAAAATAATTTTTCACGCGCATGTCGATGCAACTGAAGATTTTTGAATAAAATAACGAAGAGTCAATCAAAGAGAAATATCAAAGGCGAATTCAATAATTTGTTTTTGTAAAATTATCGTAATTTTTTTTATCCTTTAAGTTATTTGTGATGTTACTTTTTCTTTAATTTATGTTTTTAAAATAAAAGTCCATTTTTAAGTGTTTAATGCACTTAAAATATAATAATGAAAATGAATGTTGTTTAATAGCATTTGAGAAGAATGTTTATCATGAAATTTGTATGAAATCAAGACGTATGAATTTATTTTATTACATATGTCTATTAATGTAAAATGATAAAAATTTAATTAATTAATTATTATTATTTAACAGTAAAATTACATTAGGAATTCATCTATGGGTAACACTACATAACTCAGTCAATGTACTAATACAATGATATGTACTTTTTTATTTCGTTTACAATTGATCTGCCTAACAGCACAAATAAAATAAATTGGATCTACAAAAATAACGCATATACATCTTAAAAAGCAGTATCAAAGAATTATTTACTCTAAAACGCATTTAACCTCATAATTAATTTCTTGTTTATCTGTGGTACAAAAGCCCAAAATAACTTCATTTCGCAGTGAACTCAAAGGATTTTGTATTGATAAAATGTAAATATGTATTTATATCTTAATGACGAATTATATAAATCAGCATTTCTCTAACTGTGGGTTGAGATGTCGCTATATATTAACAAAGTTTGGTAATATATTACAGTAAGGTGAATTATATGTAGGACATTTTTAGACTTTTTCAAAGGATATAATTTTTCAAAAACTTGATGTGTTCATATCATTGTGAAAATAATATCATAATAGCACTATTATCTTAGTTTCTAAGAAATTTTATTAAAAAAATGAACATGAGCGTTTCTTTAAGTTTTGACTCATCAGATTGTTTATTGACTGGTTACGAAGCATTTGTTTTATGAACGTTTAGTAATAAGAATACGCAAATTTACTCAAAACAAAGATATCAATTTTATTACATTACATCAGAAATAATTTTTAGTTTTTGAATATCCAAAAATATAAATTTCTTCTATTTTCCTCATAATTTAGAAATATATTCTTATCGTCTTCTATTTTTGACACTTTTTGTCTCGAAGCAATGTTGCTATTGTTGCTATGTAGCAAAATACTCTGCTAGCCATAATCCTTGGCCTATTAAGAAAATTATATCAAAATAGATAAAGAACCAAGTAAAGCGTTTGGGTTGGCAGGTGATAAGCCATATTTTTTTTTTCAAGACTTCCGACAAAGAAAACATTTGTTTTTAATATCAATTTTATATGCTATATACTGAATGATTATAATTTAAGTTGAAAATTTAAAATGTTCTTAAAAAAGACCATTAGGAAAACGACCTGAAATTTGACCTGAATATAAGAAATGAAGGGAAAATGACATGGAATAAGAAAATCATTTCGAACTATTTTTTTTCTTATGCCATACTATTTTGCCTCCCGTTGTGTATGTTCAGACCAAATTTTAGTCATTCTGATCAGTGTTTTTTTTTTTTTAATTTTTTTTTTTATAGCAGTTGAAATATAACTATAGTCACCAAGTGTAGAAGATTTATAAAATCTAAAATTATCTAAATTTCTACTAGTTTCAATTTTTTTTTTTAATTTAGACATATCAATTGAGTAGGACTTTGTAAAAATGGTAAATGCGGTAACCTATTTTTGCTGTCCTATTTTTTTTTTTATGAAGTATGGTTTAATTTAGATGGGCCTAGGTATTTCATTTGCAAGTTAAGAATATAACTTACGATTTTTCGATATTTATTGGAACCACAGTTATGTATTCAATGTTAAATTGCGGTTTCATGATAATTCCCATAATTGTACTTGAACTGTACCATTTGAAAGAAACACTTTTGAATTCTCTTAATTCTTTGTCCGTCGTCACAGAGAACTGATATCGGGCACCATGGTAGAACACAATATTCCTGTAAGAAGTATTGAAATCAAGTTATAAAATAGCTCTTTTTAAGGATTGATAGTTTCACAAAACAAGTAAACACTGTTGCTTGTTTTACTGTGATTTTTCAAATTCTTATCATTTTTAGGGTACTAATTTAGATGAGTTGTTAAATACTACTTTTATATGATAAAATACTCTCCTAAAAATTTTCTACCCATAAATAGACAACTTGCAGTTTTCTATTCAAGCTTCGTATTATTATAATATATGGATAAGAGCATTCATAGGAATGATGCAACATTTGTTCTAGTATAAAAAATGACTTTTAAAAATCTTTAAAAAACTTACTTTGAATTTATAAAAATATACATTGTTCTGGGATCATAAACAGCTGTTTTATGAAAAGAGTAGCACCATTCCTTTTCCTCTAAATTATATATAAGTTTTTTAATAATAAGAAATCATCGAAAATAGATATCAATATATGTGGAAACAAATTAAGTGGATAAACAATAGGGTTGAAACTGCAACTTCATTATAGCTAAAGTAAAATTGTACTTAATGATTTTTACATTATTTTTACTTACTCTTTTTGAACATGAAACAATTCATTTGCTTTAGATCCAAAGAGTGTGATATCAAGAGTGCCTTTAGGATCCTTAAGATTTGATTTGGGCTTGTAAAGTTTCACATTTATTAGATAGTGGTACACTAGCAAAAAGAAAATTAAATGTCAAAAATTAAGAAATGCCAATTTGAGAATTATATAGTATATAAGATGTTAATCAGTACTCACAAACCAGTATTCACAATATTCAATATACCTCAATTTTCAAAATTCTTTATACATTCAAATTTAGAGACATGTGTATTATGATAACGCTATGACTTAAAAGTTTAGACACTGGATACATGTGAACAATAAACCAAATTTTCTGTATACTGAGCAAATAACAATGCAATTAATTCCAATTCAATATCCCAAAAGGAGTTAAATGTTCTTCTTTCAAAGTAAGTTCCTTCAAAGTTTCAAACGTCGATTGAAAAAAACTCAAGAAAAATAATTTTTTTTCTTGAAAATTGTGCTTAAAAACAATTTGACTTCAATATTTGTTAAACAGATTAATTATTATTTTCCAAGAAACTTTTTTCTAGCTTACATATTACTAGTTTGCTTTTAAATATCAGCATTATTACATTTATATAACTAAAAATCAAGATGATTTTACTTTGTTTCGGTTTTCATGAGAAATCCAATGAAACAAATCAAATACAAGTGTTTGGCTAATACACGTGGATCACTTAGGCTCAAAGTGCAATTTTGTTTGGGCTTTTGCGGTTATAGAGAGGGGGAAAAATGCCACCGTCAGTGGATTAGGGCATTATAAATGGGTTTTGGTGTATCTCCGTGGCGACAAGACCCGAATTTAACCTAATGACCCTTGATTACGCGGTGTGCACCTCTCCTTACATTCAAAATAATGGAGTTACGCAGAAAATTATTTTTATTATGGCTCATGTGGTCGCATGCTTATGAAATAAAAAGAGATAACAACATACGAGTACTTAGAATAGGAATACATCTTCAATATAGATATGTGGGAGGCAATGATCACACTCGGTGAAGGTTTCAGGAATGATTTATTTGATGACTTATTTATAGATGATAAACTGCAACAGTTTACCGCACTAAACAACACAATCTGACGATATCTACACAGTCCAGTGTTTCCAGTTCGAAGTAACGCAGCCCTTACCTGATCGCAACCAGTAATTTAGCACAGCGAGATGTTGATTCGTCCAAGCCTGTGGCAGATAATGATATCGATTATTAAATTTTATATTTTCGTGTGGAAATCGATTATTAAATTTTATATTTTCATTACGAAAACCATTACCTTACTAGAGAGGACAATATTACTTTATTTACAAAGCAAAAAGCACAGCGAATATTGACAAACGATAACATTATGAAGGAAATAAATTTATACAAATGCAAATTAAATTCATGCACATATGACGTCAGAGTTAGTTGCTCTTTCTGCCGCCCCACAAGCCTAAATTCCATCTCATCTAAATTCAATGTTATTGTTCGGAAGCGCGCGCAACACAGACTGTCTGAACGTGAACTGTGATCCTTGCTTTCACAATCACGCTCGTTCGCTCCCACAGATATTGTGACGTAAATTAATTATATAAGACAACGGTGTCATGTACAAAAAGTAAATAATAACTTAATACATTTTTATATGAAATTAATTTTTTAACATACATTTGGTTGCCGACCGTTTCAATGATTTTTATACAATTTATTAACATTATTGAACTGTATACTGTAAATGACATTATTGAACTGTATACTGTAAATGACATTATTGAACTGTATACTGTAAATGACATTATTGAACTGTATACTGTAAATGACATTATTGAACTGTATACTGTAAATGACATTATTGAACTGTATACTGTAAATGACATTATTGAACTGTATACTGTAAATGACATTATTGAACTGTATACTGTAAATGACATTATTGAACTGTATGCTGTAAATGACATTATTGAACTGTATACTGTAAATAAAAACTGTTGTAAGCTAAAGTTCTTTTTTGAAATAGAAATGAATCTCAATGTCTTATAGCTACTTAGCAGAAAGGTTAATGCCGAAATAAAACTTCAAATTGAAAGGAGAAAAAGTGGCCTCATAATAAAAAATTTAACTAAAACTAGGAAACATTTTACATAAATAACTTTGACTATTTTTTTTGCTGTGAATAGTTGAGCATGCTCTAAATATTTTTGGTTATAATTGTTTATAAATTATATTTTAAATTAAATTTCAAATTCTGTCATAGAAATAAAGATATACTAGTATGGCTCTGTTTATTTGACCTTTGTGAAGGTGGGTTCTTAATAGGTTTGGATAGATGTAAGTTTGCTAATTCAAAGAATTTGGGCTATCAAGCTGGCTTCCAAGGAGCAACACTTAGAGGAGCCAAGCAGATAGAGTCCGTACGAATACAGTGGTTAGTAATATTTGTCAGAAATTAGAATCGTCTTAATATTAAACACTTAGAGAACAGTATGGAAGTTAGCATGCCCTTACAAATGGAGATACATTCATGAAATTACTTATGTGTTATTGAAAATATGTAGCGGGTAGTATATTTTCTTCCCTAAGTGATAGTTAAATAATTTTTACACCTCAAAGTAATTTGCATGTTGCATGTACTAATTTGAATTTTACCAATGCATACATAACATCTATTTAAATCTTAAATCGGTTGATGCTAAATTAGTGTTCATTTTTAGCGCTAGAAATACAGAAGTTCACACTTTGATCGACTCAATTTGGACCAAGAACAATAATACATAATAGTTATTTAGAAATGATTACACAAAATGACTATTAGAACGATAGTTACTGAATAGTATGTTTAACTTGTTGTCAATATAAGCCTGCCACTTTGTAAAATGACTGGTCAAAGACCACATTTCAGATAACCATATTACATTATACTTTAGACCAACTTTAGTCGAACAATACTCAAAGTGTCTGGACTGCCAGAGAAATTTCTTTGTAGTTCAACTTTTGCACTTGGTTGTAACATATGTATCAAATAGGAAACACCCTTTCCGATAAATCGATATAGTCTTACACCAATAGGGCGTTTTTCCAGAAATTTTGAGTTACACCATATGCTGAACTGAAGTATTTCTGAACTGTTGGTACTCGTCCTCTCTTATTCCCATGATGGCGCATCTCTTAGTATCTGGACCACATTCAGCACATTTCTCAGCCAAGAAATCTTTCCAGCTAGTGCATTCATAACCAACAGGGACCACTTTGTTATAGTTAAGAGAGTGGTGAAAAAAATCCATGGAACGTTGGTGGTTGCAACTGAAGAAACGTCGAAGGCCTGTAATATTGAAAAAAATTAAATGTAGTTTTTTACACGTGAGAACTGATTTATCAATCATATATAAGCAAATTTTGAGTTTTACATATAAAGCGACATTAATGTTAGCATTCATATTTGGAAACTTACTTAAAACAACTCAAGAATTTATTACTAAATAATAACTAATTTTTTTTTTGGATATTTACATTCCAGCTTAGAATTTATCTTTCATACAATGAAAAAATATTGTACAAACTTAACTGATTTCATACGAATATTTATCATAAGGAAATAACTGGTAATAATCTGTAAATTATATATTTAAAGGAATTGATTAATGTGAAATTATAGTTTATCGTAAATTAAAGTTAAATTCAAAGTGTGCGAGTAGAAGTTAAAGAACAATGATTTAATTAACCTTTTTTAATAGAAGGATCATAAAAAACTTAAATTTTATTTCGAGAATTATCAATACAATTTTTTTTTGTGCTGTCAGGATAGTATTTCTTACCTTTAGCTGATATTTTTTGAAATTTATATTGCTTACTCTTCTTCTATATAATATAAAGAAATAACGCATGTTTTAACCATTTTGGGCCATTTCACTGTACAAAATGTGTTACGAAATTTTAGAATATTTAACAAATCTTTTCAATTTCGAAAAATTTGTACGAAAATGGTATACACAAAAAATAAAATAATATCATGATTTAAAAATGAGAAATTAAATAACGATGAATAACTGTGCAAATGTGGTAATTCATTTCTTTGCTGACTTTGTTCTAACTTTAACAGAAATAGTCTTTGACTTGTTTTAGAAGTTGTACTACTGTATAATCTGAGAATTTGTTTTTTTGATTAAATTATCTCTTAATGTATGTGTGATTCATTGTAACTAATATTTTACATATACAACCCAAATTCAAAATAATAGAATAACAGAATTTTCTAAACCAAAATTTGATGTGTAAAATGAAATTATGTAAATTAAAAGACTGACGCATGCTATTCAGGAATTGGCAAAATAATTTTCAACAACTCTACACATATTATTTTAACAATTTAAGGGCTGTTAACCATTTAAAAATTATGTTCATTTTTTAAATGGGTAAAAAAATTAGAATAATCAGTTCATTCGATATGAATTTGAAAAGCAGACAAAATATTTGCATACCTGTTAACCGATAAGTTGCGACAAGTATAAGGCTAGGCGTGCGGAAAATCTTACGTTAGTCTTTTGCTGAAAATAAGTCCTCAACGTGATATTTATGAAACAACGAAATCGTGTATTTTATCATTGTTTAAAGTTGGAAAGAAACAAAAATTTATCTTAGATCAAGTGAATGTTTCACAATCTACAGTTTTGAATATAAAGAACCGGCCAACTAAAAAGTAACCGAAGTAAATGTGGTAGAAAGCTTGTAACAACTGCCAGAGGTGAACGCAAATTAAAACGAATCGTCCAAAATAATTGCTTAAAAGCTGTTTTTTACATCAAGAAGTGTTGGAAACAATCTGGAGTTGTCGTGACAAAGTTAATTACGCTTAGGGGATTGCATAAATTTGAGTTTCTATCCTTGGCCCCGAAAGTAAAACCAAAGATGAACATGAAGTAGAGTCTAAGACGACTTTTCTGGTGCAAAGAGAAGCTCATCTGGACTTTTAAACTAGAGCTATCAAAGGCATCACGTTTTAAACTCCAAACCCGAACACTTCCTTCGTCAACAGATATTTGAAATAAAGAATCATCTCTGAATAAAACACTTTCCCAGTCTTGTTGCCCCCAGACGAGATTCACTTTGCACCAGGATAGTCGTGCACTTTTCTGCTTCATGTTCATCTTTGGCTGTGGTGTGATGATGTAGGGTTAGTGTTCTGGCTTCGTGTGCCAAAGGTACCGAATCCTGGGTTAGGCATGGATGTTCGTCGTTATTCAGAATCCACGTTAAGTTGTAGGGGTCCGTCTGATTAGCCGTAAAGTTCATAAAAATTGGTCGTTAAGCGTACAAAACAATCACAGTACGGAGTATAAATTCAACCTACCAATGAACAAAATATCTGTTGAGTTCGAATGAATGACGTCAACATAATCAGCATCTGTTGGATCCAATCTCACACGTAGGTGACATTTTCTGGAAATACGGCTCTGCAGGATTGCAACCTTAATACATAATTAATTAAACATTTTATGATACATTATAAATTTCACTTGAATAACAGAAAACAGGTTGCATCGTGGTAAGGCTAAAAACGGAAGGCAGCTTCTTGCCGATATTAAAATAGGAAAAAAGAGAATGTGACTTTGGGACATCACTTATTTGATTATTTGAATTAGGGCTTGTATTTTGTGTTTGATTAGAGAGGTGTTAGGTAGAAATTATCTGAACTCTCATTTAAAGCAAATTTAGCGCATTCTTCTATTAGGTAATATCGAAAAATAACCATCTGATTTGAGTAACCATGACTCAGTTTTTGAATTCCGATCATCATATATAATTTTTCAAATTTTATTTTTTTCTAACAAGAAAACTACTTACACAGCAATTAAATATATCTAATTCAAAAAGTTTATCATAAGAAATTAGATAACATAGAGACAAAATCGGGTTTGAATGTTGTACAAAGGCAGATGTTTCAGAAAAGAAGATAATTTTGCGCTTTGGTATTTAATAATTCAAACTCACTGCTGGTCATATAGCAAATCAAAAGTATTGAATGATATTTTTATGCTTCTTAAATTCAAAAGTGTTTTTTTTTATTTAATTTTAATAGTGGGTATACAAACACTAGGACTTTTACCTTAATTGTTGTAAAACACCAGACAAGTATTGCCTTTTCCTTTCTTTAGAATATCAAGGTTAATGATAAGAACTGAAATTGTCAGAAAGAAGTAACGAAATTGAATGTTATTTTGCCTTAAATTACTATTTGTGTTGCCAGTTATCCCCTTTATAGTAATAAAATATCAGATTGTAATGTATTTATGAAATAAATTTTGCCCAGCGTTTTCCTCTTCTTTTCTCTTGAAGATTTATTTAAATTTTTCACTGATACCAATGACTGAATACTCTAAATGCTTATTACTGGCACGTTCAGCTTCACAAGTTTAAAATAAATTTTTAAAATTAATAATAATAACTTATAGAATTAAAAATCTTTTTAAATCCTTTACATTGACTTCTCATTTTGTGATTGACTTTTTGAATCAGTTAACCTTTGGTTAGTCGTAATTTTATGCTTCTTAAATTCAACAGTGTTTTGTTTTATTTAATTTTAATAGTGGGTATACAAACACTAGGACTTTTACCTTAATTGTTGTAAAACACCAGACAAGTATTGCCTTTTCCTTTTCTTTAGAATATCAAGGTTAATGATAAGAACTGAAATTGTCAGAAAGAAGTAACGAAACTGAATGTTATTTTGCCGTAAATTACTAATTGTGTTGCCAGTTATCCCCTTTATAGTAATAAAATATCATATTGTAATGTATTTATGAAATAAATTTTGCCCAGCATTTAACTCACACGTTTTTATAACTTAATTGAAAAAAAACTGAACAAAAATGTGTTTATATTGTAATATCTCGTGTACTTTAATTATATTTTTGAAGATTGTTTTCCTCTTCTTTTCTCTTGAAGATTTATTTAAATTTTTCACTGATACCAATGACTGAATACTCAAAATGCTTATTACTGGCACGTTCAGCTTCACAAGTTTAAAATAAATTTTTAAAATTAATAATAATAACGTATAGAATTAAAAATCTTTTTGATTTACTTTTTTAATCAGTTAACCTTTGGTTAGTCGCGCGGTGGAAATTTTTTTCTCCAGTATCAATTTCTCAATAGATGGCTGCCCATGATCAAAGCCTTCTTTCAGTTTTTTTCAAATTATTTTAAAAATATTTTTTTAATTTTTACTTTATTCTTTTCAATATGTTGTGGTTTTAGTTAAAATACCCACTTACTTTGATATTTGGTCATGAATTAAAAGGTGTGCATGAAAATTTGAATTTTGGGGACATTTGTCCCCCACGCTTCTAACCGCGCGACAAGAAGTCGCGCGTGCGTGATGATGTTGAATCGAAGTAGATGTTTATACAAGGTAATATAATCAGTGAAATGTACTCTCATTTAAACGATTCAATGACATTAAACATAATATCACTCTAAAACAATATAAAATAAAGTCGTGACTCATTAAAAGATATATTAAAATGACATAATAACTAATGGTTACAACCATAATAATGTGTTTTTCACAAGAGCAGAATGGAGTGAAGAGTTTGTATATTTACTTAAGTTGAAACTATTATAAAAAGCGCAAGAAAAAAAGGCAATCTGCCATTTTACTAACATACATATAGAAGAGATTTTTTAAATTCTTGGTTGTGCGATTTTAGTAGAGCATCTGTAATCACGTTACAGTTGGCTTAAGTTAATAGTATTAAGTTTACTTTCAAAGCTTATGCCAAATACAGATAATCAGTAAAGTGTAGATACTGAGATTTTACTAAGGTAAAATATTTTACAAACACAGAAAAAGTAATTTCAAAGCCATGTGTAACACTAATATTTTCTCAGTATCATGTGCTAGAATGTTCATAGTAGTATTTTTGTCATTTAAAAAAAATACTTGTTTTACTTGTTCATTAAAAAATGTGTTTGCTTTTTTCAGAATAGGTACACATTTAATTTAAGTTATATTTTTATTTGATGATACCTGTTAAAAAAACCTTAAAAAATTATAATAGTGCATGAGTATTTTTTTTTTTGTCAATTAAGAATATACTGGATTTGCTTGTTTATTAAACAATTTGATTTTAGTGATAGGTAAACTCATACACAAGTCAATTGTTTAGTTGTTGATACCTGTAAAAAACATGAAATATTTTTAATGGTACGTAGTTATTATTTTTTTCAACCTTATATAAAACGATCCAAAAACTATTCCCAGTTTCTATTGTTTATTCTACTATATTCTGAAAATTCAGATGAGACGATTTCTTTTTCAATGGATTTTCTAGTTCTTGACAAGAGAAAATGAAAAAGACAACTTGAACTATGTTTATGTTTCATTCTTGTTTTTAGAAGCTTTCTTTTCATTTGAATTTTTAACCTAGCTTGTCAAGACAAAATACATGTCTTTCTTTCAGGTGGTGTGGTTTTGAAAGAGATTTCTTTTGTTTTTATTCTGGATGAAGAAAAATGATTACGGAGAATGAAAAAAAAAAAAAAAATACCCACAGACACAAAAAAAGATAGTGCTGTTCTGACAGAAGAAAATGAAGAATAGGATAATTATATGGTACTGATTTTTACTGGAAATGTAATTCTTGTCAAAATTTTGTTCGCAATAAGCAGTGATAGTTATGCCTTTCTTTTGAGGATACAACTAACTATATGACAAATGTGCAAAATAGAGAAGGCTTTAGGTAGAAAATATTCATGTAAGTATCGATACAAGATGTAAATAAAAATACTCAAATTTTGAATGATTAAATTACACTTTACGTAATAAGTGTTTACACATAGTAAAACGAGTATGCGGTTTCGTATGAGAGTGATTTTTTACTTAATAATTATCTATGCTATATTTGGGGCACAGTGAATAAATTTATATTATATTAAATTTAGGATGCTCTATAATTACGAAATGAATTGGTTTTCGCTAACTCCCTTTGCTTTTCAGAAAAAAACGACAATTTTCAAAGTTCATTGTAAGGGCGCTCTTACTCTCATATGATACGGCATACTCGTTTTATAATAGGTTGACACTTGTTTCACTACTCTAGCAATATTCCTTCAAATGTTATTTGAGATTATCCACACTTTACTTTGTACCTTGTACATTCTTTCAAAATTTACTTTACATCCCTGGGTGCCAAAACCGCTATATTATATATTCTAGGACGCATTTCTTGCATATAATCTGCGTTGCTTCTCAGAAGATAATATGAACACAAATATTCAGTTATCAACTGCGAAATTTTCAATACGTAAATTTAAGGTTAAAACTAGTGCAAAAACTATACAATAGAATTGCTATTGTCTTTAGTGGTATTACATATTTTACAACTGTATTCTAAATTGGAAACATTGTAATTATTCTGTGACGAAAGAAGGAAATTTCTATGTGGCACTATGGATTTGGTTTAAATATTTCAACCTTCTTACTACTGACAATACCCGCAATTTATGTTCCCTGTTTGAAAATAAAAATTAGGCATTTTATAGTTAATTTCTGACCGTAAAATTAGTTTGATGTTGAGCAAGTAAAGTTTTTTTTATTAGCTTGTAATTAAAATTGTATTAGGGAATGAAAGTTCAATTAATTATTTACATTACTTTCCTTGGAGAACATTTTTAATGAGTTGGATAGTTTTTGCTCCATTTTCTAAAGAAAAAAAATTAATTACTTTTTTACTCGTGCCTGTATATAACGAATTGAAAATGATTTTCAGCATTTGCATAGAAATTGCACAACTGAATTTTTGTATCTACTGTGTAAAAAATGAAAAATTTCAGAGTAAAATATTCAATTGTTTTAGGAACTTTGACTTTTTAAATTATTTGTTTTGAAATTTTTGTTTTTACATACACAAAAAAATTACGTACAAATAAAATACTATTGTATTTTTGCATAATTGACGTTATAAATGACGTTTATTATTCAATTTAAATAATATCCTTAGCAGTTTGAATACTTGATTTATTTTCTTATCTTCAGAAGGATGTGGGTCCATGTCTTTTTCTTTTATATACATGCATAAGAAGATGTTTAATTAATTTTACCCACTAGTTTATTATTTAGTTTACATTCTTATTTATTTCACTTTTATTCAAAGGACATTTTAGTAAAATCAGAGCACTGAAGCTGTGTGTTTGAAAATGGTTATAATGACGATACTTTCAATTTATTTTACCTATTCTGAAATACTATCTGCATCCAAAATGCGAGGTTAATGGCGGAGGAAGGTATATGCATAATATATAGATTAGAAAATAATGTTTTTTTTTTTAATATTGTTTCTAATCTGTTAAATTTAGTATTCAAAACACCATGAAAATTAAAAGGTTTAATATAAAAATTTGCATTCTCCTCTGCAATTAGAAGTTTGATTAAAAATAACTTGTTTTATAATTTCAGATGCTAGATACGCCATTTATATATATATATATATTTATAATTCTGATATACTTTTTTTTACAAAAAAAAAAAAAAGAAAAAAAGAAGGAGATTGCTTAGTTTTTACAAATTTAATTTAGCATACTTTAGCATTTTATTAGCGAAAGAAAAAATTAAAACACAAACTACTGTTTTCATGACTTTATATCAATATGCAGTATTGTATTAAAATAAATATTGTAATTTCTCATTAAATTTTAATGATAAAGGTGTTTGTATAATGGATATGATTCATGAATATTACCTATACCATCATGCATTTGACAAAGTTTACCTCTAATGCTTGTATAATCAGAACCATTTCTGCTGCTACTACTCTTGTGTTGGATGTAGCTTGATAATAAGGTAGTTTGTTTCCTCCACTCCAGTCAACGATGATTATATTGTAATCACCATGGATTAAAAATTCAACTTTTATAGACTATAAGTAGAATATATTTACATTATACGCTTGGTTGGAGTGTCTAATTCAATTAAGAGAAAATAATGAATTTTTGTTTTTAAACCATTTATGGAACATCCAGCAAGAACTGAATTTTGCATTCGATTGCATTCATTTACTAAACACCTGAATGGATATGTATAAAATTTGAACAGTTGACATTTTATTAGAATTTTAATATACAATTTTTATTTCCAAATATATGTACAGTACAAAATGTTAAGGTTAAAATCAGTGACTTAGTTTGTCAATCACTGAAAAGAATATGAATATAATTACTTAGAGCTGTTATTAACTTCTTAAACTAAATGGATTTTGCATTGGAAGAATTTAGTTGATTAATTGACCGATTCTGATCCGCTGAATATGCCATTCTGAGTTCGAATTGATATAATGTAACTAAGAATGTATTTTTAAAGAAAAGATAGTTCATAAATGATCCATGAATACATATTTCAAATATTGTAGTGTCTAAATAGATGTTAATTAATTTTTAGTTATCTAACTCCCATCTGAATAACATACAAGAGCAAAGATCAGTATAGGTATATATTTCAACACGTTTTTATCATAAAATAATAAAATCAGATAATGTAAATTGAAACTAAATTTGTTTTTCAAACTATATTAATAAGCAATTAATTGTATGTTCCTCTCTCTAGAGGTATTATTTGATAATTTCTTTGTGAAAAAATCTTTGTAAAATTGTTTGTTTTTAGCAGTTATTGTACATAATAGCTGGTAAGGTGATTAATTTGAAATAAATAGGAAAAAAATATCATATTAATAAAGTACTTTTTCATTATGTTTAATAAGTAGTTAAATGATAAATATTACGAAACTGTTAATAATTTGTTGTATTAATCAATAGTGCTGGTTCTATCAATTGTTAAACAAATGTATTTCTATCTTTATAAGTTCTAAATTATTGGAAACAACCTATAAGCAAGCTCATATTTTGCATGAGGTTATATTGAGTAGATTAAGTTCCTGTTGGTGGTCGCAATGCAACTTAGCTGAGATACGTGTCCAAAGCAACGATCTATTATATAGTATCAAAATTTAGGTGTTTCAAAGTATGCATTTGAGAGTGAAGGGTAAAGAATAATCAACTTCCCCCGGTTATGGCTAAATGAAAGAAATTTTGAAATTTTTTAACAACAACGTTCACTTTTATGGGTATATAAAATCAGAGCTGTGAAATATGATTTGAAATTCAGTGAAATATAATATGATTTCAGTGGACCCACATTTCAAACAGGTTATTTTTAAGTTACATAGATTTACATTCAAATTTATATAATAATAATAATAATATAATAATAATAATAATAATAATAATAATAATAATAATAATAATAATAATAATAATAATAATAATAATAATAATAATAATAATAATAATAATAATAATAATAATAATAATAATAATAATAATAATAATAATAATAATAATAATAATAATAATAATAATAATAATAATAATTAATAATAATAATAATAATAATAATTCTACTTAAAGTTGAAGACCTATACTTACGACCAACCATGGTCCATACAGCTTACTGTCCATAAACCCATGAACTATGAATTTAATCGAATTAACTGGGTTAAAATTAGATTCATCGAAAGAACTTTTATCGCTGGCTACGAGAAGATGGCATTCCTTAGCATTTTTTCTGGTGTGAAGAAGATATCTTGTGTTGATGGTCGCTCTGTCCAAGGGTACAGCGTTGATTGCTTGATGAATAAGACTTTTGAAATCCTCAGTTATTAAAAAACCCAAGTTCTTTCATACATTTTTCTCCAAAAACTGAAATAATTTCGTTTTAAATAATATATTGTCATAATTTTATACCTTGGTATATATTTTGAGAGAATTATCTCAAATAATTGAAACTTGATAATTGTTGATAATTTTTCTTGCATGATTTTCCATGCATATATTAATATTTTTAACAATGCCATCCATGTATTCCATTGAGAAAATAATTATTTAACTTTTTTTTTGTGAAAGTTAAGTATTAGTATCATAAAATAATAATACACAGTATTATTCATTATTTTGAAAGAATATATCCCCTTATGCAATAAAAAAATAAATAAAAACTTCTATAATGTAATGTAAGAATATGTCATTTCACCTTCAAAATAATTTGAATCTTTTATTTCCAATCAAAGAGAAACATTTAACTCGACGCATTATCAGAATACCAACTAAATACTTACACATGGAGCTTCACTGGGAGATAAAGAATATAGCGTAATGATTTTTGAGAAACAAAGCATATTAAAAAGGTTATAAATTCTTTATTCTTCTTATAATTTAAAAATGTAATTGGGATTTCAATGTTCACATTAAGTGAAGATTTTTTTTTTTTTTTTTTGAAGTTAGACCTTCCATAAATAAGAGTTTATTACTTTAATGCGATACCCACTTCAAAACATAAAAAAATATGTGAATTTATAAATTTTGTTATCGTAAAATGATGTTACTTGGAACTAGCGCATAACTTGGAATAGAATTGTCGCTTTACCACGTTTTGTTTTACTGAAGTGCTACCTTAATTGATAACTTTAAGTTTTGTTTACAATTTAGTATCTTTTGTGATTGGTTACATTCCGGGACTCTTACTCTTTTAAGTGCTTTTTTAATTAAGTATTTAGTCCTTTGTTTGAAAGGTACTTTAACATAAAACTTTGTATTCGACACTAGGATAACTTTAATCTCTATAGTATATAATAACATTTTCATAATTTTAACTGTGTTGCATCTAGCCAGCAATACGCTTTCTAACAGAATGTGTTCTTATTTTAAAACTCTTTTTAAAGAAAACTTGTTTAAAGCATTTGTGTTATTTTGACTATTAAACCCAAAATTTGTTAAATTACTTTTTTCTTTATTATATAGTTAAAAAAAAACTAAGAGGAATTTTTCCGATAACATCTGTATCTGTTTTTCAAACTAGACATTTTATCAAAACCAATGAGTCTTTCAAGAAAAACTACCTTTTAAGGTAATTGAAATACCCATAAGAAATGAAATAAGAATTTTTAAACTGTACAATAGTAACTATACCGAGACTGTTCTCATTTGGAAACTGCAACACACATTTCTGAATTTATTATTTAATAGGCTAATATAAGTACTAAATAAGCATAAATAATACCAATGATTTTAAATCTTCGAATAAGTAAATTCAATCATATTTAGGTATCCATTTAAGCTAGAAAATAACTTCCATTTCTGTTGATTTGTTCTAAAACAAAGTTAACACTTTTAAAACAAGTCAACCTTAGTCTTGAATATATTCCAGGAAAACGTAGTTCCTTGAAACGTATATTTGATGAAGCTACATTTAAAATAACAATATGAAAGAATATGTTTTCATAAATAATAATCTGTATAAAATATGTGCAATAAGTATTTAAAGCAAATATTAAAGCGTATAAGTTACCTGTGAGATCATTAATAAACCCTTTGGGCCATTCAGTGTAGAATTAAATTTTGAAACGAAAAGTTTGTAAATTGAAGACAAATGTGAGATTAAAACTGGTGTCTTTAAAAATATGTTTGAAATAACTTTAAAAAAAATCATCAAAATACATTTATGTATGCATTAGATTTGTTTTGAATATCTACATGGCTTCAGATAAAATAATAACATGCTAAGAGAATCAAAATGATGTAAACACTTCCGTTCTATTAGTAAAACACCTGCTTGTATTCTGAATAAGAAAAAAATGTATTCATTACCTTGAATTTTCTTCTGCGGTAAACACTTGAAACTTTAAAGTCAATACTGATTATATAAAATAAAAGTAATAAAAGTTTTAGTTAATTATAGCCATATAAAATCCATTTAAATGCATACTTCCTTCATAATTATTAAATACTTGATTATTTAGTGTTGATAGTGCTATTTTTAAGAATTTTTCTTTTTTTCTTTTTTTTTAGATTTACCCTAATGTCTATTTCTCTTTCTTCAATATAGAATTTGGAAATTTTTAAACAGAAAAAAATAACCATAAAATTGTTTGAATCTATAAAATACATTATATGTTTAAGTTTATCTATATATTCTCATTTTTAGAATCTAGTATGCCAAAAATCTAATTTTACAAACTAATATTAATAAACTTAAGAAGTCTTAACATTTTAGAACTTGATATTTTTAGGGATGATTCGTATTTATTTTTTGTAATATTATTTTATCATGTTTATGTTATGTATGAGTTTAAACCCTTTTCGTTATTGTAACACTTTGTTTTTATAACCGCGCATTTTAAAGTAACTAATTATGAAGTTGAAATGTAGCTTTACAATAGAAATTATCTTCCAGATTTTCTTTTCCTACAGATTATATATCAAAATAAACATATATCTCGGAAACAAGGAGCAATGGTATTTGATGAATGACCTTAATTTCCCACATTTCTGGAAATAGCAAGGAAGTTTTAGCGAAACTAATGTCTTTCAAACCATTGCTGTAATGTATTCCTTGCCAATAGTAAATGATTGTGGAAACATAATCTTCTTTCAGGAAGATATATCTTTTCTCTGGTAACGTAACTCGAAATATTTTGTCGTATTTGAGATTATCCTACCTGGCATTAAAATCAGAAAATCCTTCTTAATGCAAAATCAATATTTATGTAACGTTTTGAATCATGCTACGAAAATGAATAATGGGATCTAATAGAAACCCGATATTTTGTGGAATTCGGTGTACTTTAGTACCGAAAGAAAATGCATAAATTAAAAGTTATAAAATTGTATTATCTTTTACTACATTATGTACATTTTCATTTAGCCATTCTGCATTTAACCCTTTTGAACGAAATAAATTTAAACAATTAAATAAGTTAAAAAAATGGCTCTTAAATGGGTTAACATGTAACTTAAATGAATAATAAGAACATTTTAACTATACAAATAATAACGAAATTGAGTAAGGATATAGTTCATTTAACTATTAACATGCCTATTGAAATGTAAAATCTATCAGTATTTTTTAAAACACTGATAATACAAGAATCATATAAGGATTTGAATGCGCCTGATTCCCAATCATATTGGAGAAGAATGATTATAAAGTGGTTAATGTCTAAATTAAGGATTCTGAGTAATGGCGTCCTTTACTTTACATTAATGATAAGAATTCAAGAAATGATGTAAAATAACAAAATATTTAGTTTTGCCATTAATTATTTTAATATAATTGTGCTTATCTCTTCTTTTACTACAGGTAAAAGAGAATTTTATTTTCAAGTTTCTATCAGAAATTTTATTATTTAAAAAATAATGAGTTCCATTGTTAGATAGACTCTTATATAAAATACATTATTTTAATAATGATGTTGATTAAAATTTAATTGTACTTTTAATCTAACTTTCATTTAAAACTGCGTTATTCATAGAAATATGACTATTTTTGTTTGATAATCAGCATGTTCTGTTGTATCTGCTACCGCTGTTTCTTTTTGATAATATCAAAATGAATAATGCATTCTTTATTGTCTTTGTCTAACTCTTCATGATCAAGTACCATTCTAATGAAGATGCTTTCAAACTTTAAATTTTAAGAAAATAATGTTCATTCATCTCTGTACAAGATATATTGATATGAATTTGTAGCAATAATCATTACATTTAAGAGAATTAAGAGTATTTTGAAACTTTGAAACTGTTTTTCTCGGTGATAGCTTTTTGCCCCTTTTTTGAGTTTAAATGGATATAACTTAAAAATTACTAGTTATAAATAAATGAATTTATTATTAATCAGGAATTGTGTATTCAGTTGTATTATTGTTGTAATTCAGGAATTGTGTATTTTGACGTAACTTTTTTAAAAATAACTTTTTGGAACTTAGCATACTATGGGTTTTATATAGTTCTTACACAAAATATTAAAAAAAAAATTCAATTGAAAAAGTTTGAAAACAATTTATCATATGAATTATAAGAAGTAATTTAATTAAAAAAATGAAGTGATCTTTTAAAATTTTTTTGAAATATATCAAATTTAAGAAATGTAAAACTGACTATTTATATGTTTTAAAATGACTGTAAATTGTTTTTAATTATGAAAATACCTGTTTTTTTAAATTTGATATTTAACATATTTTTTTGAGTTTCAGAGCATAATACAGTAGTACATAAGAAATTTCAAAAAAATAATTCTATAAATAAAGATTTTAGAATTTTGTGTCCTGGACCCCCTTGAATACAATTGCGTTATTTGATTCTGTCACGAAACTTTGTGAAGGTCTGCCAGAGAGTCAGTGTATGTGGTGTCCAAAATGATTGTATGTATTAAAAGGAAGGCAAGAGTTTAATTTATTACTAATTATTAAAGATACGACGTGGGTAAGATTGTTTTATTAGATAGAGAATGAAGAATTCTTCCATGTTCCCTCGTAGAACAAATTCCTACCAACTGTTTTGTTATTAACGACCTTCACCAGTAATTACTAACATACTTTTGTTTATTAAAGAATTTTTGCAAAATTTACCCTATTTCTCTACATTTTTATGCGTAATAAAATGCGATATGATCAACAGAAATCATGCTTTCTCTCTAGGACTAATGTTAAATTTTGACTAAGTTGACATCATGCTACTTTTTGATATTTTTTATTTATATACCACTTAAAGTTTTATGGATTTGATTGATCGCCTAATACAAGATATATTTCTATCGTTATTGTTAAAATAAATCTATGTTGTTCAGTAAAAGAGGCTGAAGTTTTCTTCAATTGAAAAAATTTGCCGAATGGAGTGGAGTGACTTGGTGCCAGTACCATTTTTTCCTCTAAAATCCATAGAAATCCCATTGTGGTTCACTTTACACTTGATATTACATTTACAAATTTTTTTCGTCAGTAACTGTACAAAACATTTTTCTGGCTGCAACTAAAGCTCTATACTTCCAAATAAAGATAAGAGCTTTTGAAAAGTTTCATTTGGTTAATTGAGATAGGAATGGAATCAAAAACTTCAACAAACTAAAACACCCATATTTAAAACACATGGATTATATTTTCATAATCTTAGAAAAAACCCTCCATAAAACCGATATCAGTGGCATTAGATCCCCTCCCGATACGTCCTTTGTTATTGTTTACTTTATAGCACCTAAACAACCAACATATAGTAACGTATATTACTATTCGAAATCTTCAATAATATAGCAATTGAAAAAAAAATGATATTTGTTTATAAACAATTGTGGTAAGTGATGCTGACGTGGTTTACAGAACTTTTAAAACAATACAATAACACAACTCTCACAAAAACCCGACACATTACATAACTGATTTTCGTGGTAACCATAGACGATATGATCTTTTATATCTCTGATAGCGAGATAATTTTTTATTTACATGATAGTTGGTGCAAAATCCCAACAGGTAGCTGTTTCAAATTAAAAATTGTTGCACATTTTTGTATGAAATAAAAGTACTGTAGTATAATTTAAAATATGTAATTTTAAGATTCTGAAGTAATCAGAATTTTTTAATTTAAATTTGTTTTCATGATAAATTTTTCTTTTACATTGTTAAATTTTGTTCATTAATTTTTAATTAGATTACAAATTTTCTTTTACATTATTTCTCTTAAGAGTGGATTTTTTAAAACTGACCAAAGGCTGCCGCTAGCACTTTTAACATATTAAAATCATATTTTGAAAAAATATTTTTCTATAACCTCCTAAAACTAAAATATCTTGCTTTATATATATATATATATACAAGTTCAAATCCGTTTCGTTGCAAAACGATATTGAAAAGATCATACATTGCTGGAAAAAACGTTAAGACCAACTGAAAAACTTCATTTTTCCTACAAATGCACTTATAAATGTTATGCAATTTCAAACTCAATAAAAAAAATGACTATTCTAATCATATTGTACAAAAACATGAAAAAAATTAATTAATTTTCATTCAAATGTATTTTTTTTTCTTTTATACATACAGATGACTGGGAAAAATATTAAGGCCTCTCGTAAAATTATGTATAAAACTGCTAATAATCTAAATACTTAAAATTCTTTTCAATTAATTTAATCATTCTCGTTGTCATAGAATCCATAAGTCTTTTCAAATTCTCTTTTGAGACGCTTTTACAGCTGTTTTCAATAGCCATTTTCAGTTCATATTTGGTGTTGTAAGTTTTACTATTTCTGTAAATATCACGCCCCATAATGCACCATAAATTTTCTGTTGGGTTCAGGTCAGAGCTCCTTGATGACCACTCAAGCATTTGGACATGACTAGCTTCGAAGCACGATTTTTGTGGAGCTTGAATAGGCGCATTGGTCCTGCCTAAAGATGTATTCTTCAGATGTTATTAAAGGAGCCTTCGGCAATAAATTTTCTGCTAAAATGTCTTGATAGGCTTTCGAATTGGTCTTTGTTTTCAGATAAGAAATTGATGTTGCTCCGCTACCAGCAAACCCGCCCCAGATCATCAAGGAGCCACCACCAAACTGACGTTTAGAAAAAAGGAAGGGTTCACTCCGAAGATCATGTCAGTAGCATTTAAACTCGTCTGAGCAATCGAGATCAAACTACTTTTCGTCAGAAAAAACAACATTTTGCCATTTATCACAAAATAGCAACATTTTTGTTGTTGCTAACTCTAGGCTTGCAAATTTCATGCCTCTTACTTAGAGGTGATTGACGTTTCATTTTACTAAATTTTGCATTTGTGTTTTTCAATAACACATTGCCTACAGTTCGGCTATTGCAAGAAAGCTTCAAATCATTCACAATTTGAGTCGAAGAAAGCTTCTTTTGTGTTGTTCGGCTAACAACAGGTCTCATTTGTCGAAGTGTCAATGCAGATCAACGTCCTGTACCATTCCACTGATTGTAAATATCACTATTTTTTAGAAAGTTATTAATCACAGTCTTAGATTTGCTTAATATTTTAGTTATGCATCCCAATAACTTAAACCACATTTTTTAAAACTAAGGATTTTACCTTGTTCAATTAGTGTTAATTTTTTACCTCTCCACATTTAAATAAATCTTTGAATTACTCTCGGGAATCGTTCTAAATCGTCTACTTAATTTGCTACGCAGACCACTACAGCAAATAAATAACATGAACAAAAACTATGAATTTGAGCTTGACCCTCTCATTTTTTCCAAGTTTTCGCCTGTTTAAAAAAATCCTTACAATTTTAATTTTAAAAGTAACTCGATTTGTCGTAATATTTTTATATGTATAATTGAATCTGTCATTTTCTACATTGAATTAAATTTGCGATAAGTAGTTTGGGAAATAATTAAGTTTTTCGCTAGGCTTTCGCGTTTTTTTCAGCACTGTGAGTATTTTCAGCTGTAGTGAGTAACTTCAAGCAAGATCTGTCAATAAACCGACGTTTCTTTTTCAAAAGTAAGGTAAAAAATTTCTCTTTTTCATTCTTATTATCCTAATGTTATCTAAGCCTTATCCACAGAAAATAAATGTGCAAGTGTTTGTAAACTTGCATTAATTTGATTACGTTTCACCAATCGGCCTACGTCTTCCATCATTTGTTAGAAAGTTTGTAAATACAACATTTAACCATTTATCATTTTGTTAAATTTAACAAGTTTTTAAGGAAATTAAAAACAATGTACTTTTCCTGGGAAAAATCGACGTTTTTTTCCCCCTTCCCCCTTTTATTAAAATGCTGATCAACTGGCAAAGATTAAAGTTAGTTTAATTAATTAGATAAAGTTTCAATTAAAAAAATGTTACTTTATATCAATTTCACTTTTGAGAGTCAAAGTATGAAATTGTATCAATTTTAATAAATATGGTAAGACCATTTCATTGGTTAGAGAACTGTATATACCAAACCATAAATGAGCTTAGTTTTACAACTGAAAGTGGATATGAATGAAAAGAAGGAATAAGTAAATTAAATCGAATGAACTCTGGAAAATGAAGAGAAATTATTGAAGGAACTTAATTTCAAAATGCCTTCCAAATGATGAACAAAGTTTCTTGTTCATAAAAAAAGCAAAAGAGTTTTGATAGATTTCAAAAAGAAGAGAGAAAGAAGGAAAAAAAGAAAGAGAAAGCCATATCACAAGGAAAAAAAGAAAAAGAAAAGCCATATCACAAGGAAAAAAGAATTGAAATTAATTGAAAGAATAAACGATTTAACACCTAAAGCACAAAAGAAGAAAAGAAAATATTGGAGAGAGGCAAGCCCAAAATCCAGAAATAAAGGCAAACTGAGTTCTGATGACTTTGAAATAGAATTCTTGTAAGATTTAGTCACATGTTAAAGTAGCTTTTAAAAATGAGTATTTTGTAAAAATAAAATTTTACAATAAACATTTTTTTTATCTATCGATTAATGATAAACTTTATTTATAAAAATATACATTTTTGACGATGGGGTAACATTTATGTCAATAAACTGACATAATTGTCTAGAGTGTGACATTATTTTCAATGGGGCGACTAAGTGATAATTGTTGATTTCTTCAATATAAGTAGTATAATATTTAAATTTGTTAATGTAATGGTAAGGGCTATGGATTCATAATCTATAAAAATATATTTTCGGGGTTTATTGAGTAGTTTCTAAAGTTAATATATAATTATCTATTATACATTAACTTTTAGTTAATAAGTTTTTTGTTTCAAGTCATAATATAATTATTTATTATTTTCTTTATTTTTTTTCAGCATTTTTTTAAATAGAGGTGGTATATATTATTTCTTTCACATATTTAATTTATACACTGTATAAATACTAAATGGAATAAAGTTAAATCTATGATAATTAACTTTAAACAGTAAATTAAATAGTGTCACCCAATTGACATGTTCTTGCAGATGCTACATAAAAAAATCAAAAAGGTTTTTGTTTCTACAAAAATACAGCTAAAAATGTTGTGAAATATTGCTAGATTTATTCATGTAAGAGATTTTGACATGGGATAAATTAATAATTTTACTTTTTTTAATTATAAATCTCATTTTGACCTGTTTAAAAATGTCCATCCTTAAGTTAACTCTTTTTCACACAATGTTATAATTTCGGCTATGAAGAGGTCTTAAATACCTTTATATACAATTGAAATTGCAAAACCTTTAAAATTTAACTTCTTCACTTAAACATCGCTCTAAGAGCATGTTTTTCTTAACCAGTGTCAAATTTTGAATTAAACGAGAAAAGTTATAATAGTAGAATATTGAAATTTTTTTCTGTGAAGTCCTGTTCTGTAGTATAACTAAGAACAAAATTAAAAGATCCTGTTGTTATGATTTTGTTTTATAATATTTTTTTTTCTGTTTATTTTGTTTTCTGTTGCAACAGAATTGAGAAATTGCAACAGACGACATACACGCAGTTGATTAAGTTGTTATAATGATTTTTGCAATGTGCACCAAGTATATGAAGGGATAAATGTGCTTCTATACCAATCTTACCGATTCTATTCCAAGAAATATTTATCTAAAGATGAAAAGAGTTAGGGATCTGTTTACTAAATGACCATATAACTAGTATTTGCAAATAACTGAGTAAATACAGTAATAAGAATCGAGGAATTAGCTTGTTGGAGCAAATAAGAAAATATTTGCATTCAAACTGAATTAAGTCCAAACTTTCAATACTTTGAAGGAGCTTATGTTCTGATTTGATGTATGAACGTTTGAGGAATATGAGACTAATATAGACTCTTTTGAATACAAACATGAAGTGAATTAGAGACTAGGAATGAATAGGCATTCCTTTAAAGGAGTTCTTAGTTACCTGCTCGATGAGTTAGGAAATTATGGAACTTGCAGATGATTGAAGTCATGGCTTTATATAGTTGAAAACATTCGTTTCAATATTGAGACATAGCACTTTTAATCAAAATGAAAAATTATAATTTGACCATGTAGTTATTTGAGTACAAATTGGAAAGATGTAATGTTTAAATTCGATGTGAAGTGAGAAGCACGTGATTTCATGTAATTTTTTGTTGTTGCCCTTTTTGGGTTGTAATGTTGCTTTTTTGAACAACAAAAACTTTATTAAACTTTGTTGAATTTTGAATGTCAAGAGGCACACGCTCGTCAAGACGACACATAAATTTGCTAAAAAGTTTATTGAAAAGTAGAACAAAAGATTTACATGCAAGCGAGAAGAAAACAACACAAAAAATAAAAAATAGATTAAATCTGACAACAATATCAGATACAAGAAGGCTCTAAATTATAAAATTTGGAACGCACAAATGATTACAACTCAATTTTCAATATAACAATAAAATACGTTATATCATTAGATCAAACATTCTAGTCCACATTTAACAAATATTTTTTAATTTCTTTTTTAAAAAGACTTCTATTATCAACAGTTAATATTTGACCAAGAAGTGTATTAAAAATTTTCGTTGCAAGATATTGAAAACTTGTATGGAGAATTTCTTTATTTGCTCTTAGAATACTTTAAATGGATATTTTTTTAAGACATGTTACAGAGTCATTGAGGATACAAATATTTTTTTTAATTAAGAAGTATACAGTATATATAAAGTTATACAGCATTTATATTTGAGTTAGTCAAATTTTCTGATGAACTATCACCTAACATTCGAATTAATCTATTTTGAGTACATATATCAATGGTCAAATATTATTTAAATAGTCACCACACGAGGAAATTTTACCATATTATATACTATCGATTGAAATCAATCAAAATACGATTATTTTACAAATGAGATACTGACAATATTTTTTAAGTAATAAAATTAATAAATGTAAAAATGAATTTTATCATTTACTTTTTTTATGCGAATTTAGTATTTAAAGGACTTATGCACATTCACACCACGATATTTATACTTTCAACTCTGTTTATATAAGATATTGCCTTGAATCAAATATTATATTTCAGGATAAGATCTTAAGACATTTTAGAAATAAAACCAAAATAAATACATTTAGTTTTATTACTGTAGATAACTGAGCTATTTTGTTCAAACCAAGTTTTAACTTTTAGTAGATAGGGATTGATAATTTCTTCTAATAAATTCTAGGTTTTGTTGAATGTATCATCACAGTATCATCTGCATAAGTAACAAGTTTACAAATAAAGGAAGATTGCAAAAAATGTTAATGTATACTATAAATAATAGTGGTAATAGTGCAAGTAAAATCACATTTATTGAAGAACATTTTTGACATTTGAAATACACATATTCTCTTACTCTACTTCCTCTTTAAAACAGAAATTAGTAAAAGCCAATGATAAATGTTTAACTATTTTTTTTACAAAAAATCATTTGTTGTATAAAGTGAAAGTAAATGTTTTTAAAATGTGTTCGAATATTTATTGTGGGAGAATTTTAAAAGGAATTTACTCTTCAAAGCTATTAATAAGGATAAAAATGGGTAGTTCAAAGGAACAACATATGAAAGATCAAGGTCAAGTTAGGAAAAATGCTGCTTAAATCCAGCATTTTTAAAAATGTACTTTGAAGTAAAACCATTGAATTTATTTCATAAAACTTTTATCGCATAATATATACATTTGTACAATGTAGTTTGAAAATATAGCCATTTTCGAAATGCTGTCATATTTCTATTTAATTAGTTTTACAATTTATTATGCATAAATTGATACCACCATTTTCCTCTATGGTGAGAGAAAATTGAGGTAGTTCTAAATTTAGTGTATATTTAAATAAAATTATACTAAGTATAAAATAAAATAATTCAACTTTTATATATTAATAAAAATAATTTGAAGAAAAAGAATTAAAAAAGATACTATACCCAGAATACTTACAAAAAGAAGTGTCCACGCAACTATCGAATAGAGGTTTACTCAATGTGTGGTATATACAACTAGTCACTACATGGGAGTCTTCATCTAATTGTCAGGAAAAATGTATCAGTTCTCCAAATTGGACTTTGTTAAATAATTTATATGGTAAATCATTAGAAATATCTATGGAAGTGGTGCTTTGTAAACATTTTGTAATCTTTTCTCCTGAAACCAACTTTTCAATGTTTATCTCCATACTTCCTTCAATGGAGAAAAATTCCAACATCAAGTGGTTGTAATGTATGACTGCAATTAGGTGGAATATAGCATATAATGAGAGTTCCTGGATGTTCTCCAGCAGTCCAAGATTAATAAACATGCTTCTCATTATATACAATAAATGGTAGTGAAACTCCAGTGACTGACTGTGACCACATTTTAATGCATCCCATAAAAAATTTATTAAAAAAAAAAAAGGAAATTCGAAATGTGTTTTCAGCTTTTTTATATACTTCTGTTCTCCTAAAAACTCTCTACTAATCTTTAAAAAAAATGTAAGGATTCTGTCTATTTATAAAGAAGATAAAAATTGGGTTTTCAACATAGAATGCTAATATCCACTATGAAGTGTGCATAAAAAAATATGTTTCAGCAAATTAGTTGTATTTCCTGATTCCAAAACATAATTATAAATAATATTAAAACATATTTCAACATGAAAAATTAGTAAAACATCTAAACTTATGCTGAAAAAAAAAATGAATTTTTAAATATACCCCTATTTTGCCCTATACCACAATTTCCCTCACCTGACCGTACTATGCTGCTATATAAAGATAATACTATTCTAGACTCAATTGATGCAAGTAAAAAAACACGTAAAACTCTTGTACTTATATTGCGAAATCTGTATGCAAGCCCAGAAAAAAATAAATGTAGCTTCTCTTCTATACTCTCGCAATTTAAAAAATATACTAAAAATATTCTACCCATGATAAGCTTCTTAATAAAAACAATACACTTATAAGTTAACTTATCCGTATTTTTTTCGCATTTTTGGCGTATAAGGGACTTAAAACCTATCATGGATATATCTTTATGTCATCATCTACAGCGTAGGGGAGACCTGTGTACCTAGGGCCATCATGTATCTAAGGCCACCCCACTTTTATTGAATAATGTTTAGCTCTAAGTTTTATTACTTTCTTAAATGAGTGGCAACACCCATTTTCTCTTTTGGTAGCCATTTTTAAATCTTAGAGGAGAAAGACGTGACAAATTATAAATGGAAAACGTTTTTATATGGTCTGAAGTAAAATTTTGAAGCTCATGTCTTTTATTGTTTTACAAAGTTAAGTCAAATACTTTTCTTTGAATTCTAGCATATAATTTTGTTTGTAACATTAAGTACTAAATGAGATATTTAAATAAGTCCCTTCTCCGTGTGCATTTTCAGTAGAAGACATTTTGTATGAAATTACTAAGTCTTGTACCTAGGGCCACATAGTTGCTTTGTACCTAGGTCATTGACCCTAGGTACAACTGTAGTCATATTTTTTGTGTTTTATTTAATTGAAAAGATTTTTCTTAATAAATGGAGGAAAGTGGTTGTTATTTAAGTGAGAGGCGTGTATATTTTGTTCTGGAACTTTCAATGTGCTTGACTTCTAAACATTATGTTTACTATCATTATTCCAAATTATTAATTTGTTTATATAAACATGAAAATTTACTTAAAAAACTGTAGTATTTCTTAAAGGGTCAAACTCACCTCTGTGTATTTGGATCATTTAGGAAATACTACAGTACAGCGTGCAGTTATTGGATGCTAAAAAAACCTGGGAAGTCAATCACCATATACGTCATTGTGGAGAATTTTGACAAATCCTATACTTTGGCATTTACTCCTGTTAACGTTCTAGCTGTTTTTCGTGTGTCGAGTGTATAGCCAGTGAATCAAAACATATTCACTAATGAGAAATATTTGAGCTGAAGTGACCGACAAACCAGATACGTCCTTAAATTATCAAAATAATGATTTTCCTGAGGAAGAAAGTGAGTCAACAATGATGGAACTGGACGTTTCTGTATCAAATTCAGTTTTAGTGTAGCATTTTCAGAACCTTTGACATCAGACTCTGTTTCATGTGCTTCGAAATTTTGTGAGCTTCCGACATCTAACTTCATTTCATGTGTAATGCCTGAACAGGTACGTACTTTTCCAAAAACAAAATCTCGTACATCCAAAAGAGACGGCCGTAAAATTGAGAGATGTAGAACCTTGACAGACGCTCCAGAAAAGAAAGAAATTGAAGAATCCATGCGATTAGAATGGGCAAAAGGAAAAGAAAAATTATGAAAAAATCTGTTTCAAATTGAGACAACTTCATCCGAAAAATTATCAGAGATTGTAATTTCTTCTGATTCCACTGATGATGCAAGTTCTACAGTAGCTGGTATAAGTGATACTATTGAAAAGAGGGACTTTTGTTTAGGGAAAGAATGTGGCAGAAATATATGTTACAGAGGAACAATATAGTGTTAATTACTTGAAAAAAATTGCACGTTCAAATAAGTTTCTCTGTGATAAATATGTTGTTTATGCAATTGGGAACACATATTTTGCTCACTTTGCCAAAACCAAAATCTGTTAGTGCTTCAAAGCGACAATGCATGCAGCTCATTTTTGAAATAAGCTTTTCAAATTATAATGTTAAATAATTTATAAAAATACTTATAATTCACTAATAATTTGACACATTGCAATTTATTATAGTTATTATATGATGAACCATGATTGATAAATCAATAACCTGACTTAGAGAGAATGGCCTACTGGCACTAGGTACAACGAGGTCTTGTACCTTGGGCCATTTGTGAAGTTTCTTACAAATCTATTTGATATAATCTTTTATTTTAAGTATTTTTACTAATTCTAATGGGAAGTAATTATTATAACGATGTATTCAAATGACTTTCACATTTCTAAACGGGTCAGTGACTCTTTTTTTGTGCATTGAAAAAAGGAGACCCTAGATACACGGGTTTCCCCTACTTCAATTTCATCTCGTGTCGATCTTAGGTTCCCGACAAAATGTATCAACATTTCGATAATAAAGAGCAATTGGAAAGAGAAAAAGTGAAAAAAAAGAAAGAAAAAGAGAGAGAGAGAGAGAGAGAGAGAGAGAAATAAGCAGGATTGTGGGTACATGCCAAATTTACCTTTCCTGTCTGTGCTTGTAGTTCCATTATATGCCTGTTACTTCTTTACCAAGTCCAAAAAAAAAAAATTAAAATATGCCAAAAATTCAATCCACTTAACCAAATAAGGACAAGCATCAACGTGCTCAACGGTGAGGATATTGTGATGTGTTGACTCTTTTCCTAATGAAACGAGTTTTTTTTTGTCAACTAAGAATTCTTTTTTTCCTGAGTTATATGAAATAACAAATATATAATACAATTTACTTCCCAAGTCAAAAGCTTGGATTTCTGATCATTGGGACTGATTTTACTGCTATAAGACACAGAAAACCATGAGATTGCAATCCAGGCAATCATTTTCTGGAATGACTTCATTTTCACGATTGAAAATTTGCATGTCCGATAAAATAAGAACGTTGAGGCTTTAAAAAGTTACCTTCGCTAGTAAAATTTTTACTGATGACATAAAAATGATATTTCTAGTTTCGTGAGACTTTTGTGATAAAGAAATATGTGGGAATGAAATCCTTTATCAAGCACATGGTCGAATTTGCCTCTATTAATATTGAAATTTCTCTCTGATCTAGCTTGAGCAGATAATCTTAGAAAAAAAGTACTAAAAACCCAATATCTTATCAGAAATTTTTTAAAACTTAGTGTAATAAAATAAATATCCCTATTCATACGTAACAAAGAAATGCACAATCAAATGTCATTGATTGAAAAATTTCGATATCACATTGACACTTTCAATTTGGGAATGTCAATGGGATAATATCAGAGGGAACTTTAAAGAATGTAATGTGTTAACTTAGCCAATTGTTGAACAGACTCTGGTATTATTCGAAAGAATTTTTTTATAAATGTTTAAATTTTTAAAGAAAAATAATTTTACAATAGAGTTCGAAGTATCAATGCGAATTATTGCAGCAAATTCTAGACACTATTTTAGTAAAAAGTTTTTGCTGAACACTACAAATGTAATATTTAAATAAAAAAAATATGCTTACAACTTCAAAGTATAAGAAGAGTTGTCTTAATTGAGATAGTAAATATCTATATAAATTGGCTTGGCTTTTTTCCTAAATGACTTTTTTAAATTTAGGTAGCAAATATTTTTTTAGAGCCATTAATGGTTGAAATTTGCGTTATAAATATATAATGTTCATTTAATAGTTATTTTCTACATATAACATTTCCTATAGAAATATGCACTTCAATAAATAACTGTATGCATACCGTTAAGTGGGGCTTACGTTAAAGGCACGTGGGATTGCTTTCTACGTACGCACACAAATAAAACTAATAATTTCCGGAAATGACCCTTTCCTAAGGCCTCATTTAGTACGCCAAACCCAGGTACTGAGGAAATTACTCCCACCGAAAGCTGTCTCTTCAAACAACCGAATAGTTTTCGTTGAATATTTCTTGAGGTATATTTTAAGAAACTTACTTATGTCAAATCCACTTATTTTTTATTGTTTCGAAATTTTAAGTTAGATTTGTTCTGATTGCCGCTTTTCATTCATATTTATCATTTTAAAAAATGCTATTAAAATATTTTTGCTGGATATTTAATTTTTGTATTTTTAGTCATTCTACTTAAAACTCAACTGGGATTAATCGACCACAGGAGTTCTATGACCGTTTGATGGATGAAAAACTGCATTCTGATCAGTTCACTCCACTTCGTGAGCATAAAATGATCCCAAATTTCGGGCTTTATTGCGTTGTTCTGGTGGGGAATTACAAATTTCAGTATGTCCTACTTTCTATAAGGTTACAGTTCAAAAAATGATCTTATTAATGATCTATTAACTTAGAATATTCTATTCGATATATAATAAAAACCATGATAAAAGTATATGATATTTTGTTTGAATAAACTACTCAAATAAGAATAATGAAAAATAACTGAATTGAAACAATAAGTTACTCAAATAAGGAAAATTCTATGAACAAAGATCATAATTTGATTAATTAAAAAAAAAATCGCCAGTTGGCTGCAATTTTGGCAATAGTTATTACAATGGACAAAAAATACCCCACCAAAGCCAAATTGAATATTTGTTTTTCGATAATTAATATATTGTGCTTTCGGATAAGTGAAACAGAAAGTTGATTGGCGATGTTCAATGGAAGAGAAGAACTCGTACAAATTTATTAATTTGATTAAGGGGACTCCTGAAGCCATTTTTTTTTATTTAGGCATTTAAATTTAAAATTCGCATATAATTCGAAGTTACTAGGTTAAAATTAAATTGTGTTTGAAAAAGGTTCACATAATGGTCTAATTTCAGATGATGTAGTTTTCTCATAAATTCTAAAACAATAAAATTTTTCTGACAAATAATCAATTGCTTTTTCGTCAACAATTAATGCTTTAATTATTTCTGAGCAATTTTATAATGTTTCAGTTTTTGTACTTTTTTCCCAAGAAAACGAAATTTTTTGTTGACATTTCTATGAAAACTACATCTTTCCCCTACATATATTTGTGAAATAGTAAAATAATTCATAAATAAATGTGTCAATGTCTTCTTATTAATATTGATCTTTTTAGGTAGCAGACTCACAAAAAACAGTGATACTTTCAATTTGGACTTTCTTTAAATTGTAGGTAAAACTTCAATTATTCTTTTAAGAACTTGTTCCTTTTTTATCATTGAAACTTTAAGAAATGCTTTTCAATAATTCATACAAAATATGTTATATTTGGAAAGGGAAAAAAATGAGAAAACATAAATTAATATATATTTGTTTATTTTATATATTTTTAAAACTTAAGAAACGAAACTTGTATCAGTTGTAGTTTGTAATCTCAGTAATTCTCTTATGTAACTAAAAATAAAGTTCGAAATAAACCCAAGACATTTTCTTTCTTCACCAAGAATGAATTCCAGTACATGTTGTAACATGGACATAACATCTGGAGCGCAAAAGTAGACATCTGGCGTCATCCTTGTGAAAGAAACATTATTAGCGGAGGATTATATGTTTCCTGGGAGTCGACACTAATTTACCCAGCTTTAGTGACTGCCTAGAAAAGTGGGTTTAAAAAGGATTTGATCAAGATTTAGAGGGACTTAAATCTATAGATGGCGAAAGAGGAGATTACATGGCATAGCTTATCCTATATTTTTCGATGTTTTGTTACATGTGTTAGTGCTAAGGGGTTAAATTGGATAATTTGAGAATTTTATGTTTGGTTACTGGTCGTTTTTGATGGTAAAAAAGAGCGAGTGTCGATTTTTGTATTTAGTATTTGTATTATATAACTGAAATAAAAAATACTTTTAGTGCAAAATTATGTAGGTGATAGGATATTTACCCTTTAATAGCTATTTTACGTAGTATAAAGATGGTTTGCTATTCAAGCTCATTTTAAATACTCTATAACTAAAGTATTTTGCAATCTGTCATTTTATTGGCATGATTACCATAAAAAGTTTTGATGTTTCCGATTTACTTCCATTCCATTTTTTTTTAATATTTTGAATCCTTGTTTGATTTAAAGAAGATATAACCTATTTTCAACTAATATTTATCATTACCTCTGAACAAAATTTGCATCCTTGAAGAAGCCGTTTTGTTCTTTAAAAAACCATTATAAATAATAATTCGACAGTATTCACTCGAAAGGTCATGCAGTGTTATCCAAAAGTAAGATGTAATTTTGAAATGTTTATAATTCATGAACATTTAAGAGTTTGAAGATGAAATTTTCACAGAAATGCTCAGAAAAAAAAACGGGCTTTCTTAAAAAAAACCCCAATAATTTCTTCATCATCGGATGACGCTGAATGCATCTACAAATCTTTGATTTCTATTACTTTGGTTTGTTTTTGTGGACTTAGCGTCGCTACTTATTAAGATATGATGTAAAGCGCCATCTGTTGATAAAAAACGAACTAATTTTTACTTTAAAGGAAAAAAAATCCAATTTTTTCAGAGCGTTGCCGTGAAAACAGCTTCTTTTTTTTCTTAATAGTTTGTAAAAAGTCCCGTTGCTTTTGAATCATACATTTGGCGCACTAATAAAAAATATTGTACCACATAAGGGTAGAATTACTTTGGTCATATATACTTTCTTTTACTCAGAAATACAAAACTATTTGAAAGTGAGAAACAAATCAAACAGTCGAAGTGTAAAGTTAGTATCATAAAGTAAACTTCTAGTGGCACTTATCACCTGAATTATAATGCATTCATTTACCTAGGGATAAAAGACATTAAGAGTTATCTTTCAACCCCTTTCTCTGTTATCGCTTATAAAAGTTCAGTGAAAATGGATCAATTATGAATTATTTGGGGTTTTTTAAATATTGATTTTGAAGAAAGTACATTATTTAACTTAGATCTCTTTTAAACAAGTTTTGGCTTCTATTGTGCAAGTCTCTGTAAAAGGGCATCAGAAAGAAAACGAAGGAACGTGTGGGGTGAGAGACAGTCACATTTTTGGATTTTAGATGCATTGAAAATTCAATGTTCGATGCCACGAGAGGAGAAAAAGATGAAATGTTGATTCGGAGAAATTTATCCCATAGTTAATTTCTTTGTTATTTAATTTCGAATTGTTTACAGTTTTTCTTTTGGATCATTATAAATTATTTCTCTTAATTGTTTGTATGATTTCCGAGTAAAGAATTTTACAGAACATCCATATTAAACGAACTTCGTCCGTTTATTATCAACTATTTACCGTCATATGATTATCATTTTATAATAATGAGCTTTGATAATGTTTAGTTACAGAATTGCTTTTAATGAAATATTGGTAGCTTGTGAATATTTATTTTTTATGAATGTTTTGAAATTTCATAAATATGTAAATAATTTACATAATTTATTTCTCAAGCTTTTATAGCTTATATAGCTTTTGATCTATTTTAGTCGTCTGGTTTTTTAATTAGATTCCAGATATCATTAGTTTCTTGCGTAACATGTGTATTATTCAGTGATATTCCATCGCAATATCGGTGGAATATCTATGAATATATAGTTGATTTTGAAACTTAATGAAGAAATCTAATCAGTTCTATTTATGTCCTTGATAAATTTATGGCTAAATTCATGAATAATCCAGAGGTTCTCTAATACTATAGAAATACCATTTTAATTTTGGACTGATGTTTAATCAGTATGCTTATGACATGAAATAATATATATTAAGATTGTTAAACATTTGTAATCATTTTTCAGTAATATTTTTTTGGATATAGTTTTTTTTTTTTTTTTTTTTTTTTTTTTTAATTTAGCACTGTGATAATTTTTATTTTTTATATTTATAAAATATTGCATGGTATTGAAATGAAAGGTTTTGTTCGTAATGAAATATGTTTTAGAAGATTTTCATCAACATGAACAATGAGAGGTTAATGAAATGTTATTAGTGAATTATGTTTTAAATGTTTACATTGCTTTCATGTACGCCATTAGAGCAATGTTTTTGTATGGAATTAGGTGGAAGACCATACATTTCATTACTAACTTTGTATAATAATAAGTATGTATTAAATTTGTCTCACAGACTCCAGTGAATTTTCGGAGAGGATTTATTTTAGTCTGATATCAAATTTAGGAAAATTTAGTATAATGAAAAGTGGTTTTAAAATGCATTAATTATACATAAACATTTCCCCATAAAATATAATACAACATATAATATTTTCTACCTGAAAATGAAGTAAAATTTCTACTTCTGTTATTTTACGTAGCCAAATAACTCAAAATGATACATTACCGTTTCCTATCAATAATGGACTCTTTCAGTTGTGTTCAAATTTATAAAATGATAAATTTTACGTAGTTATTTATACAGGTTTTTTTTTTTTTTAATTTTTTTTTTTTTTTTAGAAAAATATCTTAAATACTATACTTGGTAAATGAAAATATACATATGCTATGAAAACAATCAGTAGTTCATTCTTTAGAGTAGACACGAGTCTATCCATTGAGAATAATCAACTTTGTCAAAAATAAAGAAAACTTGATTTGAAGATTTTTTGCTAAGTATAGGGCAACATAATTTAATCATTAGAGGACCAATCAAAGCTATTCTTCAAAGAAGCCAAACTTTTATACAAAATTACCTAGATTTTGCAGAAAACTAAGAACACATATAAAAACGTTAGTTTTGTATCAGTAATTGTAACACATTTTATTTAGCCCTTCTTCCATGTATTGATATGATTAACATTAGAATTTTTAACTAGAAGTGTGGTCGATCTTTACTTATAATTTTTGAGAAAACTATTAATAGTTGTGTTTTATGTGTTATACACACATATGGCCAAAATTTTCACCTGATATCCATTTTCTCTTTTATCCTAAGTCATCTGAATCTTTCCTGTCATTCGGCATATATTTCTTTTCCTTCAGAATCTAACTTAACGTATCTCATCCAATAAATAAAATTCTTGGCCCTTTCTTTATTTCACTATAACCGTCTGTTAAATGGTTATTAATCCATAAAATTTAAAAACTCAGAACCAAATATCATTATAAGAAAACCAATCAAACAATCTATTTTCTTTAATTATATTTTATTACCTCGAATATAATTGAACCTAGTTTAATTATAGTGTCTAATTTATAAGTAAGGGCTTTATTATTTTGTTTGTTTAAATATTACTGTAATAAGTCATAAAGAAGGTGATGTAACACTACATACATTTAAACAGTAGAAACATTTTTAAGTGATATGTATTCATTATTGAAAACTAGTATTCATCGCTGAAACTAAATCAAATTTGAAGTAAAATAATAATTTGTTTAGATGGTTATAAGAAATCAATTTAATATGAATAATTAGAAAATTCGAACAAATATTAAAAAACATTAGAGAATTAAAATTAAAAGTAACATAAATCATATCTGGTATTTAATAATTATTTTCTGAATTTAAGGCAATTTTCAATCGGGAATAGGTCAAGAGTGGAAGCAGTTCATTAAATATAAGAAGCGTTTAATTAATTGTTGTTAAAGCTCATTAACACAAATTTAAAAAAATATAATCTTTAAGAAATAAATCCTTAGTACAAGATGCATACATTTCGATCATATATTTACCTTATCTTTCAATGATAATTAGGATTAATGCATCACATTCAAATTAAAGAAGAAACATTAATTCATTAGACTTTTGATTGAAAACATTGAAACAAAGAAACTTCACATTATAGAATGAGTTTCAATACTTTGTGATTTGCCAACAATTTTTTTATGACATGTAAATAAATGCTATTACTATGTATGTATTCAGGTATAAGTAATTATTTAAAACTTTTTATATGGGTGCTAATGAGTCTACGTATTTTACAATAAAAATAGTTTTATTTATTTGAAAATGTTTTTTTTTAAAGGCCACATTTATTGAGTTTTACCAGAAATGGATATTATCATAGAAATAAACAAAGCAAATAAATTACCATATCATATTGTTAATTGTATAAATTTTAGTAACTATAACTTGTTAGCTGAGACATTATTACTTTATGCACTTTGCATGTTTAAATTTAAAAAGATCACATCTTTAACTATCATTTTTTAATTTTAATTATGATGAAGATAATGATGCAGAAATTAACAGAAAATTCTACAACGTAGAGTTCCAACAAGCATATATTTCTCTTTGATTTTAGGATGAACTCTTATTATGAACTAATAATCTTAATAAGGATTATTAATTAAAGAATGAAAGCTAAGCTATCAATTTAAACGAGTTAATATTTAGACTCTTAACCTAGACTCATAAATTTTTAACTCGTAAACTTGATTGATATATGAACTAGTCATAAAATTTTGATTCAGAATATGAAAAATAAATATTTGTAATGCTTATCATGGATATCCATAAGTGCTACAATTATTACATCCTTTACTCTGCTGGTAAATGAAATATCACTTTTAAATATCTTTTATTTTTATTTCTGAAATAATTATGTTTGATAATAAAATTATTTCGTAAATTATATTTCCTGTCTGTTTCATTGGTTTTTTTATGTTTATTTTTCAATTAAATGTGAAATTACGGTCATGCTTCTGACAATTATCTTGGCAAATATTTAATGTTATAGATACAAATACAATTACTTTACAGAAAAAAAGAAAAAAAAAAAAAACTACTCAGCTTTAAAGTTTGATGTTTTTACTTTCATCTTATTCTGCAATTATTTTCTCGAAACTTATTCTTAACGATTAAAATTTATTAACTTACCTAACCTTGATTTGTCTCTATGAAAGGAACTTCCCCCCATTTTGAAATAAATACTCTAGGATTCATATTTTTGCAATTTTATTTGAGAAATATACTATTATTTATATATATATTTCACTATTTTGTCTTAAAAATAACTATATTTTATAGAAAAGTTTTAAAATGTTAAAATGCATATAATAGAATTTATTATATTGCAACAAACTTGTACACATGTAAATAGTTGGTTTTTAATTATAACATGCTAGTTTGCTAGTTATATGGGAGTAGTTTATAGAAACTGAAGGATTTTTCTCTGATAATCCCGATAGAAAGCTGAAAGTTATATTGTCATTCACAGAAAATAAAATTGAAAATGGTATTTTTTCACATCCAATAACAGTATACTTTGAAACGTTTGATGAAAATTCATGAATTGCAGAAATATCAAGAATTGTGAAGTTTAAGATTCATATAAAATGATTGGGAAGTTATGAAATGGGAGCAAATTGGCAAGCGTTGTTTAAAAGAAAATAGCTCTATAAAAGACCATTGATATTACTATATTGATGTATGGAAAACTTTCATTTTCAGTGCCAAAAATAGATTTGCTGTATGTTATTTGAAAGGCTATGAATGCAATTAATCAAAACAATAAAAACAGAGTTTTCTGAGAAAATGGATGAATATCAAGTTTTATCTCTTCTCTCTTAGTAATTAAATATACGACGACTTTTCATTTTCATTGTTTGTACATTAAGGAAAAAATCCTAATACTAGCTATATCTTTTGCTCTATTTGATAAATTAAATAATTGATTAACTAAAAGGAAAATTGAAGTTTTAATTCGTGGAAAGTGTTAAACATACTAAACGAGAATCAAACTTTAAATAGTTTACTGACAAGTAAATAATGTTATTTCATGCTTGGACTTAACATGATCAAATTTCTGAATACTAAGTTTTATAAATCATCAATAAATATAGTTATTTAAGTGATAACAAGGAAATGTCCGACTAGCATTTAAACGAAACATAGGTTTTTCAGACAAGAATGGTAAAATAATCAATATCTTTTATAAGTTTTTATTTCTAGCGATAGTTTCTTAAAAGTCAAAAATAAATTCCATGTAAATTTTAAATAGAATGGTTTTTAAATTGCAATAATTAATTAATGAAATATTAAATTTTTTTTTACCTTCCCCAATGTTTATTCTATTCTGACTTTGGTTGGCAAATTATTAATGAATATGTATGTATGTTATTTTTTAGAACTCATATTTACAAAGAGAAACGTCAAAACGACATAAGTGCTCACTCATTCATTTCATTTACCACATACAAACTGTGTTTCTCAATATTAAAACTAACCGCTAATACGTGTTTTCTCACATATAGTGTGTAAGCACATAGTAATAAAGAAGTTTCGGATTTAAGATATATGAAGCATTCTAAATCATATGACTGGGAGAATTATGGGGAGTATATTTTCTAGCTGGTTAAAATAATATTTTAAGTCTACTCCAAAAAACTCATCAAGAGAAGGGGTATTCAAATATTTATCCTTGCCATCTTAAGCAAGTTGTTATGTTACCTGTAACTGCATCACAGCCACAAAACTAATTATGTCCAATTTCACTTAGTAATTCACATTTTACCAATGTTTAGGTAACTTTTCCCAAAATCACTGTATCCATATCTTACTTTAAATTACATTAACTTCCTAAAATCTTCTTACCGCCCACGATGCTTATTTTATCAAAAATGTTTAAAAATCACCTGCAAAATCTTTTCCATGGGAACTGAAACACGTCAGCAAAACGAAACGTTTTAACACAATATCTAATCGTTATAATCGTGTAATTGTAAACCAGTTAAGAGCCCCTAAAAATAAAAAATTCGCTTGAGATCACTAATTAGTTTTAAATGCTCTCCTCTACAACGTTGACATAAAATGATTTTAACTAGGTTGGCTGGTTTGTACCCTCAACGACTTATTTTTTTGCACAATGATGGCAAATCAGGATGGGATCTACAAATTAACTTGGATTTCGAACAACAACGAACATCCAAGACAAACCCGGAATTCGAACTCGGCACCTTTGGAATGAGAGATCAGAGCTCTTACCACGCAGCCGCCTGGTGGGTAGATTTCGAAAAGGAGAATTAGTTTTTAAATTGTGAGGTGATATGGGGAAATTCAAAACCACTTCAAATTAACCTTCTTGGTTTTGGGATTTTATTACTAATTAGTGTTAGTGTGTAGAAAAAATTGTTGCAAAACACCAATCTCTTCCAATTGATGTTTAAGACGAAGCAGAAATCGACTGTTATTTATCCTTTTTCATGAAAATTGATGTAGAAATATGCGACAAAATTCAGTATATTTTCCCAGTTATTAACCAACCTTGTTATTAACCGTACAGATAGAGTAAATGAATTTGTAGAAAGAATACTAAAAGGGTGCACCATTATGAAAATAAAGAGAGAATTTTACTATATATCGATAAGTTCTCATGTTTGCATCCATTTCAGCTAATGAGAGTTTTGACATTTAAGTTCTGAAAACGCCATCGTATGATTTTATGAAACCTCTTTCAGAGAGGCTATACGAGTTTTAGTTTCTTCTAAGAAAACAAATTTAGCAAGGGAACGGAAGGAAGTGTGCTTGTTTAAAGCTGAATCAAATTATTCAATAGGTATCAGGATGACCAAAAATTTTGATAATACATATTATTTTTTCTCTTTCTTAAGACAAAATTGTAACAGGCATTTTGATTTTTTTAGAAAGTTTCATATAATAATTTCTATTTGAAATTTAACTACAACAAATATAGATTTAAATTTTGATAAAGCTCAAGTTCAATAAATCATGAAGTGGTTACAGTTTATGCTTATTTTGAATTATTTATGAGTTATTAGACATTAATTATTTTATGAAAATATGTACGGACAACGAGTTGTTTGTACTAATGAATATTACTAAAAATAAAAATTGTAACAATTCATATGTACTTTTAAAGTAAAAATGATGTAATCTTTTTGTTTAATACTTAAAATATGTGCTTTTGTAAATGTAGGACTAAATGGTAATGGGAAGAGGTGGCACGTGTCCACTATAGGCTCTGATTAGCTGTGAAATGCATGCTAATAATTAGAGTGTTTATTAAGCTTGGCAATAAACATGATTTTTCAACTAAACTTATTCTAAAATATAGCAAAAATACAAGGAAATAAAATGGTTATTTTTAATGAATAATGATATTTTTGTGACAAAACTAGCATTACATTTTTTTATCAATTGATTAAACTATTTAAAAAAAGTAAGTTCCACGTAAACTGGATTATCTTATATATTATAGTATTTATTTTGATTTTCATGTGATAAAGAATTTTATTTATTACTAAAAATAATATATCAATTCAGATGTGACACTTATTTAGTTTTTAAAAATTCCTTATTTACATATATTCCAAAATAAAAACGCATTTTTCTGTACTGAAGATAAAAATAATGGCCTTTATTAACATTCAAATAGAAACAAATGATAAATAAGCAAAATATTGCGCCAAGAAATAATTTCCATGAATAATACACATTGACGTTGTTTCTGCCAAACCATCACTGACAAAGATAAGAGAGATAAAACTTTCGAAAAATGTCTGAACAGCTTTTAGCGATTTTTGTCGACTATACAGACCTCTCAACATGTGTCATAAAGATGTCAGAGTTTAAAAGGAAATCGGTTGTTGTAACGCGAGAGTTCTATTTTACGAATCAAAGTTTAAGACTAATAATTCCATAGAATTTTGTTTTTTTCGTCGTTGACTTCATTGTTTTTTGTATTTTACTAAAAATAATCTTTTCTAGTGACACATTTTCAAACTGATTTTTGACATTAGAACTGAAAATAACTTTTTAAAACACTTCTTTTATAGCAGGTTTTTAACAATTGAGCAACAATAAATACGAGTCATTCTGACAATCCATTTGAAGTTTCTTCGCTAGACTATTCTAGTATGAAGCTGACCATAGAAAGGATCTGACCATTTGACGGTGGGTCTGCTTGAAGTCAACATTTCTTGATAAAACTTTACAGACTACTTACATGTGGAATATGTCAATTTGAAGATGTCGTCATAGTATGTTCTTATACTAAAGTTCAACCAGAAGTTATGATTAGCCAGATGTACCAGAAATGGCAACTGGAAGTCAATTGGTATTTCATTATGCACATCGCCAAAGTAGCATATGGTGAGTATGATATGATGCTCAGAAGCGTTGGGTCTGGGTTCGGATCCCGGATAAGGTATGTATGTTTGTCCTGCGTTATATGTGCTGTCTGGGTGCAACCATGCAAAATCTTGACGGCCAATGCACAAAAAAAAGAAGAGAAGAATCCATGATTACTACAGGCGAGAGTAATATATAAGTTTAAATACTTTGACAAGATAAGTAGAACTTCGGAAAAATTCAATTGGAAATTATAACCGGAAGCACTTCAAAATTTTATCCTAATAGTGCTTCTATAGTTGCTTTATGGAAACCTCATACAATGAATCAAATAGATACTAATAGATACCCTCATCAAATTAATACAATGAACAATAACTTGGATATTCGGTGACAACTTTTCTCAATTTGCTGCCAAACTACCCCAGTAGCACAACTTCAGCTAGTATAGGCTGATATTGGTCAATCTCGATATGGGACGTTGTTAACCAGCCGTTGGATACATATAATTGCTAATCTCGCCCAATGCTGGAGACAATATACTGGAAGTTTTAAATGTTGGTGCAAATTTTTAAAATTGAAATATTTTATTTATAAGAAAAGATGAAGGGTAAAAATGTGTTTTGCTATGTTTTTGATATGTTTATTTAAAAAAAAAATTCCTGTATTTTGGAACGATGCTTGAGTTTCGTCCAGAATTGGCTAATCTTTCAGAACCCTTGTTTCTGACGGTAGCCAATACTGTTGCACTTCACTATCACTAACTCTGCCAAAATTTTATTTTTAAGAAACTCCCATTTAGCGGGTTTATTTTGTATACGTCGTTGACCTTAGCAAAGGTAGATTTCAGTCATTAAATGGTATAAAATTGTAGATGCTTGATATTGAGACTTATTAAATGGTATAAAATTGTAAATGCTTGATATTGAGACCTGATACACGCAAAACATGTGTTCATGCAAAATATGCAAATCTTTCGAGATCGACTTATGGAAAAAACTAATTATCAGATTGAAATTCACCATTTAGTATGCTTTTCCAATCTTAATTTTATGTCTAGACATAAGGAAAATATCAACTTTCATTCGAGATGAAAGCTAATTTTAAAAGCAAAATAAACAGTCTTGAGAAATTATTTACGACACAGCTAAGCATTAAAGCTAGAATGTTTATGCTATGTAAATTTAGGCATGACTTCGAGACAAATTTCTGTCATGTGTCATAAAAACAGACCTTGGATTAAAAGCGTGGGAAAATATTAGAGAAAGTTTAGTCCATTTAATCTTCTTTACAGCTGACATTACTCGGTTGGCGCCGTCTGTATTTCGTCATAAAGACATGAATTTTGTCATAAAAGCAATTGGTTTTGAATTCAATCCAACAAGAAAAATATTGATGGCAAAGGTTATGTGGTCTTTGGCAACAGAAAATCAGTTTATTGCTGAAATAACTTTTAGATTCGACAAATCTGATGCTTCACTAAGAGCCATTATCTACCAACAATGTTTAAATAAGATACCTAGTGACCTACTATACCTATTAAAAACCTAGTACACATATGTATTTACAGAAAATAGCTTTTTCGATGTTTTGAATATCTGAATTTTTATATGAATTTTACAATATTTTCCTGTTAAAAGTTTATGTAAGTTCCATCAATGCTTTTAAGAGCAAGATTCTGAGATATTGAATCACCCGTAATTCACACCATCTCCAATTTTCTCCAAAAAAATTACCAAATGCAACTACCCTTAGTAGATGATAAAATCTGAATTATTTCTACCTTAATTATACCATTCAAATTCTATGACATGTCAAAGATCACCTTTAAAAATGAAAAATTTGCTGTTTTTGGGACACATGAAAACTAATTTTATCCGTATCTAGCTTTTCAAACAACTTGCCGTCTGTTTTTTTTTGTTATGGAATGTACTAGAATAGATCTTTATGAAACATATAAAAAGTTCATGCTAAGTAAATTACGTAAGGTCACGAAGTGTCCAGGTTTTCGTGTCTTTTTACCATTTTCAAGCTTGAATTATATCATGCTCGTTTGGTTTGACACTGCAAACAAAGTGTCATTGGATTGAACTATATTAGTACTATTTATTAATACTTGACTTACTAAATAGTACTAATATAGCTCAATCTAATGACACATAAAATTTTGAGGCAAGTTGAACAACAAGTTGAAGTTATTTGGTGCAAAAATCAGGAAATCTCTGAATTTGACACAAATTTGAGCTCGTATATCTTGCTACGGGAATAATATACTGACACAGCGCTGGGACTATTGAAACACTCTTTTATTTTACTTAATGAGAAATTAAACTTTATTGAGGCAAGTTGAAGAGAAAAAAAAGTAAACTATTATTTTTTGCACCCCATCCTTACATATTGATGCATTTCTGTTTTCATTCATGTTTTAAAAAATTAATCTGTATTCACTTCACTCTTCATCTTGCTTATAACAATTGCTTGTAGTATGTCTTTTAAGCTGGGAACTTCGACTGGATCTTCTACAGAAAGTTGCAAAGGAACAAAGAAAAACGAGCTTCAGTGTACTGTGTCGATATCATTACGAAATGGTCACTTGAACTTATCAGCTGCTCTCTGATGAAGAAATTTCATTTTAAACACGTCATCCCCACAATCTTTTAGCAGTTTAGCAATGTAAAAAACGTTTATCGTACAGGACTGCATAAAGAGAATGGGGCTGAATATCATATTTGCAGTCCTGATCAGCTTTTTCGTCTTTTGGTGAGGGACAGTAATTTGGATTTAACTGTGAATTCCCCATTACCCATGCAATCAGTTCCAGGCACAAGTCAGACCAAACCCTAAAGACGAAGACAATATAACTTAGACGAAAATTTATAACTGATGTTTTTGCCAGAAGAAAATTACACATCAACGTTTGAAACTGCAGAGGATTTGTCCCTACATATTGCTAGAGGAAAACATCAAATTTCTAAAATAATCGCAGGTGAAATCCAGGAGTGCATTGGTAAAAAGAATGGAAGCAGTGACAAAAAAGACCAATTACGAAATTACTGCAGCCTTTGAAGAACTTACTAAAAAGAATAAAAATTACATCTATTCAAGACATCTGACATACCTGATACCTGCAAAAAGAATGCAAGCAATGCAAAAAAAAAGACCAATTATGAAATTACTGCAGCCTTTGAAGAACTTACTAGAAAGAATAAAAATTACATCGATTCAAAACATCTGACATATCTAATTGTCTCCAATGATACCAAGATAAAGTTCGTCATCTTGTTCAATGACTTTATCTTCAATAACACTGCATATTTAAGTCGTAAATTTCAATCTGTGGAATGTGACATTACTTGTTTCAGTGTCAAATATTCATTTGAACAAAATTTCTTCTTTCCATCAACTGTGAGATTTCTCATCATATTTACAACAGTTTGGGGTGTTAATTTACTTCCTGTTTTATTTCCTTTGTTGAAGTATTCTAAACTGTTTTTGATTTTGGTTCAAATGTGTAACTTTCTTTTTGGGTTTCAGTGTCCATCCTTTTTTGCGCACAAAACTTGAATAGATGTAATTTTTATTTTCTGTAATGGGTTCTTCAAAAGCTGCAGTAATTTCGTAGTTGGTCTTTTTTTGTCATTGCTTCCATTCTTTTTGTAAATGCACTCCTGGATTTGACCTGTGATTATTTTAGAAATTTGATGTTCTCCTCTAGCAATATGTAGGGACAAATCCTCTGCTGTTTCAAATGTTGATGTGTAATTTTCTTCTGGCAAAAAACGTCAGTTATAAATTTTCGGCTAAGTGATTTTATCTTCGTCTTTAGGGTTTGGTTTGATTTGTGCCTGGAACTGATTGCATGGGTAATGGGGAATTCACAGTTAAAATCCAAATTACTGTCCCCCACCATATGACGAATATCATAAAAGAGATAAAGCTGATCAGGACTGCGATTAGGAAATTCAGCCCCACTCTTTTTACGCAGTCCTGTACGATAAACGGTTTTTACATTGGTAAACTGCTAGAAGATTGTGAGGATGAAGTGTTTAAATTGAAATTTCATCATCAGAGAGCAGTTGATAATTTTAAGTGGCCATTTCGTGATGATATCGACACATTGCACCGAAGCTCGGTTTTCTTTGGTCCTTTGTAACTTTCTGTAGAAGATCCACTCAAAGTTCCTTATTAAAAAGACATACTACAAGCAATTTTTATAAACTTGAGGAAGAGTACTGTGAAAACAGATTAATTTTGAAAACATGAATGAAAACAGAAATGCATCTATGTATAAGGATGAGGAGAAAAAAAAAAGATTTTTTTCCCTTCCTCCTCAACTTGCCTCGGTAAAGTTTAATTTATCATTGAGTATAATAAAGGTGTGTTTAAGTAGTCCCAGCGTTGTGTCAATATATTATTCCCGAAGCAAGATATACGAGCTCAAATTTGTGACAAATTAAAATATTTTTCAATTTTGGCTTCAAATAACTTCCAACGTGTTCAATTTGCCTCAATGTTTTATATATTAATAAATAGCAGTGGGAAACCAAACGCGCAAGATATAATTCAGGCTTGAAAATGGTAAAAAACATGAAAATCTGGACATATCGTGACCTTGAATGACCTTGCGCAATTGACTTTGCATGAACTTTTTATATGTTTCATAAAGATCTGTTCTAGTACATTTCATAACAGAAGAAATGCAGGCGGCAAGTTGTTTGCAAAGTTTTATATGAATAAAAAATAGTTTTCATGTGTCAGAAAACCCCCAAATTTTTAATTTTTAAAGGTGATCATTGACAAGTCATAGAATTAGAATGGTGCAACTATGGAACAAATAATTTCAGATTTTATTATCTAATAAGTGTAGTAGCAACTGGTAATTTTTTGGGGAAAATCGGAGATGTTGTGAATCACCTCCTAATGTTAAGTGGCTCAATCTCTCAGAATCTTGCTCTTAAATTATATTTTAAAATGTAACGAATTTTGTAAAAAAACTACTAATGTACATATACGTCGTAGAAACGCAGTAAAAAGCGGGAAAAATATATAGAATTATAGAAATAGAGTATTAAACAATATGAATTTTCTATTATTTTTTATTCAAAAAAATTATTTCAAAATTTACGTTTCATACACATTTTCAAACTATCAGTCCATTAAATATATGGTTTTACTAGTATTTGAAGTTTGCTTGAGTTTTATCCTGTTTTTCATTCTTTTACTAAGATTAAGAACCCAATCTTTTTTACATTTATGGCGTCTGTGACAGGATTTGATAGTATGAAATGGAAAGATTGAAAAAACAAAGGGTTCCTACAAGAACATCACTGACTAGGACAGTTAGCAAGTTAAAGGAAATGGTTGTCAATAAGGTCCAAAGTAAAGACGTGGAGCTCGCCATGCATGAGCTGGAAGAGTAGGCAAAGACTAGTTGTCGACTAAGTGGTTTTGTCGACTTTGGTTTTTCTGCCGAAAAAGAATGCCCTTCAAGAAGATTTCGAATAAGGAATACCTGGAGGCGGAAGAGTATAAGATAAAATAATAGCTACTCAATTTCTAGTCAGAAAGTACTTTGATGAGAAGCGGGTGACACTCGAAAAGAATGAATTTCAACTTCCTTTGCTGAGTTAAGAAGATTCAATAGCGAAACGAAAGAATTTCTGGTATTTTGGTCTCAGTTTTCAAAGATCCACGATGACCTGGAAATACCTAAGAGATACTAATAATTTTAGTATCTCTTTCAGGTCGTTGTTCCAAGCAGCAAAATTGGCCCTTCCACCATTGCTAAAGGCAGCAAAACTTCCCACCAACAAGAAAAAACTATTCAAAGTAATAAATCAACTCAAGATCTGTTTTGGGCGAAAAGACTTCTCATGCGATGAAATCTAATACAAGCTGATGTGCCTCGAGAGTCTGAGTAGCACCAAGGATAAATTTGCTGATTTCTTGGAATCTCTGATTGAATCGTCGCTTCCGGAAGCTATCCTTCACGCTTGGTTAAGTTGGAATCTGTAGGCTACTCGTTTGAGGATGCGAGCGCTCGTCATTGGAACAGCTGATGTTACTTCAGAGAGAGGTCAAGGGCCTAGGAGGTGATCAACTCACAGCACCAAATAGGATCTTTGAGGGGTCGTTACAATATCTTGGGTTCACTGTAGCAGTTATACAAAATTTTAAAATTGAAACTTTCGTTAATTAAAAGTATTATAAGATATTTTTTAAATCCTTCGATTTTCTTTGTGGCAGAAATTTTGTTCGGAGAGCTAATGAATACTTTCTGTCATCCAATCCAGCTGAAACTTGACATATAAACTCGTTGTCGATCACAATGTATTTTATGATGCATTTTATGCAAAATGAAAAGCTATAAGACATTTTATTTAATATACAAAATAAGACATAGATGTGGCACGGGATCCAGACGCCAAATGGAGTATAAATGTTTGAGATATTTGTATTGATTAATATTGGGGGAATTTTAAGACATTGGAATATATAAATGAGTTGGGTATTCTTATTTAAATTTGTTAAACCATGACTTAATTGGAAGCTAAAACATTCCATACAAACTAAAACGCAATTGAAATATGATAGTTATCTCAAATTAAATATTCATTAAAAATAGTAAAAATAACTGTTTAAAATCTTTACAAGTGATATATACACTATGATGATACTACTCTTAGTTGACCAAGTTTCACCTCTCTTGGGAATCTAAGTATTCACGGAGAATATTTGTGTCTTAAAATGAGACTCTATTTGGTGTCTGAATCCAGTGACACTTTTATGTCTTACTTTGACACTTCAATTTCCAGTGCACGCATACCTTTCTACAAATTGCACATAAGATGCAATTGCACATAAAAGTTAGCAATGCATATAAAGGATTTATATCAAACTTTGCTCTTATGGGTTGGATTTTTACAATTTTAGCAATTTTTCGTATCATAATCTGTTAAACTAATTATGAATCATAACTGCATTCATTACAAAACGAATTTTTCATGAGTAAATTCTCAATTTTAATTGAAAATATCACTTTTTCAAATGCAGGTGTCCAAACTTAACTGGCAGTATCATTGCCCTTAAGCAGTACTCCCTTTGAAATGCTTTAAAACAGATATACCACAATAGATTTCATTTTTGCTAAGAAGAAATAAATAAAAATGACTGATGTTAAATTAAAGAAGACAATTACAAAATTATTTCAATAACAAATATCAAACTTTTTGCAGAACCTTTTTGAATAAATTTATTTAAACTGACATTATTAAGTTATAAACAATACATTTCAAGGAATTTTTTTATAAGTTAATTTTGAATCCTATTCGTTCATTTAAATTTTAGTATTATCTATATCCGATAAATAATAGAAAACAAATAGCTCTCAACTTTTAGCCAAAAGGCTTTAGCACTCAAATTAAATATATTAATCAGAAGTTTCTTTCTCGTTTAGCCTTTGAAACAATATTAAAGAATGATTTTTATATCCAAAACTTTTGAATACCTTCAGGCTGTGAAAATTGTTCGTTTTTAAGTCTTAGTTATAACTGTAATTTAGTATTTCATTTCTACGCAGTCTTATTAAATGTAAAGTAATATTTAGAGGACTTTTTATGATTGCAGTCTAGACTTTTATTGTTATTGAGTAACCCAACAATACTAGAAGGAGGAAAATTTTTTCAGTTTATATCAGTTCAATGAAATAGTCCGATTTTTCTTTAGGTTATTGCAAGTATATTAAGAAATAAAATGTGTTTATGCTTTGAAAAGAAATCATAGTTAATTAAAATTGATAGAAAAGTGTATTTTTTTTTACACTTAAGAGTATGATAAGTTTTGCACGAAAAGTATACAATATCGAATAGATAGTTAAAAAATATATCCAAATACAAATTTAAAATTTACAATTCACTTTTTTAAATGTTCCAATATTTGTTTATGTTTGAAGTTTTAACTTTTTTCCCTTTAATAATTTTTTATTTGATACTAAATGAAAACTATAGATAAGATGTTTAAAGAATATAAAACGTGTGTGGTTTGTTATAATTGGCTTTATAACTAACATCCGAGGGGAGGAGAGAAGGGAAGGTTAACTGTCGAAAACTGAATGCCCCTCCCACATTAAGGCAGAAATATTTAAAAAGGAAGTAATAACAGCAAATTATTATGGATAGTTTAAAGAAAATTATTTTATATCATAAAGATACATTAGATTCGAAGAAATAAATTTAAAGTGTTTAACGTCTGTCTTATAATCATAGAGGTCTAAATATAATCTGTATATTAACACATTCCAAGATACTGCTTTAGAAGGTACTGTATTGGACTGCTGTTCAAGCGAACCTGGTTCGAATTCCAATTGACTCTTTTGGGATCAGTGCTGCTAACCAAAATTTGATTACATTTAAAAAAAAAAAAAAAAAAAAAAAAAATATTACATAACTTTAAATATGCGTTTAAAATTGTACTGAGAAATAATCTAAGAATCGGTTTCTACCACTAGAGGCTTTTGTTTGATGATACTTTTATAACATAATTACCGATAACCGAATCTGAAACCAGATAGCCTAGGGAAGACAGAATAAAAGAATGTGCGGTTACGGTAAACGAAACACGTTATGAGTGAGGGTTCACATGCACCGTAGCCTGGTACGGAATACTCGGCGTATGAATATGTATACTTCTTTATAGTAATTTCTCATACATGACATTGAGAGAGATATCTAACATTTCTACTAATATTGGACATTTTAATTTGTACAAGCTCAAATTTTTGTTTGTTACGTCAACTTTTTTTTTATATGCGTTTCACGTAGAGTAAAGATTGATGTTTCGGCAGTTTATGATCATCAGGGCTGAAAAACTACGTTTTCAGTGAAAAAGGGAATCTATTCTATTACTTCCGTAAAAAATTTCTTGATATTGTTCTTTTAGTGAAATTGATATTTTAAGTGTACATTATTTACCTTAAATATATGTTTGAATGATTAATTATCCTTATGAAATGTGAATATGAAATGCTTACAGGAAGTTTTAAATATCATTTATTGGGACTTGGAGTATGTGTATCTTTAAGAAGAGGGTAGATTACAGATATTTATTACTATGTAAATTAAAAAAAAATCGCATTTGACGAACTTCACATGATGAACAAGACATAAATTGCCAATTGTGTGTAGCCAATGCTGTATTGTAAAGATCATTACAAAGACTTTTATATTTTCGTATTGTTAAGTTGATGGAAATTTAGTAGTGTAACTTTTAAATTGGGGATATCCTTTTTTAAGCGCTCTGTATCCGGTAAGGGAATTTTGATTGACACAACCTTTGACCTGGACATGTTTCTTCCCCGCAACTATGTGAAATTTATGTAGAGCTATTTATTGGATGAAGGGTTAAGCCTGAACCATGCCCATGTGGTTTTCTACCAATTAAATTAATAGGAGGGGGGATCAAAGTTTGTCATGGGGCATGATATGTAGCCAATAAAATCGAGAGGCAAAGTTTCTTGTTGAGTCTTTCAACAGAATTCAGCACTCGGCATCCAGACTCCCAATTGCTAAACAACTTTACTCTTGAAGCACTGGTAATACTATGATGAGTCATCATTGTTTTTATTCGTATGTTTCTTTCTCTCTTTTTACTGTAAAATTGTAAATTAGTTTATTTAAAAAAGTACCGACTTTTGTATATTTAAAAGGAAAAGATATGTAATTTTTCATTGTAGAACAAATGCAGGTGTTTAATGAATAAACATTTTTTTGTCATTTTTTCTCTCGTGTGATCTAACTAGTTATCCATTATGACAAATTTCTTACGAGAACCTTCTAATGTGGGAGATCAGCACCCGTAGCCAACGTTTAATATTGTTACGAATTTCTGTATATTTGTAAATATTTCGTAGTATTAATTATGCAAAAAGAAAAATTTATGTACATTTCGCATAAAGCAGTGCAAGAGTTTGTTTTTACTTCGCTTTCCTGCAATGCGTCTCATAATGATGGAAAACGAGTTTTACAGGGATAATGCTGGAAAATGAGTTTTACAAGGAGAAGGCCATTTAACATTATGGTTAATGGCAATCTCGGTCCCATGGCGAGATAGAGCCAAGTTGGCGACGGTTTTGGTGACTAATTTTGGTCGACAAATTTGACGAGAAATCGCTAAATGTCGCCAAACTTGGCGACCATTTGGCGACACTTTCGGTTCCCATGTACCTATATAGAGCTTTTTGACTGCGATCTGGAAAATTCTCCAAATTTCTATCTCTAGAAGATTCGTGAAGGATTAGCTTTCCTATATAAGGCCAAGAGAGTGGGTGATCGAGTGAGTTAGTTAGTTGCCTCTCAACGAGCATCCAAAGTAGTTCCTAAAGTGAACTGTATTGCATTGTCTTTTGGGTCGATTTTAGCAGTTGCGTATCTAGTTTTTAACTGCTGTTTGTTCTCCATTGTTGTATAAAGAGCTATATTGAGTCTATTAGAATGGAAAGTTCTGGAGTTGTAAAAGAATCTGCGAAGAGTTATATCGGAATAAATTTCTTCAAGTTTTAATCTGCTTTGGCTTCGCGTCTTTCGAACCCATCTACGCAACAATATTAATTACTTTTCACTGACCCTTGACTTTAGAACAGTTAGCTTTTTCATATGTATTTGTATGCGATTATAAATACGACATGAGCTGAAGGATTAGCTTGGAATGCGGATAGATGTTTTTTTTAAAATCCTTTTGATTAATATTTTCAAAATACAAGGTATTTAAACAAAGTATATCAGAAAAACGTTTTCGAACACTTCATGAAAAAGCGATTTCTATGTCAAAGTGAAAGATAAAATACTTCTATTAGTGTTGCTTTCACAATTTTCAAATTCTTTTTGCAAAGGCTTAGGTCAGATAGCATAATATAAATTCAGGATTTATAAACTGTGAAAATTCTAAATACATATATCGCTTAATATATTCAGTTCTAACAGTAAAAAATGAATATTTAGACAACAAGGCAATGAATACAAATTTCGGATTTTAAGAATACAAATTTCATTTGAAAATACACAAATAGAAAAAAAAAAAAAAACCTCTTACGTCACAAGGTACATAGGTAGCCAAGAACGAGCGCTACTTTATGGAAGCAAATCACGTGTTTAAAGAGAAAGCCTTGCGATAAAATAACGCTTTCTTGCAGTTTTCCGAATTGCACTTAAAGCGAGCAAATTTTTCCAGCATCGTAAATCCCAAAGCTATTTGTACCGTCCCCCAAACACTTCGTTTCTAATGGTGTTATAGACTATTCCTCCTCGTTTCTCAATGCTATAAAGAAGCATTAGATCGGCGGAGTTAGTACCCATTTGTATATTTGGGGGAGTGGGGGGGGGGGGGAAGCCGAGTGTTTTTCGAAATGAAAGAATCCCTTAAAATATAGTTTAGGATTTAGATTTACGTCCTAGTCATATTTATGGAAGAGAATGAAATGTTTGATTTGGTCCTCATGTTTTTTGTTATCAGTGGAGATTTTGTTGGGATTTAAAATTCCATAAAAATCAATCGCTTCAACATTTTCATTTACAGTTCCCTAGGGAAGTGTTAATTTTTATGGTTTAGTTGTAGGTTAAATGCCTTTCAAATTTTCTAATGGGATATTCGTAGCTATTAAAATATTAAGTTTCGAGGAAGAATACAGAGTTGGGTCTAGTTAAAAATGAGATTACTTGGAGATAAAATCTTATTTTAAATCTCGCTTTATCTCTTAGTTAAAACAATAGTTCTTAGATTTTTATGTATCTATTTAAAACTATTGAACATTTATTAGTAATGATACTGAGCTAAAATCTTAACTTATACTTTGAATAGTACAGAAAGGATTTTAGCATGAATTTCATAATTGTGCAGTACTTTAATTTAGATTCCGTTTAAGAAAATCCAGGAGAAATCTCTTCCTTTTATTTTGTTAATATTTTTATCTGCTTCTCTGTCCAGGCTAACTTTATAAGCACATGATCCTATTTTTTACTAAGTATTCGTTTATTTAGTTGTATGTTAAGATAAGTTTATTTGGATGTACATAGGGATATAATTTTTCTAATTTGTTTTAGTGGTTTATTAAAACTTTTTGAAGATGATCCATTCCAAGTCCTTTAATGTGTATAAATCCTAGCTATTGACATTTGAAGCTTGGCTTTACTATCTGTTAGTTCTAAATTTTTTTAAATTTATTTGTTTTTTTAAGTGAATTTCAGAAAATAGCTAGAAAATATTAAAATAAAGGTAAACTATGATGTAGTTAAAAAAAGCGTGATTTTTCCCTAATTTGCAACCTTCATTTATATCCAATTTCACCTAATTTACTTATTTTATTTACTTAAAAATATTTTTCAAACACATTAATTTAAAAAAAAAAATAATACTAAACATTTAACGAGCTTAAAAGTAGTGTTAAATCGTACCCGAAAAAGAACTTAATTCATCATCGTCAGTTGAAAGAGTTAGTTATAATTAATTATTTGTACCCATAGCTATAAAGTCTATAAATTTCAGAAAGCGCTGACATTTAAAGCATGTCAACGGCTTCTTAGTTCAAATACATTTGTAAGATTTCACGTCTTCAGAAAATGACCCATTTCAGAATCCTTATGAATATAATAGCAATTCAAAGTTGCCCATTCATTGATTTGTAGTCGTAACTCCATCTTCAAATACAGCCTCACTAATTCGAAGTAATTAACAGATAGCGATAGTGAGGTAATGAGACAAACAATTCAGAATGGTCAATCTAGCACAATATTGAAGGTATCACTGTTATTGTCCCTTCGCTCAACAAGGTACGTAACGAGGAAATGGAATCTTCCTTTGGTCAACACTGAGTCGACAGTTTTAACAATAGTAACGAACCGAACACGAATTTCACAGACGATGAGTTATTTCGTAGATAAATGCGATATATTTTACACAAACTGCACATAGATTCCCATCGTACTTCAAATGGAAATAAATCTTTTGCTAGTTCCATTGTTTCGTGTAAAGTATTTATCGAAGGTCTGCAATAATGAACCATTGGCTATAATAAGGTTAGAGTTAGTAAATGTTGCATTTCTGTATTAAAACTTTATCACACCAGACTTAAAATAGCTGGCACATAAGTATAAACTATTCCTTCTTCAACATATATCACATGCAATTTCCTTTAAATAAGAATATATTAAATAATTAAGTTAATTCATTAAAAAAGATTCAAGATTCAGATTTTATTTATTATAGTGCTTTTTCTTCAGCATTTACTCTATAAGGATTTATGGAATCGTGAATAAAATAAAAGCATCCGTTAAAAAACAGCTGAATTAGAAAAAGCAACGAGGAAAAACTCATGGCAAGTTTTTTATTGGTTGTATTATCTATGTTAGCACCTACAGAAAATAAAAGTTTGTCTAGGTAATCAAAATATGTGCTATTAAAACTACAATTTCTTGTAACATACGGGTAAATTGGTGAAACTACTATTTACGTTGCAAACTTTGCACAATTTTTAAGTTTTGTGTTATTATGCGGAGCTACATAAAATACTCTACGTCGTTGCTGTAGCAAAAGAAAGCTTTTTTAAGACACGAAGAAGTAAATCATTATCTGAAAAGGAACTAGAACTTTTCCTCGAACTGAAGCAATCTGGGTTAATCATTCGAAAAATTACCGCTTGAATTAAATTATATAAGACTTTAGCTCCACATTTCTTTATAAACCGTGAAAATTACGTTGAAGCTCATAAGTAGGACATTTTTTTTTTTATGTGATCAAAAACGAGAGGTCTTTAGATTTGCAAATATTCAAAATATGTCTTCGACAAGAATATTTTTTTTTAACTTTCTTGTTAATTCAGAGCTGTACGAAGAGTGTAAATCCATTTTTAAAATACATAAACAATGAAAGAAAATTGTTTCTTAATGTACAGCGTAAGAAGTGTCGAGTAGATTTCTTAAATACACATGTTGTTAATTGATGAAATGAATGATGACTTTTTTCGAATAAAAATGATAGGAACTTGGTGGTATATTATGTATTAAAGTTTTATTGTCTAAAAATAAGCTAGTATATTTTAAGCAACAATATTATAGCTACGAAAAATTGCACACATTTTATTTTACGAAGTTTTTCTTTTTTAGGCATTTCGTAACTGGATCACTTTGTCAAAAAAAGTGGTAGTGGTTTAAATCAAACTGATTTTTAAGAAAAGTTTACAATGCGCAATGCGTATAAAATACATTGTGTTGTGAAGCTCATTGAAGATTAAGCTTCAAGCTAGAAATTATTAGAAAGTTGTGAGAATATAAGGCATTATTAGTAACTAATTTTCATTACAAAAGTTATCATTTGTTTTGTTGCTTGAACAAAACTCTTAACTAAGAAATACAGGAAGGAAATCAGGATTTAAACCCTTAAATCAATAAATTATTGATATTCGAAAATTAAAAACGCGATAAATGATGTAATACGAAGAACTTAGAGTAGAAAGTTTTTTTAAATCAAAAGGACTTCAAATTGATTAAAATTTAAAATAAATTAATTCGTTAGAGAAATGGAAATATTTAATATAATTAGTCTCAATACAATTCATTTTAGCAGAAGTAGCATATTTACTTACTTTTATAATGTCAACCAGTATCTGTTTCGTATTAATTTAAAAATTCAATTAATTTAAAATAAACGTAATAATAACTGTTCCCGATTTTGGCCAACAAGTCATTAAAAGGTAAAAGTTCAATGGTCAAGAAACGTTAACACATTTTTTAAATGAAGAAATTTATATAAAATAAATATAAATTATGTTAAAGAAATTAAACATGTCGTACTCATGGAATTCATTTTTTCATATGCGCTATTGCTGATAGAGAACATATATAAGCCATTTTCGAACTACAATTCTAGCATGTGGTTATGTGATTAAAGAGTTATTCTACAACGAATAAAATTAATAAGCCAAGTTTACTTAACAATGCTTTTACGGCTAGTTTAACATGTTGTACACGACAGTTCGAAATATGATACAAGGCTTGGCATCCTTATTATAAGTAAAAATCAGCAAGATTGGTAGTAACATTTGAAATCAATGGAATTCTTTATTATAAAAATATTTTTGCGAAGACATATATGTGTTGTGGAGATGGGTGTACCGGCAGGGAGAAAATAATAAGACGAGGAATTGGTCTCTTTGTTTATTGGGTAACTATATTGACAGAGCTTAATGTCATGTGTGTCGTACGCGGCATATCTACAGGAAGTGTGTGATTTTAAGAGTTATTGAGATGGGTGTACCGGCAGGGAGAAAGTAACGAGACGGGGAATTGGTCTCTTTGTTTATTAGGTAATCATATTGACAGAGCTTAATGCGCGCGTGTGTCGTACGCGGCATATCTACAGGAAGTGTGTGATTTCAAGAGTTATTGAGTGCTTCTGCTCCCTCTCGCTAGAGGGCGTTGCGACTATGAGAGGGGAGATTGACTGTTGGTTCCCACATATATTGCATGTTTTACTTAAGCACTGTATATTTATATTGACGTATTTTTTGTATCACAATTTCTCAGTCTCTATCTTTTCCTCAAATTCAAAATGAAAACATTATAAAGCTCAACAACAATTCGGCATTACGAAAAGAAAATCTTTCTTAAATCATTCTTTGCAAAAGTTTAAGAACATTATTTATGTCTGTTTGTGAAAATAAAAGCAAATTATGTTTTTTTTTTTCTGAATAAACTCCTTTTGAACTCCACCTTCTCATATATCCAAACAACAGTTTAGAAAAAGTATTTTATAAAGTATTTGAATAATGTTTTTTCGTCACATTTATCATATGTCTATATTTCCAAACTATGGAACTAAATACTTTATTTTTCAAAAATGAAGATTTATAAAATTCACTTATAAGTTATTCAGTAATATTTCATTTTTCTTGAAAGTTACGAAGAGCCTTATAGGAGAGAAAAAATTGTTATTTGCTAAGTTTAAAAGTAATGAGAAACATAATATCTTAAATTATAATCTTTGGCTACTCAATAGACAACAAATATGTGGCGACAGGGCAATACCAACATTAATTTTTTTTTAATATAAAATCAGCAAAAACTTTTTTTAAGTGTAGTAGAATGCGCATTATAAATAAAAAGAAATTATTGAATTGGCTTTTAATTTATTTTCTGTTTGGAAATAAAGTAAGAATATAAGTATTTTATTGATGAACGACAAAATGTTTTGTGAACTCTTTTCTGCTTTTAAAAAATTTATTTGTAGTTTTATTTTAAGTATTTTTTTAAAACCGTATTTACCGTTTCTGATAAAACACTGGGAAAAATAGTTCTTCAAACTTAAACTTTAGTTGAAGGTTTTAATATTTCTCCATAGACCAATTAAATTCAAGGATTAAATAGTTCAAGTTAGAATAAAAATATTGAGATTTTTATTATTCCTTCAAATTTCTTAAGAACTGCTAGAATGAAAAGATATCTTTATTATTCTAGAAGTAGAAAAAAAAAATAATATTAATTTTTTACTAATCCATTTAAAAATACCTTTTTCCTTTAGTTTAAATTTGTTTGTGGTATATGATAATTTTCTGCTGCTTTTATGATTGTATTGAACGAATTTTTTTAATAGATGCAATATTTAACATAACTATATTCTACAAGTTATTTTCTTATATTTTCTATAAGTTGTTTTCTTTGATTATTCTGTAGACGATATTAATTTCTATATTATTTCTTAGGAGATAAATAATAATTTTTTTTTACTTCCTTTTTGATAAAAAATTGCTTAATATTTCTATATGTTGATTTATTAAAAAAGTTTTGGAAGTCTAAGTATAGGGTAATTAAAATTAAAGTTCAAGTTTGAAAAAGCATTAAAAAATAACTTCTCATCAGAATGACTTGAAGTTCGACTTGAATATATGCGAGAAAAGGGAAATTGGGGTGACAAAAGAAAGAGTTTGTAATAGTTTTTGAAATCTTCAAGTAACTTTTTTTGTGTGTGTGTGTGTTTGTGGTGGGCATTTCTGTGGAAGGCTAAGTAACCCATTTTGCTGTCGTCCAATTGAGCTGAAACTTGACAAATAGTTTCGTCGTCGATGACAATGCATTCTATCAAGTTTCGGGGGCTGTCATTAAAATAGTAATTTTACACCAACTTCTATTACCGCTTCGGAGGACTTATTAAGCCACTTGCCATCATCCAATTGAGATGAAACTTGACAGATAGATTCGTTGTCGATGACAATGAATTATATTAATTTTTTGGGGAAAAAAGAGTTAGTATGTGGCATTGAATCGATGGTTTTTCTTTGTAGTGGTTAAACACTATGAAAAGTCGATCTAAGCTCAAAATCAGCTAACAATTGCGATTGCACATAAAAGTTGGCAAAGCATGTAAAGGATTTACATTTAAAAGTTTGCTTTTATGGCGTATTTTTTCCCTTTATGTTATACCATTTGTTCTTTCTCCGAGTATGCCCAGGTCAATCTAACTAGTATTTTTTACAGCTTTTTAAAAGTTGAACTTGAATTAGAACCACTCTTTATAATAACAATATACAATTGCTTTTATTATTCTTTTTATAAGAATATATATATATATATATATATATATATATATATATATATATATATATATATATATATATATATACAAGTCAAGTCTATACAAGTCAAGGTTTTTTTTGTGTGTGTGTTTGTGTGTGAAATAAACCAGTGCTTGTGCGGCGTGACAAATATCCTTATTCAAGGAAAAATATTCACAAAACAAGTTTTTGGCATCTGCTGATTTCGATTGAAAGTATTCTTAATTGATCGATTAATGTCAATCAACCAACTTTATTTACTTTGTATCTGCGGATTATGATTTGAACTTGCCTTCTAAAACCCACTTCATAGATTTTTTTTTCAGAAATGATGCTTCGTATAAAAAAAAAATACAATTTAGGAATAAACCTTTACAAATTGTTATTATTTTTTAATTATAGCATATTTATTAAAAGGGAAGAGTTTGGTAAAGTTCAAACAGCTTTGCATGGTAATTGTTTGTTTATCAAGAGTACATAATTGAATTTTTACACGGAATATGCCATAAAACTGCTTTTTTTCTAATTTCGAGATGTTTTATACAATACTATTTAATTAAAATTAGTAAATTTGTTGAACTGTCATTATATGATGAATATATTTAAAAATATTATACATGACAATTTATAATACTAAGTTATTTATTTTTATACTGATTAGTTTTACATATTTTTATAAATAGTATTTTTCAATTCTAAATTATTTATGTTAAATTACCAACATATTAAATTCCTCAACTCATCCAAATTACATTCATCTAGACCATGTGTACGTATTTATATAATTTAAAAAAAATTCCCAAATGGAAGAAAATAAAATTGATTTCATTATGAGAATTCAGATATTCAGAATGAGATATTCAGTGAAAGAAGAAAACTTTGATCACTAATGTTCGTAATAGCATACTTGCATAGTGCTATCCATTTATATTATTGTCCAATTTAATTTTTTTTTGTTCCTAGTTACATGAACAGAGCATAATGTAACTTGGTTCAATAAAGCAAACTTTTTACTTCTTTTATCAGATGAAAAGCAATTTCAACCAATTAAAATATAAGTCGAATATCAGATTAAAGTAACGAGGGAATCTATATATCAAAAAGATAAAGTTTTAATTGTCCCACTTCTTCCTATAAGGCTAGAAAGGTGAAATTTGGCACATGAGTTATTACATTTATGAGTAGAAGTTCGTTATTTCAATTGTTAATAAACAGAGTGCAAACTTAAGGGGAGTCGGGGTTTAAGAACGTCAAAAAATCAATTTTGAGTTAAATGTTGTAAAAAAAACTACAAACAATTTTGAATTCGGCGGTGTAAAAAGTAAAAAAAAAAAAAAAAAAAAAAAAAAAAAAAAAAAAAAATGTTGCGCATCAATTTGTATTATTGTTTTCAACTTTAACGCTCATATATCCAAACGCAATTTTGGAGACATGAGGAACATTTAGTCAAAAACTATTAAAGATACATGCCTAAAATTTGTAACATATATTCTTATCAATATATTAGATAATTTGAGTGCAACATTTAAAACAGTTTGTTAAAAAAATTGAAAGGTATGGTATTCTATAGAATTTTCAAAAACTGTCATTTTTGGTGGCAATAAAACTGTATAAAATTTTTAATTTCGGAAATTGAAAACGATAACACAAATTGATGTGTGTGATAAAAAAATACTTCTAATTTAGCGAGATTTAAACTTTTTACACCGTCGGATTCAAAATTATTTTTTTTTTACACTATTAATCTCAAAATCAATTTTTTGACGTTTTCAAACTCAGACTCCATTTAAGTCTGGAAAAATTTAGATAATTTTTAAACGGATAAAGAGGAATGAGAAAGTTGTGAAACAAGTGTTTATCTAGTACATAAAAACTAGTATAGTAAAGGACATTGTTGAAGTACAGTTAAGACATTATAAAGTTAAGGGCCTATCCATTTCTCACACTTTTTCCAGTTTCACCCTCTTAATACCAACATATTTTAATTGTATATAAGATAATTTATAATTGGCCAAGATATTAGTCGAAATTACTTTCAAATTGTTTCAGCAAATATCAAGTTATTAGTATACCTTCTTCCATAAAATTCGCACACTTATATCCGAAAGCATAGCAATGAAATTATGTTACAGATAATCTGTATTGGTAAAGTTACAAACAGAAAAAAAATCATGTCGAATTGGCTCAGTAGGTTTTACATTTTGATCATAAACCATTTATACAGGTTGCAAACTAAAGTCAGGAAGTCCAGAAATAAATTTTAAATATATAAAGCTAGAATGGGGTTTGATCAAAACTTGAAAACTACTGAACCAATTCTACTTGTTTTTTCTATAGAAACAGTATGAAAATAAAAATAACTCAATTAGGGCAATATTTTCAATTCTAAAAGTCGCAGATTATTACGGTTTGCACTAAAGTAATTTGCTTACGATTCCTTACATGCCAGGTGCAAATTATTTCTGTAGGACTGTTTACTAAGTAAATTGAACTCGAACTTTGAAAATTTCTATACGAATGCCTATTTTTTACCTTTTCATCCGCTCTAGAATACTTCGTTTATCGTAAATTAGATTTAGTGAGTCCTGTTTTACAAGAGGCTAATGCAAAATAAGTAATTTATCTCAATCAAATAAATTATAATGTAGCATAATTAACAAATTTGAAGATGGGGTGACTTCTTACGCAGTCCAATTAGTCCTTATTATGCAGTCCATAAGGTTGGAAAAAAATTAACGCATATTAGTGTTGATGATAACATTGACAAATATAAAATTGATAGAATTTAACTGAGGTTTATAAAATACTTGATGCTAATTAGGTCACAATTATCTTATATTTCACTAACCTAAGAACAAAGGATGAATTTTTTTGATTTAATCAATAAAACTTATTTTTGAAACTTAGGGTATATTTTTCAACAATCCCTCCCAATGCTGATTCAAGTATACTGGAAGTTTTGAAATGTTGATGTTCAGTTTTAAAATTTATTAAAATATAAATTTATTTTATTTTAAATATGTATTTATAAGAAAGAATGGAGTGTTAAAAATATATTTTGTGATGTTTTTGACAACGATTATCAAGTTTTGGCCAGGATTGTATAATTATCTAGAACCCCTGTTTCCGGCATTGGCAATACTTCTGTGCTATCTGGGATATTATGCCGAAATTTTGTATCATCTAAACTATTATACTAGTCACAATTACAAGAGATAATGCCTTTAGAGAATGGTCCTGTTAAAATTGAAATTTTTCTGGTTTTTCTTTGCATTTTAAATCTCGAATGGATGAAGTCTCAAATTTTGAAAACGCCTACTTAAAAAGTATAATTCCCGTTATGTCTACTTATTTTTGAAAGCAGAAATTATGCAGTACCAACTCTGGGAATTGAACCGTAGTCACATTACATGCTATGAGTGTGTGTCGCCTTTGATCACTGGATAGAACTTACAATGGAATGAATTTGATACGCACCTTCCAAAAATCTCAGTTGAAAAATGTATAGCAATTTAATATTCATTCGTTGCTATTTGAATTTCCACATGAAAAACACAAAAACTTTATCAAATATGTTTCCAACAACTTGAAAAGACAAAAGAAATTCTTAAAATTTTTATATAGAAATATTTTTTTTATCTCAACTAAACTTGAATTAATTTCAAATGTAATCCTTCTAAAAGTAGACTTTTTTACAATTTTGTTAAGATATTGAAATCCAAATGTCAAAAGTCGACCATGATATATCTAATTAAAGTAAAATAAATGTATGTTTCTGCTTAAGAAATTTAAAAAAAGTGTTTTATTAATTAATACTTTATTAAAAACTGTTACATACAAATGATGTATACTACTTATGTTTGACCTTTAATAATGTTTGAATTATTTAACAGTTTATGGCTAAAACAACAATTTTTCTTTGTAACAATTACTAGCCTCTCATTGGAAACATTTCGTCTTTTTTTCAGATGCTGAATCTACATTAGTTCATTCTGATGTTTTATGTTAATACTATGGAGTTGCCATTGAACCTTCGTAAATTTAGTTTAGTTTTAATATGCGTATGACCCTTTATGGAAAAAAAATATCTACAATTATTAAAAACCTTCCACGAATTACATCGGTACTTTTTAATTTTTGGGTTTTGTTTTATCAATTAGAATACAAGATATTGCCATAGTTCGGACTTTTTTAGCGTACTGTACTTTAATCAATATATGTTATCTGGAACACAATTTCATTCTGATGTTTTGTGTTAATAATAATTTCATGAAAGGGGGTATGTTTTAACTTGAGATTTACAGACCCAATTTGAACAAAATTAATTTCTACAGGTTTCTTTGCCCATAAAGATTATCTAAAACACAATTTAAAATAGTGATTAAATGGAAGAAATAGGAAAAGTGAATGAAAGGATTATGCCCGTAACTTGAAATCTTCTGCCCAATTTCATCCTACTTTTTCTGTAACTGTCTTTATCAAAATAGATTGTTGGAAAGCTAATTTCATTCTGTTATGTGATTTTTGGAAGTGAAATCGAGGAGAGAGGGAAGATGGGAAAGAGTTTTTACATAATTTTCTTATTAGCAAATAAAGGTGATCGCCAGTTTTAACTTTTATTACTTCTCAAAACTAATTACATGCCCCTTTTGAAATTAAGTATTTAGTTCTAAATCTTAAAATTATATATCCATCTGATAGCTATCTTCCAAGGAGTTTCCGGATGTACAACTAATTATAAATATAAATCTTTTTATAAGTGTAATTAGGATCTTAAAATGAAATTTTTGTTTTTAAAACTAAACTGATAAAGTTACTTTAAAAATTAATCAATTGGTAAAAGGTTTTCTATAAGTTTCAATAAATAGTAAAAAAATGCTTGATTTCCTTGTAATTTTTACAAACAAATTAAAATTATCCAACTAAATATTTAATTAAAGTTCTATTAATATTTACGTAACTATTTAAAAATTATCTTACTTTATTAAACATTTTATGAAAAATGTTATGTATTGTTTTCTTGATAAGTAAACTCAATTGTATATTAAACACACAATACATTAGCACACATCAAGATTTTATTAAAATGTTATATATTCAGAACAAAGTGAAATTTTTTATAAACCAGAAGAAATTTAGTTACAGTGTTGGATAATATTTTTTTTATCACAAGATAGTTTTCAATTGCACATTATATGTGGAGATAGCTCAATATATTATAGGGATAGCTGAAAAATTAAACTATTTTATAGTTAATGTCTAATGTTTTAGAAATATTTCAAATTATGTGATAAAGTAAATGAAACAGATAAATGTTCTTTTTAAATGTTTGCAATTTTAAATGTTTGAAAATATATAATTTTGATATTATTATTCTACATATATTATGATGAAACTAATTTAAATAATCGGCTCAGATAATTAAGGAAATACTTTCGATTTATATAAATAAAAGATTTTTTTTTTATAGATGTAGTATTCAATTAAAAGGAATTAGGTCTTTAGCAAAGTGAAGATAAACAATAGATATGTTTTAATTTTGTTTTAATACTTTAAGTAAACCAATTAAGAAAGTTTTTTTTGATGAATAAAATATTACACTTTGATTTCTAATAAATTTTACCATAAATCGAAAAGCAAAAAATATATTTAAAAAATATTTATGTACGTTATATGTAATAATTTATTTTTAAAATTGTCAATATTTGTTGATAGTTTGAGTGAAAAGGACATTTTTCTTTGAAGAAATTTAATTGAAAACTAATAATTGAAAATCAGATTCTTCCTCAGCATTGGAAACTCAGCATATCCCCATATATTCCAAAATTATCAAAGACAATATATTTACAAAATAAGAGTCATATTTTTACAAAAGGAAGCAAATATATTTACAAAATAAAATGAATATTTTTACAAAAAAGACAAATATATTTACAAAATAAATAAACTGCGTTGTAAAACTCAAACTATTGTTGCACATTATCCCAAAAATCTATCTATAGCCAATTAACTAGTTACATAAACACACTAAGATTACTCTTATATTATAAATCACAATAACAATTCTTTCATTTGAATTGAATTTGGGAATTGGAAAATATATTTAACTATTTGTAAAAGGCATTTTGAATGATTGAAATATATTTAGTTTATTAGGTTTTTTTCTTTTGGTTAAAAATATGTATATAATTTCTTAAGTCAATTTTATGTCCAAGTTATTAAATCATTATTTGACCAAGGTTATCTTTCTTTAGTAAAGGTCTAATTTTAAATACTAAAAATGTAAAGTATTAAATATTAACTAATATTATATATATTTTTAATATTTAATATTAGATATTTTTTAAAGAAAGATAGCCTTGATACAATTTTGAATATGGGACATTGTTGCAAGGTAATATTGCAAATTTGTTAAATTTTATACAAAATTTGGTGTACGAGAATAAAGTTAAGTACTTTTATATTGTTATGATATACATACAAAATTCTATCCTACAGAACTACAACGCACATTTTCCATTTTTATCAACACACGATATATTATACTCTATTATGCAGTTAAACTACTTCATATATAATTTTAAGACAAGAATAAATTCTAAGTAAACATTAAACATCAATCAATGAACATTTACTCCCTCTAACATTCCAGCTAAGTTTTAATTTTAACACTTTATAAAATTGTTTGCAAGTAAAAAGTATATATTAATTTTTTTATCAGTAATTCTGCTAGTAAATAGGTTTCCATTCATAACTGCATTTCATTATAACATTCGCGCATTCTGAAAAATGCCACGCAGTTTTGCGTGAAATTTTGCGCGTCCTTGCAAATCATACACACTGAGCTTAAAATAAAAATACAACAACAAATGAGCACATATACATGTAAAACTATCTAAAAATACAAATGAATTTTATACTCAATATACACGTTAAAGTTATTTCCTCGAACAAATAACAAGAGTTTTCTAAGTTTATGTACAACATACAGTTTACTAGTAACGACTCAAATAAACTAATTAAATATATATGTTTTTTTAGCAATTCTGAGCAGACATACAACTTTCCACACATAATAGGGATCAATGAAAAACTAATACTACTTGCGTATTTATTTACCATCCAAAATATATAAAGTGAGTTTTATGAAAATCAATTTAAAAATTTGAATTAGATGGGACCCTCCTCTAAAATGGTACATATAACATTTTATAAAATTAATACTCTCGTATTTGTTTTTAAGAAGATCCAAAAACATTACTAAGTGAGTTTTAAATTAAAGCTCTGAATTGTGGCTTTTCCTAACTGTAGTATGAAGCTACACAGGTTAAAAATATCTCGAAAATGATTCAATTCTAAAAAGCTCAATTCACAATGACAGTGCGAGATAACATAAATTTCGCATTTTATTTTATGTCTGATCAACAAAATAAGTCAATGATTTAAAATGCTGTTTAAATATTAGTATATTATTAAGAAAGCAATTCTGGAAGATATTCTGATTAATATTTATGGGGGGGGGGGGATATACGATAAACATCGAGGGAAGAAATGTCTTGGAACTCCAATCAGAAGAGAGAAATTTCGAGAGCAATTACTAAAAAAATATTACAAACGGAAATTTTTATCTGAAATCTACCATTTTAGTAGAAATATTGGTTGGATTTTGCATGTGGGTCTTTATTTTGGGAAGTGGATGGATTAATTACAATGCAAAAAAAAAAAAAAAAAAAAAAAAAAAATCAAATATTTCTTTGTGGGAACACCCAATGTTCAACATTTTGGATAGTTTGATTTTAAGGCGTTTAATTTAATACACAAAAGTTTTACTAAGTGTTTCAATTAAGCATACTCTACAACTGAGACACTAATAACAAGTAAGAGACTGAAATCTAGCATACTTTTACAGGAATTAAGGTAAAATGTTTTTTTGTTTTTGTTTCAAAATTAAAATGTATTTGTGGGAAGAGGGGGGGGGGGGGTGTATTAAGACAAAAACGTTATTAAGACAAACAAGTAATCGAATACATTTATCCACCATTTTAGAATTGTACCTATATTTTAACTCCATAAATGTTGAATATATATCTGGATATTATGAAATATTTGTTTATTCATTTGTTTTAGCGCTATGTTTAATGAACACATTATTTTTAGTCAATGATGAATCAAATAACATTTTGAATCACTCTAAAACATCTATTATTTAAAAATAATATGATATCTGCACCATATGATAAATATATGTATTTAATTTTAAACTTAGAGTTTATTAAATGGTCAACTCCATTATTTTTACATTTAAGAGTAATATACAGGTACATATTTTTATACCATATTTAAACGTATTTTAGTATTTCTGCATACAAAATATTTTTTAATACGCAAGAGTTAAAATTTTTACGTTTCTTTCAATTCAGAAAGTGTACTTTACAAATGGATCCCAATATTAACACAGTTTGAGCAGTTTCTTAGCTCGGTTACATCAAAGTGCACATATACACAGTATATATATTTATGCGCAACGTTTATATAGTAAGTAGTTTATGCCATTGGAGATTGAAGACAGTTAAATGTCAATCCTCGCAAATAAATTTTTATTTTTCTACATTTAAAAATGTGTTTTATTCAGTAAATTTTCCATTTCAAAATAAGAAATTGACGTCACACAAGTGTATAAAAGAGTATTTTCCTAGTGCAGAACATTCAAGTACATAAATTTAGTACACAGAATTAATATTGTCTTTCAACACACATACTAATAAGTTTACAATAATTTTCTGATTTACATCATTATTTATAGACTAATACTGTAAAAAAAAAATTGTAGGCATTGAATCCCCATTATAAAACATCTACAATGTAAATGTGCTAAATTATGTTTTAAAGATGAACTGAATCTTTTTATAAACTTACGTAAATTTTTTTTAACAAGAAACTCAAACTTTTTCCATAGTTTTCGTTCACAATTTAAAAAATATATAACAAAAAATAAATCACAGATTTCTATTAAAAAGCAGTAGGTATTATCATGTTTGCTCATATTCTTGTAAATTGTTATGAGATGCACATTAGCAGCATTGGAAATGTTTCTTTGCCGGTGTAGTTCACTTCAGCATACGTCAATATATTTTGTTTACTTTGCCAAAGTTTGAGCGAAATAGTCTCAAGTCTGGAGTTCCTGATACATTACAGTTCTACTGATGTCAAAAAGTATTTGGTGTTTACAAATCCTTGTATTATACAAGACTTAGGATTTGTATTTTGTTTAACATAAATATTTCTTCTCAATGTTTGTACCATAGTGTAAAGTTCTCACTTGGTATATTTCTTCACACTTATAGAAGCAGTTGAACTCTAAGTAGAAAAGTGTTGCCTTAGTTCAGCTCTTTAGAGAATGAAGTTCACTGTTTTGGTTACAAAATTCATTCATATCTTAACAATCATCGTATTATTTCTTCAAAGATAGTATTTAAATACAACAGAAAAAGTATCTAGCTGTATGACTTATTAGAAGAATATTGAAAACAAAGTCTTTGTGAGCATATATATTCGTGTTTAGCGAATAAATAACTTTGTGGTTCAAGCAAATTCTTTGCTTCCACTTCCACCAAGGAATCAGTCTAAAATTGATCATGAAATACAGTCACATTATAAATAAACTTATATTTGAAACTTCACAATTGTATAAGAGGTAAACGCACTTGACTTAAACAGTTGAAACAGTTAAGCACATGGTTTTCACACTTCATAGCACATATACTTTAACATAATTAACATTAACAATAAGAAAGTAGGTGCAAATGTATTTGAGTATTGACACTATTAACTATAAATGAAAAATTATTGCTAAAAGGTTAGTATACTTAACACAGCTACAACATCGTAAACATAATATGCTTAAATCTGTCATTTGCATTTTTATTCATGCATTGAAATAAACAGGTAAAACTAAATTTTGTATAAATATATTATCGCACACGAACTCACACTATTCTACAGTATTGGGTTTAGTTTTATTTTATCCCATTGCTACTAATTTTTTTTTTTATAGTGACGGGTTTTTGATGTTAGTTTACGTTTTGTATAAAAAAAACCATGTAGCACCCATTATATACATACATGCTATACACAAAACATGAATTGTTACTTACATAACATGTTTTTTTATCATGTAGTGTAATACATTTAAATTATTACAGCAATTTGTGTAGAAATACGTACAGTTTGATGGATTCTAAAAATATCTCTTATTTGAATCAACAAGCAAAACTTTTGAAAATACTCGTTCTGACTATGGTATGTGAGCCCCGCATCCATAGTCACTTACTCAAAAAACATCTTACTATGCAACTTTGCGTAAGCTATATTCAACTTCATACAACACGTTCCGACTTCTTGGAATTTAAATTGCAACACTATGCCACTGAAGGTCAAAGATGCTAACCTGAAAGAAAAAAGCATTTTATATTGAAAGAAAAGTTTTGAAATATATGAGAATTACAATAATTACACGTCTTCATTCATGTATCCAATGCATCAAGTGATTATGCGAATATTCTGGTTATCGTGTACGCTTAGTAGAAAGAGCAAACATGAGTCGCTTTTTTGAAAATTAGCTGCGTGCGATAAAAAAATCGAAATCTAGTTGAAAGAACCATTTCGCTTTTAACTTTTTTCAACAGTCTTATCAGTAGATTTTGATCAGCAACACTGTGTTTTAAGTTGGAAGCTTTAAGTTTAAAATTTCATTTTTCTTTCAAACTTTTTTCTACAACCTTATCTATACATTTTAATAAAAACATTCCACTTTAAGTTTTGAAGCTTTAAGTCCTGAATTTCATTTTGCTTTTCAACTTTTTCTAAACCTTAACTGTAGATTTTGATAAAAAGCACCATTTCGCCTAAGTTTTAAAGCCTTAAATCCTGAATTCCAATTTATTTTTCAACTTTTTTCTACGACCTTATCGACAAATTTAGATAAAAACATTCTGCTTTAAGTTTTAAATATTTAAGTTCTGAATCTATAAGAACCCCAATAGTCTAATAGAAAAAAAATATGTTTTTTCTCTTTCCTTCAAAATCATCCATTAAGAACACAATTGGGTTTAATTTAGCTATTCATATGAAGTGTCCATAGGAAGAATAATCAAAGTCCGCTCAAACGAAGTTTCAAATTAGTGTACTCTAAATTGTTACTTTATGATTTTACTACTTTTTTTTTTTACTATACTTTATTTGCTTGAAGTGACCCAAATAAATATCCCTCTATATGAATATACTATAGGACCTCTCCTTATGCCGACAAAAGGCACTGTTATCTCAATTTCTTCAGATTGTGGACATTGATGGTTCTTCCTCTGTTTCCTTTATTTAATATACACAATAAGGGCAAAGTAGACCATACATCAATAAGTAAAGTGACTATTTTTAAAAACATGTAACTATACAATTATCGAAGTAAAACTAACACACTGTAGCTATTGTACGATTTCAAAAGAAAGAAAATGTATATTATTGCTTACCGGATTTTGTAGTAAGATATATGAAAAAATTGCAAAATATTTATCCGTATATATGTTACTGTGAATGTCCGAAATTGGAGAATGTTTACTTTCTACTGTGAATGTTAACATATACCAAATATCTTGGTGAAAGATCAAATATTTGATTACATTCTGATATATTCGGACTACCACCGTTGTATGTCGACAATCACAGACATGCTCTGGTGGAAGTCGAAACGAGAAGACGAAACTTTTAAAATTTTTTAAAAACAAACATTTAAAAAATTAATGATAAAGAAAAGATAATCGCATCATTAAAACCAAGAGAAACGAATATACAGTATTATGTTACCAATGATGAATTGTTAAGTATCCTGTTATGTTCTCAGTTAGAATGTACTGTTCGTTTTAAGTTCAGAAGTTACACGTGCTATTACTATAGTTTTCTTCTATTTTGACATACATCATAACATGTTTTAATAATAAAGTACGATTTAAAAAGGCAACAAAAATATTTTTATTCAACATTCACCATCAGTGCATGGTGATTCTCGACATTTATCGGTGTGAGTAATAAGGGTATTTAGCAAATATTTCGGACATACACCAAGCGACTATGTGAATGTAGACATTCACCGGATAAGTCGACATTCTCCAGATTTCGGTCTTTCACAGTAAAATATACACTACATAAAGCGAATATGAGCGATGCACTATAAAGACAAATATGATGCATGCTATTGATAATTAGTTGCTAAAAGTAAGAGATCAACAATTTTACACATTTTGGATATACGGTGACCAGGAATCCCGCAGAGCTCCCCTAGGTTGCAATGCTAATTTGTAGATTTCTAATGTGCCTTTTCTTAGAAACTATGAGTTATTGAATTGCCACTTTTGGTAGTGATAAATTAAACATTGTATATTACTTTTACAAGTATTTTTAAATATATTTCCTAGTTGCTTAAAAATAACTTGTTTCTTTAACAATACCAAAAAATGAAAAATTCAGATTTTTTATTGTTTAAAGTTCGATAATTTTTTTTGTTGGAAAAATATTTCTAAAAACTATAAGAATTTTTCTAAAAACTATATATAATTTTTCTAAAAGCTATAATTAATGAATATGTGGGAATAGTTCCTGAAAACTGGTTCATCAAACATCAAATACATATTGGTGAGAAATTCAAGTTTTAAAATAAATCCCCTCAATTCAGAAGAGACCTACACCATACGTATGTTTTTTTTTTTTTTTTTTTTTTTTTTTTTGCTGATACTTCTAATATAGGCATTGTTAAGTGTTACATATCACTGTAAACCACATAAAAACTGTTTTTTGAAACAATTAAAATTCTTAATCGACATTTTCACTACTTATTCTCTGACTCTGGACTTAGACTCTGGATTACCATTATACTTTACCTCATGATACTTTACAATATTTTTGAAGTACTCTGTAATTTGAACCAACTATCCAATATTGACACCAAAAATTTCACATCTTATACCTGGTAAAATCATTGTGGTCGTACTGGACCACTTATTACAATATGTTGTATTACGCATGTTATTCATTTATATAAACATTTTATAGAGAGAGTAGTATTATGTAAAAAAATTACCTATTCTTGAAACCTACAACTTGGGCGAGATAAAATTTCTTTTCTAAGTTTAATCTTATTTTGGTATGTTTAAGGACTGAAATACTTTCAAGTCTGGGAATAACTTTTGTCTGTTTTTCTTTTGTACGTGTGTCAAGGGATTGAAAACGCAATTTTTCTCTACAAATATGACGTTTTCTAGTAGGAAGTAATCTTGAGAGAAAATATGAAATTCAACATTCTGCCCGATGCAAAAAAAAAAAAAAAAAAAAAAAAAAAAACTATTCCGAAACAACGCGTGAGTAAATAGAAATCCAATTCAATACAAGTTATGAAGTCGATGGAGATTTCAGTTCTGTGCAATTTCATGTTGAGCACAATTCAGTTCATGGTTGGTATAGTTGGTATAGATTGTTATCAAGCCTATTGCTTCGCTTTTGTTTTAAAGTTATATGCATAATTGTGTATCCTTTTTTTTTTTATAAAATTTCAAAGTTTATTCACTTCTGGAAGAGTTTTGAAAACTCATTTATATTTCAGGAAATTCTACTTTTGTAAAATAATTTAATATTTATATACCGTCATAGGCATTGAAAAAATTCTAAAATTAGTATACTCTTGGTTTTTTTAATCTATTTTAATCAAATAACTGAAGTACAAAAATTAGCTATTAATCAACTAATTGAAAACTTCCAATTCACGAATGGAAAAAAAGTTTAGACTTTAGGAATTTCTTAAAATAGGATAGCAGAAAATTAAATTCACAACAATTATTGAATAGTTCTAAAACTTATTGGAATAAATAAAACATCTTATGAAATTAGTGAATAACTTTAATTAACTGAACCAAAACTCAACTAAAATTAAACCAAAACTAAACTAAACCTAAATTAAAATTAAACTAAAACTAAACTAAATCTAAACTAAACTAAACTAAACTAAACTAAACTAAACTAAACTAAACTAAACTAAACTAAACTAAACTAAACTAAACTAAACTAAACTAAACTAAACTAAACTAAACTAAACTAAACTAAACTAAACTAAACTAAACTAAACTAAACTAAAACTAAACTAAAACTAAACTAACACCAAACTAAAACTAAAATAAAACTAAACAAAACTAATCTAAAACTAAGCTAAAACTGAACTAAAACTCGTTGAATGGCATAAGAATGTTTTCAAGTTGAATTCAAATTGAAACTGACTCGTTCTTTTTTTGTTGTAAGTCCATTTAGTCTGGGATTCTGTACACACTCTGGGTGAAAGTGAAGAATTTTTTAATTGTGTCACTTTTAAAGCAAGAATGCGATACATAAATAAATATATACAGGTCAAATCGATTATTTCTGTTTTGGAAGTCGATTAAATACGTAGTTCTTATTTTTAATATTTCAAATAGATTAGAAATTCATAAGTAATGTATTCTATTTTTTGAAATTATAATGATAAATATTTCCTTTTATAATAACGACAATTAAAACAGTTTTTATTTAAAATGTATTATGCCATTCATAGATTTCTATTTGTAGATCAGTGCATTAAGTATTTGAGCCTACAGTACAGATTTAATTAAACACTTATACATTTTGAAATTAAATATACATTTCAGTAATTCCAAGCTAGGTAAATTTTATCAAACAATTATTTTTTTTATACATTTTGAATGAATAAAAGACATGAAACAAAAATTAAAATATTTTATTCGAACATTGAATATAAAATAATGAAATCAGCTTGAAAGAAAAAAGTAGTACTTTCGAAATCATCGTGTTAAATGCTGTACGCTTTTTTTTCTCACCTCACTCCTTATTTCTGATTATTTATTTAGTGTAATATTTGAGTAAATAACCATGCGTATTACTTATATTTTTTCGGATGGCATGCGGCTTTAACCGACATCATTGATAGTATTTAGGAAGCCTGTAAAGTACCATAAAGGAAAAGTATTTCTAGGGTTCCATTTCTGTTTTCGATATACCCCTTGCTTGCAATACTGCATTTATATTGCTTTAATATTACTTTAACTGGATTTCTATGATGTGTTAGTGTTGTCCTTTTGTTATTTGATTAATTTTGTTCAGAGGAGAGGACACATAGAAATACACAATTTCTCAAACGTAATTCTAGATACAGTAACATTAAATCATTGTTTTTCCTAGCAAATTCATCTTCAATATTTTGACTGTAAATTTGTCTATTATTTTTAAGATTAAAAAATATATCTACGCATTATATACTGACAAAAAGATTTTGGAAGAGTTCAAAATTATTATGAAACACTATAAAATTTAAAATTGCAAATTTTAACTATTAGTAAGAATTTCCTAGTAAGAATTTTCCATGTCGGTAGAATTGACTGCAAAATTGAAATAAACGTCTAATAATTCTTAAATTGCTCATCTTTCTGCTAGCAAATACTTTTAATGGAAAATAGAGTTTTATATTTTTAATTTAATTGTTTAGAAATGCATGCAGGTTTTATATTTTAAAAAAGTTTGTCTAATTAAAATTAAATAAAATATCATTTAATTGGTTATGAATCATGTGCAAATAACACTCAAACAATTTACGTGCCTAAAATCTGAATTTATGATTGTGTGGAGATAATTAATTTAGCGTGAAAAGGTATATATTTACTTTAGAAAATTCTACTTTCACTTTCAGTGAACAAATATGTGCTTAATTAAATATATTTACTCTTTTAATGTCATTTATAAATTACACAAAATTATTTAAAAGAATTTCAGAAGCTTAATATTCTAAAAATAATGCTATGTGCGTGATATCAAAAAAAGTTATGATAAATATAAAAATAGGTTTCTGTTGAATCTTGATTGAAAAAATATCAGATTATAACGCTAGTATTAAATACAAACTGTCTTTAATAATTCTTAGTAAAAACCAATTATGAAATTTTTTTAAAGATTTTCCGATGATTTCAAAATAAATTCAATTAATTGATGTTACATTCCCATTATTTAAAAATGTGTTTGTTTAGTTTTTCTTTTAGTAAAAATGCATTATCCATACCAACTATTTATCACATTGCATATTGTATGACACTTTATTAATTCCATTTCTTTGAAGTTAATGCTTCGAACTTTTTTTTAATTTTTTTATTTTGATAATAATTAATGGAATGCGCTAATATTTGATTTACTTATTGATGTACTCAGTTTAAGGGAAATAGTTGTCTATATTCTCATAAAAGTGCTCATTATTGCTATATACATGAAATTACTAAACAAACATTCTTGGAATTAAAAATCGAAAATTAGAAATATGTCTATATTCAATATGTATACTATATTTTTGAGTTTTCTCTTATTCAGTATACAAATTTACTTTTTAAGTTTTAAGATGCATTAATGGGCCATACAACAGTAGGGAATGCCATATCTTTTTTTTTTTACAATTTTTAACCATCGGAGGATTTGTAGAAAATTTCCTTATATGGCTATCGTTGAAGCAATTTTCTGGCCATTTGAATATTAATGGTTTACTTAAACAGATATATTATATCTGGCTCTAGTATAAAATTTACTTATAAAAGAAACCAGTTTTGACATTTTTATATTATTTTGCTTATTTAAATTTTTATCGAACTCCAAGGGCACATTTTAAGAAAATTTAAAAAATGCTACCCAACAATTTAAAGTTATAAGTAATCTAACTAATATGAGTAACTAAATATAACAGAAGTCAATGTATAATTTTTAAAATCTCCAGTAAATTATTTCGGAATGAAATTTTCTGGAATAATAAATGAATGTTTCTAAGAAATTTAAGAAAGTAGTTTATTTTACTCAAATTTAGAAATTATGTATTTTACTGTGAAAGACCGATATTTGCAAATGTCAACGTTCTCCAGCGAATGTCAACATTTACATAGATTCTTGGTATAAGTCAGAAATATTTGGTGAATATCCTTATTTCAAAGCTACACCAACAATGTCAATATTAACGGAATGTTACATTTGTCGGTGTATGGGATAAAAATATTTGTTAATTTTTTAATAATACGATATTATTAGAACATATTATGATGCATGCCAAAACACGAGAAAGCTTAAACAACAGCGCATATAAATAAACTGTTGAACTTAAAATGAAAAGTCCATTCTAAATGAGAAAGTAAAATAACACCAATAATAAACTTACTTAATCATGTGATTTTACAAACTTATTTGTTGAAACAACTTAAACAGTCAGTGCCAGAGCATATCTGTGCTAGTCCATATACACCGGCGATGGCCTAAATGTATAATAAGAATATGATAAAATATTCTTACCGATGAATTTAACCAAATGTTCTTACCGATGAATATAACCAAATATTCTTACAGAGGAATATAGCCAAATATTCTCACAGATGATATAATTAAAATATTCCCGACGTATTTGGTATGTGTCGACATTCACTTTAGAAAGTAGACATTCTCCAATTTTGGTCTTTCACTGTAACCATGTACACTTAAAACACAATACATTTTTCTAGTTTGATTCTGAAAATTAAATAAAATGCAATAGTAATTGGATACCTAGTGTGATTTGGTGAGAAATCGTTCTGCTGTTCTCTTAATTGTGCTTCATTTTTACTGAGGCAATTATTCTAAATGCGCTGACGAATTAAACAAATTATTTTCTCTATTATCAATAAGTGTTTTGACCTTGTTTCAACTCCTATGTAAATCACTAGTTTCAAACAATATTTTTGAGTCTAGTTTTAATACAGAAGATATTAAAAACAAATAAATTAAATTTTTATTACCATATTGCATTAATTTATAATAAGACATCAATTGCATGTGTCGGTAATATCTTACTTGGCTCTAATACATGCTTTTATATATTTTTATTTAGTTTTGAGCTCTCTGAATAATGAATTTCCGGTAATAAGGAAAAAAAAATCTTTTTAATTATTTTGACTCGTACGTAAATATAAGGTTAACTACTACAAATTTGAATTTACATCATGATGTATCCGAATCAAGTTGGAGAATAATTTTATAGATAAATAAATTCCCAAAATATAAATTTTGGAAAATGTATTGAAATCAAATTTAGTAATGTTTAATTGGATATACCTCTAATATGTTTTGTAGCTTTATTTTTTAGTTGAATTGTAATTTATAAATTAATGATATATCATATGATTAAACAAATATTAAAGATAAAAGGTACACATCGATAATTGAAAAAAACCCCTATAAATCATTAAACAAATCATTGTTCTGTATGAAGAACGACAGAATGTAGAAAACTACATAATACTAATTTGGAAACACTAAACGCAATCACCGACACTTTGAGTTCTTTCATATAAGTTGAATTGGTAATTAGTGTACTTTCCGTAATTTAATTAACTTGTGTTCCCTTGAGCAAAAATTGATTAGATTTTTCTCATAAAGCATGCCCCATAGCGAGGAATTAATTCAATTGCCGGGAATACTTCGCATAATTAAGAGAATTTCGTTAAAAATAAGTGATAAGAATGGTTGGTTAAAAGTGGGTACATTTCCACAAGTTTTCAGCTATTGATGAATAAAGTTTAATTACGACGAATGTTAGTTTTTATCGGTGTCTCAGTCGATACAACAGGGCATTTTCTGCTTTGTTTGAATTTAATGAATTTTAAGGGATAATACTTTTAATTGCAATATATATTTTCAAAATGTAGTGTCCCACGTGGTTTGTGCTTTGTGGAAAGGGTAAGGGATAAATTTATAAGAAAAGTAATTTAACCGTTAAAAATAATTTATGTACTTCAAAGTTAAAATTTTACTTCTTTTATAATTAATTAATTGGTTAATGAGAATCTTCTACAGTATGTTTCAAAAGTTATTTTTCATTTAAAATTAAACATTAAAATAAAACGTATCCACAAGTGTTAATAAATAAGTAGATTCCAATCGAATTGAAATATACATTGCCTGTTTTATTAAGTACATCACTGAATGTTTGTAATGTTGCCAATTAGATAAATTACTGCCAAATTCACTGCCTTTTTAGTAAAAGTTTTTTAAGCCTTTTATAAAAGAGTTAAAAATCACATGAGGGTCATAGAAATTACTATATTTTAAATTAATAAAAATACGGAACATATCCCTATTATGGGGGAGCAATGACGCTACTGAAAAGTTTGTCAAAACAGAGTTAAGGTTTCTATTGTGTCAAGGTATATCTAGTCCATTGAGAAGAAACTGCAACACTTATTGTAACAATATTATGCCAGTAGCAAGTTGATATGCATCACTATTTATAGTGAGATTAATTTGGTTTGCTGGGTTTCCTGTCAAGTTCCAATTTTCGCAGTTGCTTCATTGTTCCACCATACCGGCAATTTCATGATAAATAACACATTTTTGCAAAAAAACATTCATACTTGTTATAAAAGATATTTTGTATTTTATAACAAGTGTGAAGACAATTTTTTTTTAATGTCTATGTATTATCACTTACATTGCGATGGGGAATTGTGCAGAGAAAAGAATTTTCTAAGAACTATAATATGTGCCTTACAATTTTTTAATATGTTATAGTTATGTGCAGTAATTAAATAAATTAGTCGATAATTTATTTATACGTTCTGTTTGTATAAATTTTGAAATGATATAATTAATTTAGTCAGAAGCATATACTTCACAAGTAAACTTTGTAACTTTTTTCTTCATAACACATTTATATACAAAAAAAAAATAAAAAAAAATCATATTTAAAATGACAATATAATACTGATGTAGTTACTGCCCCCCCCCCCCCCTATCCAGATCAAGCTGAATTATTATTTAAAGTTCATATACCGGCGTTGCAAGTAATTTCATAGTGAATAAGTAAGTAACTGATCATAGAAGCAATAGGTATTTCTAAACTTAAGAGAAAACTTAAAGATATCGGCATTAAAATTTATGGAAATGGCTATTGCCACCGGTGATAATAAGTACATTTTTAAATGTGGAGTGAAAAACTAATGTAAATGAGTTATACTTAATTTATATGTTTGTAAGCACAATAAAGTACGTTTCGAAAGTTTAAGCAATCTTATCAAAGTTAAATAAAAAGCAATCATTTACATATACTAAATATTCATAAATTGTGCATTTTTAAATTTCAGCGAAATTCATAGTTTGAATTTTTTTTTTTTTAAATTCAGCGAAATGCATTTTTCAATTACTGCATAAAACTTTTAATATTTTACGATTTTAGAAGCTATATGTTAATTATTAATAATGCATGTGATAACTCATAGAAATGTTTCAAAATTGATGTCGTTAAGTTAACTTCTTCAAAATGATCTTGCAATGTTTTTAAATTTTCCTCTACTTAGTTCAAACATTAATACTTTCATTTTAACGTCATACTTCTATTTGGTACTTAGGCGTAAACGAAAATATCTAACATTTCATAAAGACAAATTAAAAATCTTATACAATGTGTATTTCTTGTTTATATCCTTTATTTCGTCAAATCATAATTCGGTAAGTTGTATATGTAGTTATAACATAGTTTAGTTTATGCATTAAAACAATTCTATTCATCTCATATATGCCCTATTACAATCCATCTTAAAACTATAGACACAAGTAAAAAATTGCAGTTCTAAATGCAAAATAGTAAAATCAACAACAATCACAAGAAGTCTATTTGAATTATAGTATTTTTTTTATTTATATAAGTATTTCTCAAAAAATTAAAAATTGCAATGTTTAAATTGGGAAAAAATTTAAATTTTAGTGTCATAACTAATACAGTTTTTCATCTAATCTAATCAATATATAAGGCTACATTCCTTATAAAGAACAACTTTAAAGCGATGATCTTACAGGGGATTTTTTTTGTGTGTGCAGGAATTCTGTTGGTTTTTCATACCATGCTTTTTCTATGGTGGCTCTTAAATCATTTTACAGAAATAATGTGTTTCATTTTTGTAAACTTTCCGAGTAAACATGTCCTAGATATTTTCTAAAGGATTAATGTCAGAACTAAGTGCTGGCCAGTCGATAATTTTTTTTTCTGTAACTAAACTTTCGTTGAGTTTGAAGTATGGACTGATACTCCATCTTGTTGGAAAATACAATCCTATCCTCCATGTAAGTACAGAAATGGTACTAAATTGTTGTTAAGTATTTGTTGATAGCCCTCAGATTTATTTTTCCTCTTGAAATTTTTAGAGATGTTTGATCTCTCTAAATCCAAAATCTAACCAGACAATCATTGATCTTCTACATTGTTGCACGATGAAAAAATTCATCAAACCAATAACCATCGGGTCCATCTAAGTTATATTTTTTTGCATATTAAAAACAACCGAGAGTCACTTTTTACCATAAGCCATAAGGTTTTAGCCCATTTGAAAATTCTGTGTTATGTATTTTTTTCAGAAAGAGCTTTTATTCTATTTTCGTATAGAAATTATTTCCATGAGTTTTAATTCTTCTATTATCAGTATTGTTTGAAATCGAAATAGTTGGGACACTATGCCTCTAACAAGGGGACCTTACGGTCACGGAAATTCAGATCGGGATGAGACTCGGCAGATTAGTAGTATACCTTAAGGGTATCCACACTAGGGTGGTTCGAAAAAAATTAATTTTTTATTTTTGAAATGAAATTTTATTTTGAGATGAAAAAAGTTGATACACATCTTGATAAGAAAAACTGTAAAAAAAATTTTGAAAAAAAATAATATATTCCGATCGCGCATTCACCTCGAAGTTTGAAGAAAATACCAAAAATAACTATTTTTCCTAAATTTTTTTATAATTCTAAACGTTATATATTTGAAAGGCAATAGTTTGCAATGTATAGTGAAAAGGTGGTATAACACAGGGAAACACTATTTCATGCATTTTTGAAACCGTATATTAATATTTAAAAATATTCAAAAATACATTTTTTTATTAAAAAAATTATTTTTCTAAAAAATGGATACTAACTTTACTTTTTACATATTTTTGTTAAAATTGTTTTATTTACTTCAAGCATTTACTTCAAAGTTTGGAATAAATACAAAAAACACTCTTTTTCCATCAATTTGTAGAATACGCTAATCACTAAATTATCGAGGTACATTAGTTTGTATTGTGTGGAATGAAATAGATAGAACATGGAAAAAAATCAAATTAGTAACTATTTAATAATAATTATTCGCGCATAACCTTTGAAACATTGATAAAAATTGTGTTTTGACGGGTTTTAATCTGGGTGGCCTTTTTTCCTTTGAAGCTCATAAACTTACTTGGATCAAAACGCATACTAACTTATTCATTGGATCATAACGCACGTGGCTCTGATTAGGGGTACTGCCATTAATACTGGCTGGAAATAATCTGACAGACCAAATTGCACGCTAGGAGACCACTACATTGGGATATATGCCTCCTATACTCCAATGAACTATCATTCAGACACATATTTAAACACTTAGATAGTACTACAACTGGACAACATCTTTCAGTGAGATAAAAAAAATTGTGGAATCTTGAAAAATTTCCCCTGACTGATTTTTTACGTGTTGAATGTTTAATTCCTCAACTTGAGATGAAAGTACTGAACACAACTCAGTTATATCTTCTTGATATTATTACATTAAAAAAATTAATTTTCTGAAGGACTTAAGAACATATATGTGGCAATTCGATTGTCTCGATACATCCCTGAATATTTACTGCAAGTTTTAAACTCAGTTATTGGACGAAATGCTTCCTTCCCTCACTCAAAAAATTTGATTTCGGCAATGATTTTGTACACAAGGAGAGATGTAAGAGAACTGAGGCATCAGGTTCTGAAATCGCGAGAACTTTCCGAGAGAAAGACTATCAGGCATTTCAAGACAACTAAACTTAACTTTATTGTAGGTATCATGTCTGCATTGAGTGGGCATAATTAATTGGAATGCTCGTAATAGGACCCCTCCTTTGTTAAGAGAAACAAACGGACATTAGTTAGTAAAGACTGGCGCATCCGAGGTAGTACAGCTGTATTGGTGGAAACAGGTAGAGACTATAAGATTGACTAGTCTGACCGAGCATAATTCCAAAATACACGATTTTTTAACAAACAAGTAAAAACCACCACATAGTTTTGTTTCTCATAAATACAATATCCCAAGTTTAAAACTGTACATCGGCTTATCAAAACCTCTTCTATATTTTATCCAGAATTGGGCGAGATTGGCTAATATTGTTTCTAACGACCGATTCACATCGTTTCACATCGGGATTGGCATATGTCTGGGGACATTGGTCAGCGTATCTATGTTACTATGGATCATTGAAATCAGACTTCAACTCGTTTCCTTGTCACTCACAAGCTGTGGAACGCTAATGTAGAGAGACAAGACAAAAGTAGGTGGCGCTGAATAAAAGACGTTAGGACAGCACTTTTTTTTAAAGATCCATAATGCCCGACTTTTCAACAAAAATTTCCTTCAAAGTGCATCACTGGGATAGAAAGCTAGAGAAAAAAAGTGAACCTAATGAATAATAGCATGTTTAAAATAAAAAAAATAAAAAAATGTAAGAAATAACATTAGTACCCATTTTACAGAAAAATCATTATTTTTTTACAAATAATGTAACTTTTGAGTATTTTTTATTATTAATATATGTTTTAAAAATGCATAAAATAGTGTTTTCCTGTGTTATACCACCCTTTCAGTACACATTGCAAACTATTGCCTTTCAAATATATAACGTTTAGAAATTTTTAAAAATTTAGGAAAAATAGTTATTTTTTGTATTTTCTCCAAACTTTGAAGTGAATGCGCGATCGGAAGATATTATTTTTTTTCAAATTTTTTTTACAGTTTTTCTTATCAAGATGTGTATCAACTTTTTTCACCTCATGCGTTTCAAAAATTAATTTTTTTTTTCGAACCACCCTAATCTACACAGTAAAGCAATAAATCGCATTAGCCAGAAGATTCCGAGAAAACAGGCTCTAAAGTGTTATGCAAAGCTTATATGATAGTAGAGAATTTTGCTCTGCAGCTCCCCGGTGGCTAAGTGGCCAGCTTGCTGGGTTACTGTACGGGCGATCCGGGTTCGATACCTCGTGTTGTATATATATATATATATATATATATATATATATATATATATATATATATATATATATATATTTAAATTTATAAAGTGGGTTGGGTAGGGGTAGAGCCATTGTTTGATAAGTAAGGTTAGGGTTTTGGAAAATTTCTGACTTCCTGATTATGTACAATAGGACAACATTCCTACTGTTAAATATAGAAACTGGTTCTTCATGTTTAATGCGAAAATCATTTATTTCTCTACAGCTTATAATATCTCAAAATTTATAATCACTTGTTTGTGAGAATAGTAAATAGAGTTTTAATGTACCTTCATTAAAACACATTCAGTATTTAAAAATAAAGTATTATCTTTAATTCAAATTTCAGTTAGCTATAACAGTTACTTTATAAATTGACAAAAAAAAAACAAAAAAAAAACAATATCTCACGCGGTATCGAACCCAGATCGCCCGTAAGGAACTCAGCACGCTGACTACTTAGCCACCGGGAGTTGCAGCGCAGAAATATCTGCTAGTATATAAGCTGCGCGTAACACTTCAAAGCCTGTTTTCTCAGAATCTTCTGGCTAGTGCACTTTATTGCTTTAATGTGTGGATACCCTTAAGGTATACTACTAATCTGCCGAGTCTCATCCCGATCTGAATTTCCGAGACAGTAAGGTAACCTTGTAAGACATATTTCTGATTGAAACCCTTTTAGTGTATTGCGATCTTCTCTATTGGAAGTTTTTCTTGGTCTTCCAGTATTCCCCCCCCCTTCCCTTTTACACAGTTTTGGATGATAAAATTTCATAAATACTGAGTATGAGTCGTTATGAAATCTTTGCAATTTCCTTAGCTGACCTTTCATTTGCTTTTAATGTTGATATTAGCCTTTTACACTTTACACAATAGTTTAATGATAGAATATATTGAAATGTTTGACTCAAATGCATATTTGTTGCAATGGAAATATTTTGTATTTCACAACTGGAATCAGTGTATAAAATAAGTTATTATTCTTTACCTACAAATTGGTTGAAATGTTTTAAAATTTAAGCTACATTTTAAACGGAGCAATATTATTTGCAGTAAGAAAATTGTTAAAAAAATATTTTGAATTATTGCACTTAAATTAGAGCAATGTTACAAAAAGTATTGTGGCATTTCAGTTTATATTTTCGGTTAGCAAAATTTCGAAGTTTTAGGTTTTCACGTAGATCACTAATTACAAATCTATAAGCACAAGTATTTTTTTCTCCAAATTCAACAACAAATCACAATCTAATTCCTTTGTCAAAAACAATAGAAAATCAACTGCACAACGATAATTTGGGAATTGAAGTTAAAAAAGAAGACTTTTTCTTACTAAAACCATTTTACTAAAATTAATTAACATGTTGTACTAAAAGTAATTAATACATGCTTATAAAAGTAATTACAATATTTTACTTAGCTAGTGATAATAAGAAAGTGTTCTTATTGTATGTGATATACTAAATAGTTTAAAATAACTTTAAAACAATTTACTTCATTGTAAGATTTCAAAACCAACAAATGAAATTATGTCTTTTAAATAAAGGGAATATTGTTCGAAAAAAGCTATTCATGGAATCTTTACTAAAGGGCTGAAGAAAAGTAATTTTAATACTTTTTGTATACAATAGTGAGTTTTTATACAAATCCACTTTATTTGTTCTCATAGCATCAAAATATCTTTCAATTTTTATTAATTTAACTACTTAGAATAGAGAACGAGCCAAATATGTGACTTAACTCAAATAAGACATATGATAGCTCATTCTCCGAAACTAATTTATACTCTAATTCTTTTTGCACGTGCTACTTTATATCGCTTTTTTAATCATAATTCGAGGTTGTAAGAAAATTAAGAAAAGTATTTCAGCAAATGATCTTAAATTTAATTAAAACTAAACAGAGCTGAAACCCCTTTAAATAGGTTTCTGTTACTACTGCAAATAGTTTAAAAAAATTCAAATTCTATTCAAAGGAGAAATTAAGAAAAATTTATCTCCACGGCTGAATATTACACAATTAATTAGGTAACTACCAGTAAGTAAACGCATACTTGATAAAGGTATTTAAAAGTTTCAATGCAATCTGTTCACTGCTTTTGGTAGTTAATAATTGAGTTTTATTATTGTACAAATTTCGAATTAAGTCTCGTGAATAATTTTGTATGAAAATCTTCAATTGAGTAGATAACTCTAATTTCGTTAACAGTGTTATAACTACTATAACAATGTAACTTCCTTTCTACTTAAACTTTCGTTATTTGCGTAATTTATTTCTTTTAAGTTCAACAATAATGTATAATGTGCGTAGTTAATCGATTCATTGAAAAGAATCACAGTGCTTAACAACATATAAACAGCAACACTTAAATGTTCAATTTAATTTAGAGAACATGTTTGAAAATTACTTAATTGTATTGAACTATTTAAATTGTTGCAATATAGATAATTTATTGACATGTTATTTTATTATTTTTAAAACAAAAGTGACGAATATTCATATGAATTTCTGCAATGAATGCTACAACACGTTTATTTTAAGTCTTTAGGAAATGTTGTGGAAAAACAGAAAGATTTGTATCTCTTTCCAGTACCTAGTGACGCTTTTTCTACTCTTTCATATTTCCATTTAAGGCTCTATAAATGCAAACACTTCTGTTTGCCCTTTGGGGAATTCATAGTGTTCTGTGTCTACATCAGGTTTTCTACTTCCTGGAAATTTTTTGGGGTATTTGCAGTTGTAGGATCTATGCATGTTTGGATTTCCACGCTAATACCTTTAGGAGTCGATGTGTATCATGGAATAGGGATGTCTTACAAATTGTATTTCCGGTTAGAATAAATCGTCGGGGAAGTATCTGAATGATTATATTGTTTATTTAATAAATAACTTTAGGCATTTCACCCACGTGCTACGTAATTTTTCTTTACACATAATTGTAAATAGTGTACGGATATGTATATAATTACTTATTATATTAAGGATCCCTTTTTAACACAGACATACAAGACTGATTCAATTAGATTTTCCAGCATATGGCAAGTAATTTCATGAATATAGCATATGTAGTTGTGATTGTGCAAGTTGCACTTGTAGAAATATGCAGTTAAATTTTATATCCCTACAATTTTATACTTAGCATAGGTTTGTTGCATTTGCGGTTTGGTATGAAAATGTCGGTTAGTTGTACTTGTCAATTTCTGTCATATAAGTACTACACGAAGGCTAAAATGTGTTGGGAAATCGTTACAGTAGGATATTGGTTACTGAGAGTCTCCTGGTGTAAAATGAGGGACAAATTCCGAGTTGTCTTTCAAAGAGACATCTCATATGATTTGTTTCTCAAATAAGAAAAATCATGCAAAACTCACAGGTAGCCCAACAATGATGTAAATGTTGTACAGAGTATTGTAGAAAAATTTAATTTATTGTCAAAACTCTTACAGAACGAAAAACGAATCAGATTAATTATAAATAAATACTTTTAAAAGAAAGGGTTTAAGAATAATAAGGCAATTAATTTGAATTTTTAATTTCTATATCAAAACTGGAAGCATCTGACTAATTTTTTATAATACATTCCTTAAGAATTATAACTTTTTTTCTCCAGAAAATTAGCCTCGTTGAATATCATTTCGCCATTTTCTTTTCTTGTAGAAATAAACAAAGTTTGTGATTGTGACAATCATTGAAAACAATATAATAAAACGACTTACTACGCTTCAGTTTTTTAATAACATTCCTCGCTTTCTTTGAAAAATTGAAGTGTAATAACTCTTTTCTACTTTTTATTTCTGAATATTTATTATTCATGAATGAATAATCGTTTAATTGCAACTACTGCTAGCTCTTATAGTAACTTAGAAAAGTGTCGTAAGGAATATTACTTTTTAAATTTTTTTTTTATCTGAACAGCATTCTTGGAAGATATAACAGTTGAAAATATTTCAAAAACTGCTTTTTTAATTATTTAAAACTTATACTTTTGAGAAAAGTCGGACGTGTTGTAATATTTAAAATGTGTCATGTCATACTAAATTACACCAAAACGTAATTCATATTTATTTATTCAAGATAAGTATAATATAAGTAAATTCGATATTCTAAGGTTATTATGATGTAGTTAATTTCAAAAAGTTACAGAATTGTAATTTCTTAGAGAATAGAAAAAAAATAGTGGTACTCTGTACATAATTACAAAGTGCTCCTGAAATCAAATCATGCCATTCAAATACCAATTCTATTATTTTTAAAATCAAACAAAATATAATTCATCAAAATTTTTCAGCTGCGCTTTTAACGAGCTATATTATAAGAAATATTAAGGAATACAACCAAATTGATTTTTGTAATTTTAGATAGAGTAATAATTTTTTTGCTGCACATTGGTTCAGTAAAATTGAGGCAAATGGGCCCACTATTTTCTCAAACTTAACTGACATAAAATGTAGCTTTAACTGAACTTAACAATATGTTTAAAAATCATTTGATATTATTTTAAGTCTAAACTAGATTTTTTTCCTAAGAGGTAAGATTGGTTGCCTTATAGTAAAAACTTGCTTTGCATTCAATAGTAAATGTGATTTAAAAATATGTGAGACAGGAGATATGGGTTTTTCCTGATATACAATGAAAACAGAAATGTTGTAAATAAAAAAAAAACATACTAAATCAATCAGAGAAGTAGAGTTGAGTTCAATACTCCTCATAAAATATTAGGAAGATACTGTGATAAGTTTCAGAATGTAGGCACGGATTCTCCGAGTCTCTCTAGTTCATTTCTTATGAAATGACTAAATCCAAAAGAACAGTAGGAAGATAAACAAGTGAAGACATCAAGTGTGCGCGGATCAGGGTGCGCTATGAATGCATTGCCATAAAACCTTTAAAAAAAGCAACCAAAGCGAAGGGATTTATACAATATAGAGGACTCTAGATACGGTTATAACAATTTTGTTCCCATCATTACATCAATACTATATAAATGCTATTATGCCTACTTTCTTTCAACAGTGGTTGGGGTCAGTTATTCCCAATATAAAAATGAGGCAAATCGCATGCTTTTTAATAATTTTTATATATATTTAATCACGAATACGGTTGATTGTTTTCAGATTATCTGGCGCTGTTAGCAACACGAGGGCTATAATGCGCAATCACGAATACGTATTCTTTAATTGTGTAAGGCTAACACGTTCTAATTGATTTTAATAAAATATTAAGAATACGAAATAACTTGTTAGAGGAATTGGTAAATTAAAAGACCAAGTGGTGTTACAATTGTATCCACCCTTCTATTCAGCAAAAAAAAAAAAAAAAAAAAAAAAAAAGTGACAAGCCCAACTATATTACGCAATGACGTATCACTATCCTTTAGCCGATAAAGTGTAATATTTAAGAAGACATACTTCAATACCCCCTACTTTTCAGAGTAAATGAAAATAACTTTGATTAAAAATACTTTTGCTCGTAAAGACTAGATAAGGCCAATTGCAACCCGTTTTAACCACACGGCCATGGGCACAACATTGTGAAACCTATTCAGACGTACATTTGCCACATTCAAGTTACCCACACGTATATAAACTAGCTAATCATGAAATTATAACTAAAAATTATTACCAAAAGAAATTAAAATACGGAAAACCTTAACATGTCCTTAAATACTGAACTTACGTAAGTGAATTTATAAATGTATGTATAGAGTGTAATAATTAAGGTGATTGTATCATACACTTTTAATAATTTAAAGAACATTTAATATTTTTTTTCACGATGTTATTCTGAGGGGAAATGAAATGTTTCGTCTGAAAAAACCCCGCACAAATACTGTTTCATAAAATAACATTCAAAGTTATTTTTTAAATATGATATTTTTAAGTGATCCACTGTCATACAATAATAATATATAAATACTAGACCATATAGTGTCGTTAGTTTTAGCATAAATGTCATTAAATTCGAATATTCTTTCTCCCAATTTCATTGTTTATATAAATTGAAACGTAGTTCATTATATTTGAGATAAACAGGCAGCAGTTAAAATAAATTAAAATTTGTTATTATAATGCGGTCTAGTAACAAGAAAATATATAATTATCAGCATATAAAACAAACAGAAAGTCGATTGTAATCATCGTATCCAGGGAAAATAATTTTAAGAAAGTATGGACGAGAAAAATCCGAAAATCAAAATTATATGTTTTTTCACCTATGAAGAAAATAAATGCAATCTTTCTTTATTTTACTTTTCTTTTGAATAATTTTTTAATAGTTTTCTCTTTTGTACTATAGTTGTTAGACTTCACTTAAAATTTTATAAGTCAGAAATTTCTTATTAAATAAAATATTTCTTTTTAAATGTTTAAGTAAAATACTTGTTCAATTTAATATTCATTGAAATGGTTTTACCTAAATTAAAATCAATCATTTAAAGTAATTGAGTCTTATAAATAAATGAAGTATTAATTTGGGCAATTTTTCTAAAATCAGTTTGTATAAAAATTGATTGTTAATCTACACCATTAACTGAATTCATAAATATCTAACTAAAATAATAATGTTTAGAATAATGATCAGTTTCCGATATTTAATCTTAAAATAATTTGACCAAAAAACTATTATTTCATCGTTATAATAATTTATATTTCTCTATCGAATCCATACATATATGATCGAAATATCAATCTATGTTGGGTACAAATATCGACGCTCCAAAATTATCAAAACGTCAATAGCATCCCTCAATATTAGGAAAAGCGTATTGATTGATTACTAGAAAATTCGCCCTTTTATTCAATACACAGCAACCTCAGAAATGTTTATTCAATTACCGATGACGTTCCAAAACACATGGTTTGATATAAGTTTACGATGATAAATGTAAGCTGCAATTCTAGTGATCTTTAATTACGTTGGGGGTATGTGGGGAGGGAAGGTGGGGTTGCTCTCTTCCATAGATTTCGTAAAACATCTAAGAATAAATTATTTAAATGTTTATTTAGTTTGATTAAGTGAAAGAGATTTGATTAAGAATGTTTATCAATCATCGAGGTTAGGTAGTATTTGCAATTTTTCACGCATTGGCTATTCTATACTCTAATAAGTAGAAATAAATAAAATCACTTTTATAAATGATTTGGCGAATGTATTTAAAAAAATTTCCATCTATAAATAATTTACAAACTGCGTGATCTGTTCAAATTTAGGATATAAAAATGCAGCCTATGTTTTCAACATCTTTAATTTTCTACGATTACAAAACTTTGTTAAATTGATTTAGTTTCATAGCTAAAAAAACATTAGTTTGTTGTTAGAATATTTTTTTAAACTTTATTTATTCTAGAACATAAATTTTATACAAACTATCAGTACTTTTATTTGGTACGAAGCACAATGTAATGAATTTATTTCTAAAAATTAAAAAAATTCTAAAAGTACTTTTTTTATTTAAATAAGTTCTACTTTTGAGTGAATTTGGACTAGTTATGTGTGTGTAATTAAAATCAAATACCATATAATGCAAATTTTAATATTTTCGACAGACATTGAGGTGATACTATGATTGTTCCGTGTAGACATTTGGGTATCATAATACTAAAATTGCGAATTATATAAAATCCAGATTTGAAAGAATGTTAAAAGTCATCTTGAAATATAATTACATGAATTAGTCTAGAATAAAAAAATATAACAAAAGAAATTAAATAGAAAATGTCATTCAGTTTCTAATCTTAAAAAAAAAATTCACTTTTTTGTCCCATGTCTACAATACTTAAAATAAAACATTTTGAAGGGTAAGACAAATATAAGGCATTTTCAAAGTTTTTTTTCTCATAAATGTTTTTGAAAATCCCCCAATTAATACTGAAATGTCATTCATTTTCTCTTTTCACAAATTTGATATTTCGTGATCTATAGTGTGGAAAATTTAATGTAAATTTTGAATTATAATTTTTTCATTAAACATCATAAATTCAAATTCCAAAAATATAGATACTTTTCTTTAAAAAGCATTAACAAAATCCTACTCTAATTTTTTACCTTGTCCCTTGTTTTTTGTGTCATAACTATTCAATAGTTTTACATCCTTTTTAGACCACTATAAGGCAATACTGATTCAACTAACATACTATGGGAGCAGTAGCCATTTTAAGCTTGTGATTGGAATAACAATACTGTTTAGAAATATCTTTATATACAGGGTGAGTTTAAAGTTACGCACATCAAAGTTTAATGGGCGTAATTTAGTGAAAATGTATTAAGTTTCGACTTCCTTCCGGTAGATAACAGAGTAGATTGTTTGGAATATATTTTAATTGGTATCAGTGATTGTAAATTCAAAAAATATGAAAGCCTACATTTCGAGAGAATGATCCAATTCCTTTATTATTATTATGAAGTTTCATGAAATAAAAACTACTTTTTTAACTATTATTACCCTGAATATTTGTTCAAGTCATAGAGTTCACATATTCTTTTAAGAGCATATCGTCTCGATATAATGATACCCAATATGCCCTTAGGAGATGCCTTCGAATTCATTAGTTTCCTAAACGGGAAGAAGAGTGTGGGGAATAGGGGATATTGAATCATCCGCCCCTCCCCTTATTTGGGACAGATATACGGCAGACTTCTTAATGTCTTCGTAAAGTAGAGCAGCCTAGACTTATTTTTCAATACCGATTTTTTTTTCGCTAAACCAAACAGAGACTCCTCCAAAACTGTTGTTGAGTCAATGGAAAGTATAGTAAAGTATTTATTTAAAAACTCCCAATTGGTAACAAAAAACAAATACCAAGAAATATTCAATTCTGACAATAAAAAAGAAGTAGTTTCTAATATTTTTAGAGTCACGTGAAATTAAAAGTCAACAGATTGAAGATTTTTCACCAAATTTGAAAAGCTTTTTGGAAACTAAGTGTAGATAAATTTCAAAATTAAAGTCTCGTAACATTCTCCTTCAAGCATAAAGACGACTAAAGGGGTTAGATGTGTAAAAGCGAGGGATCCTTGAGTGTTAAAAATATTTCAGAAACTGGTTTTTGATGATTAAACTTTCGTAATTGGTTTGGAATTTGCAAGAATATTGCACTTCTATACCTAAGGGTTTAAAACTTTTAAAGTCTGAGAAGTTTTAAAGTATAAGAAGAAGTTTGAATAATTTTAATCTTAAGGCTGATTTTATACGAGTTGATAAATGAGAAAATTGTTTGCGAAAGTAAAAAAAAAAAAAATGTTCTCAGTATGATATATTTTATTTTTAGATATGTTCTTCAGAAACTACCTACGGTATGCCTTCCAAATGAAGTCATGTTCAGTCTAAAATTGTTTTTTTTTTTGTATTATTATTATTATTATTGTACTCCGTAAGTAAAAAAAAAAAAATGAGCATCTATAGATACATTTTCATATATAAACGTTAAAAGTTGAATGATATGGAAGCTGGTTATATGACAATAATGAGATTTTCCATTTAAAAACTAGTTCATATATATCATACCAAATGAAATTTTTAAACAATATGTTTGAAATATTTTTAAAAATTGGAAATGAAACTTTCTTCTTTCCAATACATTGTTTAATGTAACTTCTAGAATACAAAAACAGTTAATATGGGATATCAAAATTATATCACACATGGAATTTTTAATTAATTTGATTACTAAACCATATAAATAAACGATGGCACTTACTGAAAAAAAAAACCCTTCAATTTTCTTTATTCGGAAACTTAATGATAGAAAAATATGAAAAAATTCGGAAGCAGAAGGAATTACGAGGAAAATATTTAAAAAAGAATTTAAATATTTATCTTTGTTTTAAATTTATTTAATAAATATTTTTTTTTTCGAAACATCTTGTTCTTGCATACTGGTTCTAATTTATTTTACTCCTTTGTAGTAGACATCCCCTGATTTTTCAGCTAACTATACTCACCTGGTTTTTAATTAAAGAAAAAAAAAAAAAACTACGGAAAAATTATTCTAAAAATAGTTAGTTTCAATTTTATTTTCATCCCGAAATTCATTGATTTTTTTAAACACGAAGTTTAAAAAGTGCAAAATAACCATCAATTGCTAAATAAAAATAACACATTTTATATTAAATAACATGTTCATATTTAACAATGTAGATAATTGTTTAAAATTGTGTAACCAACTCAATTTCTGTTTATTGATAAGTTTTAATCCTTTAAGAGTTAATGAATATTAAGTGTTTCAATCTTTTACAACTAAGAGTATAAAAAATATAGCTTCCGAAAATAACAACATGATATATTTATAAAATGTGCAACAAATGATTTAGATGTAATAAAATGCTAATGAAAAGAATTTTTTTATAAATATAATTAAACGCTTTTAAGACCATAAACTCGCTTCGAAAAGCCTATTTTGTCTTTTTAGGATTATATATTAGTCACTTACGAAATACCACGAAATGAAAAAAAAAAAAAAAATTCATTTGCTCAAGCTTTATTTCCAACATGAAATCCTTCCAATCCTCTTACTCTGTAACTAAGAAATAATGTCATTTCTTTTAGTATTATTTGTCATTTTTGATGTTCATCATTGAGGATTGTTTCAGAGATGGTCATATGATTTTAAGTTACAGTTCCGAGGCTTAAAATAATCTTAGATGCCAGTGGTTATCGGAAAATGACATTTGTCAAGCCGGCTTGTCATGGTTTTCTCAACCCTTAAGAATTCTTTTTCGATTTAGTAGAAAAACATATAGGGAATTGAAAGGACTTCATATATTTTATTCTTAAATATTTATCTTAAGAATTCTGCCATTTTTGAAATTTTGTAGCCTTATTTTGTACCTTTTTCTGACTATCAATAAAATTTTATAAGGCAAAAAGTATTTTCAATTTTTTTTTCACGATTACTATTTGAAGGATCTTGTAAAACTTCTCATCAAATTAATGCAACTGAAAGATACAATTGATATGGTGAATATCGATTTTAAATACATTTTAAATTAGATTTTCTTATTTTTAAAGTAAGCATTTTTTCTTATTTCTTTGGATGTAAAGTAAGCGCACCTATTATGATTTTGCAATTTTGTTATTCTTATAATTTATTTCGTGTTATTTTAAATAGGTATTGATTATTAATATTTATGTTGAAATTTAATGGAAAAGTTCTATATTTTCTCTAGTTCATAACACCTAGATTTTTTACTAACATGGGTATACAGCGTGTCCCTGTATAACCTGGCCGACCTTTATTTTCGACACCGTTGGTCCTAGATGCATAGTCCCAATTGAAGAAATGTTTAAAATCGTTAAAATATTTTTACCGAATTTTTTTTAAGTCAAGAAAGATTTTAGTATAAAAATTACAGATTGTAAATTTTTGTACGGTTCCCAGTTCCTACAAATCATATTTAGAAAAATGTTGCTCATGAAAGAACATTTGAAATAAAAAAAAAAAAAATCGAAATTTGTTCGACCAATAGTCACGGTGTTATTGGAATTTATAGTTTTAAAGCTATTTGGGGGGCCCGTACATAAAGTGAAATGAGAAAATATCGTCCTATCAGAATAACAACGAGCCTCTAGACTAGGTTTGACTATGGTAAATAAGTTGTTGTTCATCGCCTAAAACATTATAATTTTTGACTAAAAACTGCTTTGAAAAAAAAAAAAAAAAATTACAAATTGTACAACACATAATAAACAGCAAACAAACTTATAAACAATTTTAATTAAGTTATTTTAAATAATAACATTGCGCTTTTTGTTAACACAAACAAAAATAAAAGGTGATAGAAGTGAACAAAGTAAAAGGATAAATAATCTCTTTCTTAATTACATATGTCTTAATTACATATAACCACTTTCTTAATACACATCCAAGTGTTTTCCTTCGACTAAAATACTTAAGCTCACATATGATTCAAATTCATCTTCAACATTTTTCAGCATTACAGGCGCAATACACCTGACAGCGGATAAAATTCGGTTCTGCATATCTATTAGACTCGTCAATTCTTTTTCATAGACCTTTGCTTTTCAAAAATATCCAAAGAAAGAAATCTAAAGAATTTAGATCTGGAGATCTAGGAGGCCATTTTACCGGACCTCCATAGCCTATAATGTTGTCTTGAAACATGTTGTGTAGTACTATTCGGCATGAAGCTGCCTTGTGGGGTGGTGCACCATCCTGTTGAAACCACTTTTTAAGGTCTGCTAACACGACATGGTCATCCAGAAAGTCAGATAAAGATCCCTGTAACAGATTCGCATACTTTTTACATCTTAATGTATCAGCAAAAAGAAAGGTCCTACTAACTCTTCCTTCCATATAGTACACCAAACGTTAACGGACCATCGCACTTGATGCTTGTTTGGTCGGATTACATGGGGATTTTGCAGGGAGCAAAAGTGTGTGTTTTGCCTATTTACTACCCCAGTTCTTCAAAACGTGCACTCATCAGAAAATAGAATGTTATTCACAAATTATGAATCCAATTCTAGCTTGTTCATGAGGAAATTTCCGGAATCAAACCTTCTATTTTCATTCCGGCGCAAAAACTCTTGCACCAATCGCGGGCGATAAGGATGTGCACCGTGTCTGTTTAAGACTCTCCACACATGGGTGTTTGAGTATCCACATGCTTCAGTAATGTCCCTGATACTAGACTGCGGGAAAGCAGGAGCATAGCCCAAAATTTCTTCGTCAGAGACAACCACTCTTGAATTTTTCTATGCTACCCGTTTCTAGCAAACGATTTACAACATTTAAAATCGTATCTTTAGATGGATGTATACCATTTGGAAATTTAATTGCATATTGTCTTACAGCCTCTAGCCCATTTCTATTACATTGGCCGTACAGAAGTAACATTTCTACATACTATTCCGCAGTGTACATTTTAACAACGAGGATTGACGAAATAGCTAATTACATTTGGTATGAGCTACTTTTGTTCTGAAGGGAACTAAGATTATTGGTTTTCTACCTACCAATCATTAATTCGCCACTAAAATTTGCATAGGAACCTGCAAATCCTGCAGTACTATATGCTAATTTATTTGAGGATAGGACATTTTTACAACAGTTTTCCCTGTCACTGCAACACTTCGTTAATCGTTGAGAAGCCGCAGCAGAGAGGGCATTTAAAAAACTTCAAAAATGTAAGAAAAAGGGGGGGGGGGGGATAAAAAAAAAAGGCATTAGAAGTATCTGTAAAGATGGCTGCTTCAAAATACAGAGGTAGAGCACATTAAATTTGAAAAACAAGCAAGTTATTAGAATTTCTATAGTTTTGTCGCATTTTATTAAAACGTCAATTTTCAACTTTTGGTATGCTTCGTTAAGGTATTCAAGATATAGAATTGAAATTTTTCATGTCAATTAAATAACATATCAAGTACATATTAAACAAAAATATTATTAAAATCTATGCAATTTATTTTTTAATTATATTACTTAAAAAAAAATTCCAAATTTTCATACGTTCGACAAACTACCGCATAAAAAAACTTTTTTTTATTATTATTTTGTGAAATCTGATATTTAATGCTGTAGACAGACATTTATAAGAAATATAAAGCAAAAAAAACTTTATTTTAGTTTTAAGATTTTTTACGAGCTACCACAATTCAACTCACTGCGAAAAATTTAATTTAAACGAGATTAAATAAGTGATTATAAATAAATTATTAGCCTATTATTATGAGCTTTTTGGCTAAAATATAATTTTAAAATGTTTGAACAACATATGTACAAAAACATTTCTTAATTTTAAAAAATATTTAATGTTACACAAGTTACTTTGTAGCAATGATATTTTCCTGATTTTATTGCTGACATCGAGTACCAAGAATACATTTTATTCAGATTATATCAAATCATGCTAAATATATTTTCAAAATCATTAGTACTTGTAATATGCAGCAAAACCAACTAGGGGTGTGGAATATCGCACAACTTTCAATTACATTATAATACTTGTGTTAAATTGTGTCATTTACCGTTTTTATATTTTCATTATTCATTTAGAAAAAATGGACAGTTTGGCGATATTTTTTGAGATAATTCTTGTATGGATCTTTTTAAAAAACAAAACAAAAAAAAACACTCAGCCAAAATGGTGGTTTTAACGATATACTTTTCGATAATCCTTACATTATCCTTTATTATAAGTGAAACTGAGAGGAGAAGATAAAACGATCGTTGATGAGGTATGCTCAAGGAAAGAGAAAAGATTCGTTTTTCAACTTTTTACGCAATTAAAGCATTTTTACGGAAATTTCAGAAGTGGGGATGTTTAAGAGAAGCATTACCACAAAAAAAAAGGCTCTAGCGATTTTATCCAAAATCATTAGAGCCCTTTTTTTTGGCAATCATTGAAACACATGATTTTTTCAATGGCAGCTACCTTATGCGCATGCGCGAATTTGACGAAAACCTTAATGGTAGATCCTATGGCCACCAGCAACCCGCATTCAAAATTTGAACAACGTAGATCAATTTGTTCGGATGTTATGCGGACCACAAACACACTGAGACATTTTTTCTAGATAATTTTTTTGAAATCAGGATGATACAAAACGTGGAGAAATGGAAAGAAATCGAATTTTTTTTTGACCGAATGCTATACTCTCATTACCCTATGTATACATATGGGTAATTGAAAGTAATAAAAATGTAATTGAATGTAAAAACAGAAAACTTAGAATTCTGTGAGTGTCATTTAGAAATACTAGATCATTTAAAATGTACTATAATAAAAACACTGAAAATAAGTGTGTAATTGAATAACACTTAGCTGTAACATGGTACCCCATTTTTCACTAATACATTGACTATCAAATATAACGCCTATCTAAATAGTTCAAAAAGGGGTTCATTGGTTTTTTGTAAGGCAACTTGCTTCAAGTCAAGAATGTTCCATGTTGATTTCAAAAATGAAGACGAATGCTTCCAAACAATTCTTAAGCACAGTTAAACAAAAGCATAAGATTAAAGGATATTATCATTAAAACGACCGTTTTATAACAGCAAACGCAGGAAAGTAAATTATTTTGAATTTATTTACAATACCATTTTGTAATCGAATGCGAATTTTGTAATGAATTATTACGTTAAAATCAAGCAAGAACTTTTTACACAGCGCATGCGCCGTGCGCTCTCCCAAAAGCAAAACTCTTATCTCATTGGATGACACACATTTCGAAGTTTCGCTATATAGTCGCATACTTCAGACATTTTACAGTCTTACTTACTGTCTGAAAACCCAAATGTCTTATTTTGACCATTCCTTTAGCTGTTTAAGTCCCTAATCGTGACTGAATGGAAATTCAGAAAGATTCAGAAGCTTGTGATATCTGATATTTATTAGCGCGTTGGCAAATAAGTCACCTAATGTGTCTGAAACTAACTTTCAGACACTTATGTGTCTATATTTAAGACATCAGCATCTACAGTGAATCTTAGCTCGTATATAACAGTCTCTTGCCGCATCACTAAAAATTTTGGTTGAAGATTCAAGTTTAACATATCCTCTTATGAGTGTAACAGATCTCTCAATTGCTTGTGTGTGACATGGAAACTCCTCAAATGGTATTATAGGAATCTGTTCCCCCCCCCCCTTACCCACCTATCTTCCAGATCTTCATCTTTTATATATATTGTAAGCGGTGGTTGTGCTATGGTGTACTTTGACCAGTAGATGAGATCAATGTAATCAACGACATTTAAGTTGAGGTCAGGAGGCTTGAAGAAGCTTATGTCTTCAGGATTTCTTATTCCTGATGTTCAGGATTCACCTCACCTCACTGCTGATTCCCGGTTATGGTATCGAGAATCCATTAGCATTGCCACTAGCATATTTTCCGGATGGGCGAAATATGCATTATTTGAAATTGTTTTTGTCTGTAATTTTCTTGACATGGTCAGGCAACTGCCTTGAGAGAGCAATCATTTTCCAGATATGTTAGAAATGTGGTTTTATTTTTATCTCGAATCACATTGGTGCATAAACCAGAATTACAAACTTTATGATTATACGAAGCTCATCGGTTGGATTTTCGGTACCAATATATATTATACATAGGTACACTTTTTCTCAATTTCATATTATTTATAGTTTGTGATTTTTGAAATGTCAGGAAGATTAGATAGATATTGAGCAACATTGACAACGTTTTTATGTGGTTTCTAACTGACCCATTTAAAGTGCGCTGGTTTTCGTCCTTATTTTTACTCTTGACCACCGCTAGATACTGATAAAAATGGATGAAACATTTTGTGTGTCTTAACTGACCCATTATGCAACAGTTCCGTGCTATGCAAATGCTGGTTTTTAAAAATCTTTAAGTAATTGCTCAAAAAATGACTTAAAAGTGCATTTTTGTATGCTTTGGACATTTTCAATGCCACAGGGGTGCAGTTAGAAATTGAACAAAATTGCCAAAATTTCTTGTGCGTTTTAACTGACCTATTAGGCAACTTTCCAAACTATTCCAAGACTGATTTCGAAAAAATATTTTTTTGGTCCACCCTAACGTCCAATCTGCTACAATTTTGCGACATTAGGTCCATTTTTGTTCAAAGCAAGAGGGCCGCAGATAAATATTGAGCAAAATAGACAAAATTTTGTGTGTGTTTTAACTGATACATTGAGCAACTATTCCATGTTATACCAACGCCAGTTTTTCAAAATAATTTCCAAAAAATGGCTTAAAAGTGCATTGTTTTGGTCACTTTTTACATTTTCAATACCAGAGGGGCGCGGCAAGATATTGAGCAAAATTGATGAAATTTTGTGTGTGTTCTAATTGACCCATTAGGCAACTTTTCCTCGCTATTCCCAAAACGATTGTGAAAAAAAAAAAAAAAAAAAAATTTTTTTTGGGTCATTTTCAGCCTACCCTACTCCCCACCCCGAATCACCTGAAGTGGATAATATTCGAAAAATATGAGTCTTAATTCTGAAATATTTATATTGTGGATAGAATCATAAAACTTAGAACACTAGCAGATATTAGCAGATATTTGCAAAGGAGAAACTTACCACACATCGTGTAGAAGAAAAAATGAAGAAATAATCAAAAAGGGTACTTACGCATTATATCCTCTTTTATTGGTGACGTACTATCGGCTACGAAACAATCACCAATTGTTGAAATTTTTTTTTGCCAAATGTTTTTGCAAATCTGAGAATATTTTGTACTATTTTTACTATTGGACTATTTACCCACATTTGAATTTTGTTGGAAATAAAAAAATGAATAAATTATTATGTGTGTTGTCAAATTTTAAGAAACAATAATTGAATGTAAAGGAAGATAAAAATTGATTGAATTTTTATGTTTTTAACATTGACTGGTAAGTTAATGGACGCTCACAAAATGAATTTACAATTTTATTCCTGGACTAGACTAATATTAAAAATTTAATAATTAGTGTTATCAATTCTATACACAATAATTTTCATTTCAATTAGATTGAAGCATGTTAATTACATATAAGAAAATAGAGTTAACTAAATATTTCTTGATAATAGAAATTCGATATTTTAATTATAAAATATCTACTTGTAATATACCATTATTCATTGGAAGACCCATCTTTTAAAGTAATACCAATGCATATATATTCAAAACTTCTATTCGAAATAGCATTGCATTGGTTAGTATTGGGTAATGAATATTTCTACAAAATAGAAAGTCCTTTTCAACTTCATGTCCATAATCAACTACATTCAATTTCAAACGGACAATGAAAACCATTGTATAAATAATTACCAATACCTTTATAAAGTCATTTGTTAGGTTTCAGTTCTATAACGGAATTTTCAAATTAACATTAATCATTCCTAAATGCAAGAAACATATGAAAGTTTTGTTAATAAATTGCTAAAACTTCATTGGTTTACTTATTAATATGCTAGTGTGCTTTAATACATGAGCTTTTATTGAAATGAACCAATAAAACTGTATATGAAAATAAATGTTAATGTAGGAACTGACTTTAAATCTGTTATACAAATGGAATAGTTTTGTCAAAGCTATGAGATTTAGGAGTGGTAATAGTAAGTTTGGAATTTGTTTTGGGTAAAAAGTGATTCTTAAGGGCTTATCATATGGACACTATACCCAACCTCACCATAGGTTTAACTCTTAGGCAACTTTTGAAGCCCTTTTCAATTGACAAAACCTGGTCTTGCAGTATCCATGATCACTTCGTCAAAAACGAGCAATTGGTCCAAGTTGGGGATTATTTCAGACAACGCAGTTGTGGACCAATCAGATCGGTCCTGTTTTTGCCAACCACTGGCATGAATTTTGGTCGTCAAGCAAGCCAGTGGAATTCTTAATAAAAAGTATCAATATGAAAATTGAAAATTGGAAAAGCTTTAATGAAAGAAGGCACGTGATTAGTTAAATACCTAATAAGTAATTTGATAGAAATATTGTTCTGGGGAATCCATCACAGTGTCTACTGAACATCGCATTTGTAACTAGACTGCATAAGATCACTGCTGCATTCGTTTAAAATTATCTTAATCTGTGATTCACCAAAATTACTTCGTAATATAATTATAATATTTCCCTTAATATTTTATGGACGGAACATTTGAATTTCAGCTGGCAAAATTTTCATTTAGTTACGATGTATTTATTATACTAAAGCTGCCATATCAGATTCAGTACCTCAGCAAAAATCTATAAAAATTTCGCTTTGTCAAAAGAATAGAAATATGTGTTTCTTTGTTTAGGTGTTTTCAAAAATTTAAAATAACTAAATTATCAGGGGGAAAAAGTTGTTATCTAAGTGCCTTAGTTTAAAAACTTTATTTTCAAATTGTTTTCTACATAATTGATTAAACTGTACTCAATAATGGTTAGCATCCTTTTTGTCGTACGGGTTCGATTCTTCACCAAGCATCGGAACTTGAAACTTGTCCAAAATTTATTGATTATTTTACTTGATTATCAATATTTTATAATTTTTTTTTTTTTACAAATAATCATTTTATTAAAAAATTTAACATTTTGTATATAGAGAATATTTGCATTTTTCATAAAATAATCGTCTAATTTAAATAATTTAGAGGAGCGTAATGTCTACTTAAAATGATACTAGTACAAATATAGCAATGTTAATAAAAAACCAATTAAAAAATGTGTATGATAGTATTACACCAAGTTACTATACGAAAAGATTGTTTGCATAGAACTTGTTCAGCCTTTTTTTTTTTTTTTTTTTACTACAAAATGTTACATATTTGTGTGAGGCTAAAAAGGTCATAATACCAATATAAAACCCCAAATGATAACTTATTGATTTAGAATAATTTTTCCATATTAGATGCTTTACTGTATGATTAATAAAAGTACAATAAATATTGAAATTTATTAAAGTTATTAAGTGCGAAACAATTTTAAGTATCAAGTACAAATTTTGCAATGTTACAGTGGTTGACAGAAAACAATGTGTTTTGATAATATATTATCTACTGTTTTAAAGTCAAAGCGATAGATTTTTTTTTTTGAACTTCCCATTTCTATAAAAGAAAAGAGAGAAAATTTTCCAATGACACAACGACGATAAGCTTGTTTTGGGGCAATAACAAAATTCAGTATGACTGAAAACTTCTTCTGCTATTGTAGCAACCCTTTTTACCGGTACAGTCAAACAAAGATCGGCGTTGAAGCAAAAGTTGGGTATATTGTGTCCGTCTGATAAGGCCTTTAGAGTGGTTGTTCTTAGTTTCTTAAACTTGAAATTTTATTTTTCTTGCTCTTATTTTTCATATCCGGGTGACTTTTAGTATCTTTTGGATTGGAAGATGAACCCTTCCATCTAGCATCATTTGATTTTACAAAAAGACACCATCACAATTTTGAACTAACTTACTATGGAGTGGTATATTTTTATTAGAATTTCCATATTTTGATTTTCGGACCAACATCTAAAAGTTGATTCCTGACTACGTTGTGTGTGATAAGCGATTGCAAATAGGATAGCTTTTTGGTTAATTAATGCATGTAAATTCATCAAAACGTTAAAGAGCGTTGAATTCTGATATTTTTCGAATAAATTTGATGTACGATTTCCCACTATCCAAGAGCACTAATTTCGAAATCTTACGTGCACATTGCAAGGCCATAATATTTTATGAGTTAAAAATTTAACCGTGTTTGTTCGAGTTCTTTGTATTTACTCGAACTGAGTCAAGAGAATTTATTTAAAACTGTTCAAACAAAGTAGTCTTATTAAGACTTTAGGTGCATAAATCGGGCTACCTTTCAGATACATATTTACGAAGTAACGAAAGTTAAATGATGTTATATCTAAAGTGTCTTTCAATGTATTAATATGCCCCATTACTTTCTTATTATTGCATTAATATGATACTTATTTTAATGCACATAAGTACTGAAATGTATCTTGCTTATATAAGTTACAATTCAGTATAGAACAAAAACCCTTCGAACTTAATATACTACTGAAATATCCACTTACCTGTAGTAAAGAACTTGCATTCACGGCGACTTTGTTACTATATATATACATTTACTATCCAGGTATATAAAGTAGCACATTGACGCAAACACCACATAATTATAACTATGACATCAATAGATATGGTACAGCATGTTAAAAGCAGAGGAAAGGAGTAGATATGATCCTAAAATATATATATACAAAAAACAAGTTTAAATTTACGGCAAAAGAACCCAAAATATATATTTCAATAAAATTTAACAAACATATTATTAAAAGCAATTTTTGTGCAACTAAATTAAAAACAAAGGTAAAATATTCAGGAAAAAAACAAGAAAATTTATAGTTATATATAATTGATTACAAATTTAAATATTTAAATCAATAGTTGGCCATTTTACATATAGTTTCTTGAGAAGGGGAGGAGGGAAGGAATAAATATGTTACTAAAGATAATTTATGTATCAAGTCGTTGAAGTTTTAAAAAGCATAAAAACAGAAGTAGCATATTGCAGTGAAAACGAGCAAAAAACAATTTCTGAGGTAAAATGCCACAGAAAAATAATGGCCACGGGAGAGCGTTCACACGCCGTGTGTTCCTTTGGGAAGATTTGTTTATTTGTAAGTATTTACAAATATCTTCTTGAGGGATAGACAATTTACTTGTTTTATCAAAATACTTTACGTAGCATATTTGAAGTTTAAAATAAAGAAACGAATGAGAATGAATTAATGAAAATTTGAAATAATGATGAGGCTATTTGGCACTAATGTATCCGAAACGGTTAAACGAACAAAGTGGATTCCGCTTTAAATAGAGTCCAGTTATTTCAGCTACGGGATACTAAAAAGGTCGAAGTAAATAGAAAAAAAATGTGTAACGCGGAATTCTATCTAAAAGAGTGCATATATCTCATTGCGATATTTGTATTTGCCTCTAAACTGTATTTATTACTAGTGTGAAGAAATAAATCATCAACCTTCCCAATACTAATTCTCGATTTATTTCTAATTTTAATAGGTAATTATATGGGGTATAAATACTTTTGAATCTTCAAATGGTACACAATACATCCTCTCAAAGGAAATTCTAAATATATCATCATACTTAATGCCATTCTCGATATTTTATTTAAAATCTTGAATGATTTTCACTAACTTTAAGAGCAACAAATTTCTCGGAGTGTTTTGCATTTTAATCGAAATTATCATTATAAAAAGTACACGTTTTACTGTAAATTTTCTTCTATGATATTCCTTTTTGAAAAATTTAGCCTTTTTAAGGACATTGCTACACAACATCAATTTTACGTAATCTCTCCCAGCTATTACATAACAAATCATAATTAACATAAAATTCATTGATGAATCAAGTATAATCACAATAGTTTTAGAATTATTTCACAGTTTAATTGGATCAGATATTTAAGGATTCAGATTTAAAACTAAGAACAGATTTAAACACATACCTAATAAAATAATTTTTGTTTCATGTTAACCATCCCGTTTTTAATAGAACAAATTTACATTTGACATAAAATAAATCACTGACACATCAAGTATCATCACAATCATTTCCAAATTATTTCCTATTCTAAGAGGAACCTATTAAATCAGAGGAAATTCCTCTCGATAAAATTTTTTCCTTTGCCCTTGTTTTTAATGGTATAAGTGGATTCCTAACTTTATTCAGTCCAAGAGAAGTACTGCAACCAGAATGAAGTTGGATTTTGAAATAGGAGAGATAACGGGAAGTTCTTTAAAAAAAAGTTTTGAATAAAAAAATATCATCCCTAAAAGAGAGTTCAATCATGTATGTACTAGGAAGAGGATCGCCGTGGAGAATTAGGAAATTACCGGATACTGGTAGAGAACGGTCTCCTTAGGACAGGAAATGAAGAAAAAGATTAGATGGAAAAATGAAGCGTTTTATTAATCAAATATTATGCTGAGCAGTACAAAGTAATAAAAAAAAGTTGGAAGAATTGTTTTTTTGGCAAAGATAAAAAGAGGAACAATGCTTTTCTTTCAGTCTATGATCAGTTAATTAACTATTTGGATGTATGTATTAAAGCAGTTAATGTTTCTTATTTACATAATTTACCATGATTCCACAATTTGGTTTAATTTATTCTTGAGTTTCCGCTTGGAGCTTTTTCGTGTTTTACTGATAGTGGTTTCGTATATTCTTAAATATTTTCTTACTGAGAAGAATAGTTTTTCTTATACCGTATGATAGGTTAATTGGTAGACAATTTAATCAGTTTATTTATGTAAGGTTTTATAGATTGAGGATGCTTATTGAGCAAAATTAAACACTAACCACCGCATGTTTCCTGAGAGTCAATATTTTTAAAAACCTGCATACACAAACAACATGAATATTAATTTGTATCTAGTTCAAATCCAATTAGTTAAAATTTCGAAAGAAAATGCAAATATATCTTACGTTGCATGCTATTGGCGAATAAATACTCTTTCTGAGAAATAAGAATGCAATGGATCATTAATAAGAACTCACCTTTACTTCAAATAGTCAATATTCTAATATCTTATAAACTACTTACTCAGTCATAAGAAATTAACTAGAAAAATCGAATTCTTCCCAATAGTTTTATTTTAGAACAATTGATGCAACATCCATTTTTCACCAAACATTGTATTCAGCATAGGTTATGTTTTTTTAAAGTAAAAAATTGCGTGATTGAATGTTAAAAACTGTTCTTTAAAAAAAATGATTTAGGAATATTTTGTCTTTAAAATACCATTCTATTTGACATAATCTGTCATAAAAAATTACTGATATTGAAAAAGATACTACAAAATTAAGTTCAGTGTTACAAAACTAGGAACTTTACTGTCCGATTTTTTTCATAGCCCTATTACAAACAATTGAGTAGAATCTACTCATGCTCAACCTGGAAAGGCAATAATTCGATTATAGTTTGACTTTAATAAGAGAATAGTTCCTTGTTTAAAATTGGCATTTGTTGAAGTAAAGCTTACATTTAAGATATGTGGATAAATAGAACATATATTATTTATTTTTGAAAGAAAACCTACAAATTAATATAAATTACTAAATTTGCATTATTTAAAAAATAGTTATTAATAATAATTAAATTTTATTATTATTTTTAAAATGATACTTAAATATTAAATAATAAAATTGTGGGCATTAGTTTACAAAAAAAAAACTTAAAATCTTATAGTATTTTAAAAACTAACCTCTTGGAAGATCAATGAGATTTGCTGTCTTCTCATCTTATGAGAAGAATTTTTTTTCATCCAGGGAATTAAAATGTACAAGCACTGAAAACAAGTATACATCCACATTTACAGTTAAGGTATTTGAAGTAGCACCCTAGCGGATTCAAGAGCTGAAATTTTATCAATTTGGTTCCATGTGAATTAAAGAGAACTCTGGTAAGTGCATTCCTTTAAACAGCTGTCATGACTTCTTCCGCGTTCACCTGCATTCTGACTGTATCAGTCTCGGGACTGTACTTAACAGACATAACCTTCTCATTGTGAGGGACAGGAGCCACACTAACAGGATCTTGATGAGAACATCCAGGTTGTGGCTCTGGAGCAGCAGCAGCAGGATCTGCGACCTCAGGGTCGCGAACTCTAGTCGAATCAAAGAACTGGCATATCCTCGACTCGTTCAGGAATGGTAGGACCGTCTTGAACTCCTTCCTGAAGTTTTCGTTCAGCCATGCATACAGAAAGGGATTGTAGCAGGTTGAACTCATGGCCACGGCGTGTGACAGGAAAAAGAACCCATTCAGGTAGGCCCACGTGCTGGCTGGGATGTAAAAATCCACAACCAGGTTGTGGACATTAAGTGGCAGCCAAGAGAAGCCAAAGATCAAGACCATAGAAATCAGCATTCGGTTGAGGCGTCTCGTTCTCTCCCATTCCATCTCCATTTTTCGTTGGGAATTACTTCCGGGTTTACTCCGAGCACGATCTCGCAACTTACAGCAGACCCGGACGTAACAAAATGTGATGATGACGAACGGGATGACGAATTGCATTATTGAGGTTGTGAAGCCGAATGCCTTTCTAAACGAGTCATGAGGCCAGCCCTCGTCGCAATAGGGCCTGCCATCCCTGGCGGGCACCAGATCCATAAAGATTCCATACGGTAAAGTAAGGAACCCAGCTGCCACCCAGATGAACACGACAATCAGCAAGCTGTACTTTACTTGAAGACGAGGTTTGAAAGGGTGGATGATCACAAAAAAGCGATCGATGGCTATGGACATGAGTGTGAATGCAGATATGTAGACGCTAACCCCTTGAGCATAGGGGACAAGATGACACAGTACGTCCCCAAAGACCCATTCATGCATAAATAGATACAGAGGGGTGAATGGGACAGCGAATGTACACAAAAGTATATCTGACAACGCTAAGTTAGCAATGAAGATATTGGTGACTGTGTGCATTGCTTTGTTTCGAAATACGACGTAACACACCAGGACGTTTCCGCAAATGCCTGTGACGAAGATAGTTATGTACAGACAATAGAAAAAAGCTTTGATGGCAGGGATACTTGTTATCACATCTGGTGGAGGCACGGATTCTCGCACAGCAGTGAAGTTTGACAATGGATCTATTCCGCTCATGTTGAAGTGCTTATCGGAAAAGTTTCCTGCCCGAACCAGAGTCGCTAATGCTATATAGTGGTCAATGTGAAGACCGTTAGCCATTACAATGAACACCTTAATAGGAAGAAAGTTTTCCGTATGAATAAGTGTCTTAGTTTATTGACGTTTGTTTGGGAGGCATTGTGTTTCATAGAACGGTAAGTCATGTTTTGTTTTGCTGATGGCGTTAGTACAGTATTATCTTGAGAGAAGGAATCATAAGAATCAATTGGATCAATGTTTTGTTTCGATTAAATGATCCGAATGGAAGATGCTGAAGAGAATACACGTGGTTGTTATAACTGCAAAATTTACAGAATGCGATGAGTTGAGCAATGGGATTTCCCTTGAAACGGACCTGAAAAGAAAACAGAAATTAGACAATTTAAATTGTAACATTGAAAAAGTCAGTTTTTAGAAAACGAGTTTAAAGGGAAAATAATCGAAATCCAATTTATTTTAGAATTAAGTGTCGATACTCAATTAGTTCTTTCATACAGCAACCGATGTGAAGGGAATCGCAGGGAAAATGTAATTCTACTGTAATACATGTTAGTTGACCAAATATATGATTTGATAACATTATAAAATTGCATAATCAACAGAATATATTGAATTTTTTCTTAATATTGTAGGAATTTTTTTTTTATTCAATTATTAACACATTGAAGACTGTAAAAGTTAAATAGAATAAATAGATTACACAACAAATGTTTGGTTTAAAAGTTTTCTTGAGACCAAATTCACAATATTGGCTACATTTTAATGCATAAAAACTTCAAATTTATAAAAACTAATTTATATACTGTCCCAGCCTTAATAGAGGGAGATTTTTGCCATAAAATTTCACTAAATTGTAGATGCTTGATATCGAGATCTTATGTACCCAAATAGTAGTGGTAATGAGCCTTTTTAGTGGTAATGAGTGTTAGAATTCGAATTTTTCAGGTTGTATATGGAATTAATTGGAATAATTAGAATTTAATACTATAAAAAAGTATATGGTTAAGATGTAGAAAAGATTTTATTAGATACGATAATGTTACATTAAAAATTGACACAATGAGACCAAAACTTAAAAAAGTCGAAAATAGAGTTTCAGAATAAAATAGTTTCTGCTAACTCTTCCACCATCTGCTTTTGGTATTTAAAGTAAATGAAACACATTTCAAGTATTCGGAGAGTGAATAAAATAATTCGAAAGTGAAATATAAAATCCTCTATGGAGGACCATTAATTTTATTACTGTAAGTTTGAAACAGGAATGACATCTCTTTCTTAATGGAATTGGTTCCGCAAGCCAATCACTCTTGCGTAAAGAGCTGAGATAAGTCTACTAAGTCAGGGAATTGAAATGCATTTCGTAAGAACTATTCTATTTTTTACGATAAAAATAGAGATCGCATTGAATTTTTTTCTCGTTTAAAGTGGTCTAGTTTCTAGAAAGAACCAAATATAAAAACTGATAAAAGATTTTTTTTTAATAATTGATAACATTGACACAAACTATAATTTAATTTTGATAAATAGAATGTTTTGCAATTCTTCTGGTTTCTAAGAGTTATGCTAAACAGGATAGCTTACAGACATTTTGATTTCAGAACTTTGGTCTACTTAAAATATTACAAAATTTATCTAACAATTTGTATATTTGGGATATATTGGTTTCAGAATCGGATATGTTAACTGAAAAGGTAATGTTTATTTACCTTTTAAGGTATTAATGTGGATTTTTCGATACTGCAGGGTGTGGTTAGAGCTTTAGTCTCGCATGCCAAGATGCAGGGTTTGAATCCTGGGTTAGGTATGAATGTTCGTTGTGGTTCGGAATTCACCTTAAGCTTAAGTCGTCAAATATCTACCTGATTAGTAGTTATTGTGAACAAAATAGATCGTCGAGAGTTCAAAACAGCTGAACAACCAATAAAACAGTAAATGTTTAATAATTTTCTCCGATGTAATGGAAAAGAATTTCTCAAGTATAATTCATCATTGAATTATTAAAGAAAACATCTGATTTAAAGTAGTTGAACACTTGACAACTCAATTATGGTCCAAAGTTTGTTAAAAGAAAATACATATCAATCTAAAATCTTGAAGTAATACTACCTAAAATAAATATACTTTTACACATAAAAAATCTTTGTAGTTAGAAGTTTCATAGACATATTTCAAATAAGGAGTAGGTTTTGATAATAGATGTGTAGATATTACGGTACTTTATAAGTTATTCCAATAGAAAAAATACTGCTTGTAATAGTTTATTCAAAGTTTAAACCTTCTTTACTACGAAATAAGATCCCCAAATTCAATCACTTTTCACTGCTTCAGTGAATAGAATAAGAAGAAATACCCACTAAGCTACAAAACTCTTCAATATTGGTTTATTCAATGTTTCTAGGAGAAAAGCAACGTTTACGATGGGAGCTTTTTAGAATTTACACGGAAAATGGGCGTCTATCTTATCACAATTTACTACAAAAGACAGTGATAGTTGGTTAGATTTTCCTATCTAGCAATATTTTGTTACTTAATTTTTTTAACTTTAATCCCTTTTTGGTATCATTTATTGTTCGGTAATTATGTGTTTTAGAATTATTGTATATAGTTTTCTGCATATGTATTTAGTTACTATAATACTCTAATGTAACATTCGTTAATGTTAAAGGAATATATAACTCCAATACGATGATTTTTTTAGGCATTATAAGAATATTTCTTATATGACATGAATTAAAAAATATGTTTAAATAAGAATTTACCGGCAGGGATATTCTATATAACTAAGTTATTACTTTTCTTCTATATATGTTATAAGGTGCCATATGTGATAAAAGCCATTTATTTTAGTTAGTTACAAAAGTATATTAAACAGTAAATGAACTTTTAACATTTTAACACATTTAATGACTTAATGTAAAGTTTTTTTTTTACCTCTGTGCTAAGTTTTTAACAGTATATGGAAGTATAGAGATTTAACAATAAGAATAGTCTGATGAATTTGTATAAAATAAGCAAAGAAGGTATGTTTTGACGTTACAAATTTTATGGTTTGAATTTTTTTTAGTCTGTTGACATTTATGGAATAATTTTTGTATTACTTCAAAATCATTCGAGAATAGCGAAAGTTAGTTTTTAGAAAGAAAGTTGATCTCAACATACTTGTTGTGCAAGAATTTTACTGCTTAAATGTCTTTCTAAAGTACAATACAGTCTAGGAAAATAATTCAGACTCTCCCCAACCCTTCCTTCTCCATTAATAGGACCATCAAACTGTAACCTACAAGATCAGGATTTCAATTAATTTTCTCTTTAAGTTCGCTTAGAAAACACTTAACAAAATCAGTATATTTTTGTTCAAAAACCACTTTGTTTAACCGGTTTAACCGTTATGAAAGGATCATGAGATTGAGATCCTATTTTTAGAAGAAAAATAAGCTTCGCGGAATTCATATTTTTCAAAATAACATAGAAGGGATAGTATAAAAGATAGTTTTTAGTATTCTAAATGGCAAGAGCTCCTCCTTATATGTTGCTAAAATGAATCATTAAATTAAAATAAACTCTTGGAAGATATTTACTTTAAAAATATAGTAAAATAACTAAACAAAATATAGCACCGCAAAGAAAAATAACACAAAAGGGATAAATACAACCCAAGTAAATTAGGCATTTTTACTTAAAAGGTCATTGAATATATTAAAAATAAATTACTTTTTTTTCATTAAGTAGTGTTAAAATTAGAAAAAGTAGAATTAAGCCTCATAATAAAATAAAATAAAATGGTATTTTTTTTTCTTTAATTTTTGTAGAACACTTTCACAGATCTCATGGACAGACATTTTTTAATCATTGATATTTACGATTATAGGTCACACGCATGTTTAAATTTACTTTTTGAATAAAAGATATTTTGATAAATAAAAATATTTTTTTGTAAAAACTATGTATTATTTCCTACTTAACCATTTATTTTTTAAAGTTTAGCTACCTATTAGTTGAAGAATTAATTCAGGCAATGGTATTTTCCAACAATTAGTGAGGTTTTTACTCATTGATATTTACGATTATAGGTCACACGCATGTTTAAATTTACTTTTTGAATATAATATATTTTAATAAATAAAAATATTTTTTTGTAAAAACTATGTATTATTTCCTACTTTACCATTTATTTCTTAAAATTTAGCTACCTATTAGTTGAAGAATTAATTCAGGCAATGGTATTTTCCAACAATTAGTGAGGGTTTTACTCATTTATATTTACCATTATAGGTCACAAGCATGTTTAAATTTACTTTTTGAATATAATATATTTTGATAAATAAAAATATTTTTTTGTAAAAACTATGTATTATTTCCTACTTTACCATTTATTTCTTAAAATTTAGCTACCTATTAGTTGAAAAATTAATTCAGGCAATGGTATTTTCCAACAATTAGTGAGGTTTTTAATCATTGATATTTACTATTATAGGTCACACGCATGTTTAAATTTACTTTTTGAATATAATATATTTTGATAAATAAAAATATTTTTTTGTAAAAACTGTATTATTTCCTACTTTACCATTTATTTCTTAAAATTTAGCTACCTATTAGTTGAAGAATTAATTCCGGCAATGGTATTTTCCAACAATTAGTGAGGTTTTTACTCATATATATTTACCATTATAGAGCACACGCATGTTTAAATTTACTTTTTGAACTAAGATATTTTGATAACGAAATATATTTTTTTTGTAAAAAATATACTTTATTTTCTACTTTACCACTTATTTCTTAAAACTTAGCTACCGATTAGTTGAAAAATTAATTCAGGCAATAGTATTTTCCAACAATTAGCGAGGTTTTATTTCTTTATAAAATTAATAACAAGTCGTTTACAAGATATGTTTTTAATTATTCTTGTTTGTAGCTTCCATTTCATACTAATACACAATAATAATTTTTTACTTTCAATTACCCACAAGTTAACATAAATTAATGAAAGTGTTGTTTTCGGTTTCTTTTGTATTTCGTCACGTTTTGGAACATTGTGACTTCAAAAAAGGGTCTAAAAAATTGTGTCTGTGTGTATGTAGTCAGCATAACTCCCGAACAAATTAACCTACAATGTTTAAATTTGGTGTACGGGTTAGTGGTGGCCATGGGACCTGTAATTAAGGTTTTCGTCAATATTTTTCATGCGCGTAAGATAACAACCATAAAAAAAAATTATGTTTTTCTGTAATTGTTAAAAACATTCTCAAATATTAAAAAAAAAAAAAAAAAAAAAAAAAAAAAGCCTTTCATATATAAAACAAAAGTGTAAAAAAAAAAAAAAAAATACTGTTTAAAAATTACTTGTCTATATTAGGGTACTTCAAACTGTCTTAAACGACGTGCAAAAACACAATTAATTAATGCTTTATTCAGTTCCCAAACTTTATCGGTATAGAATTCCAAAACCTCATAAAGAGCACTCGGTTTCATAACATTTCTACAACGATGAAAATATATTACCCCTCCCCCCCAAAAAAAAAAAGAAAATGCATTGCTATCTGGTTGTATTCCAACATGTTTAAAGATCAAGCAGTGCTATTGATGAAAGAATTGTAGCCATCTAATTACCTTACGGTCCGTTTTCGGTCAATTGTTTTTATATTGGTTTTTATAATAATAAATTTTTCCTAACTATATGATAATTGATGCATGATAATAGATGCATGTTAATTAATTATTATTCAAAATAATTAAGAGTTATAATTTTGCTGAAAACTAGAAATCATAAATTTAAAATTGTTTGGTTCTCAAGATGATCGTACATAAAGCTTTTGCGTGTGATTATTAAAGCTTAGTTGTTGAAGTGACGTAAAACCATAAATCGAATTAGAATCCCAGACCATTCTCTTTGTTAGTTGTTTATGAATTACCTACCTATTCAAATTTTATTTGTAAAAAGAAAAAGCAAAGTGCATACTAAAAATCAGGTACAGAACTCGTAAAATGGGGAGGGGGTCTAAGTATTTGCAATTGACTGGTTTTTATTAAACAAAATTTAATTTCTATTGTTTCTCTCAAATTGATGTATTTACATAAAATCTCAGTGGCATTATTAAGTCATTAAATCCACGTTTTTACCATGGTTGAAAGGCATTTCCCCCTTAATCCTTGCAGCGAGACTTATACCATTAGCACAGCCATCAATTGAAGTCTGGGATAAAATTTATGCAAGGGCACTTCCGAGGAGGGTAAGGGATATGTTAATGTATTTAAAGTCAATGTAAGTTCGAAGGTGACAATTGCTTTAATTCTACTAGAGGATGAGAGACAGTGCTTGATTCTTTAAATTTATAGTTGATGGATTATTTCTTAAACATTACCATTAGTGACTGGATTGTGTGACTAAACATTGAATAATCTCACTAGTTATGCAATGCATCAATATATCAGAGAAAGATGTTCGATTTTCTGTTTGAGACAGGATGTTATCTTCTGAACTAATTATAAGACAGTTTCTACTTACTATCTTTTTTTTTTTCATTTGAACATAATTTTTTTTAAAGATATAATATTAAAAACTTCGTTCCAAGTAAACTAATTTAGAAAAGAAATTGAACTTTCTTGGAAATGATCATTTTACCTCTCTTCCGATGGTAATAGTGCAAGGTTGAACGACAATTATATTTGAAACTAGACACCATATATTACAAACATAGGACGATCGTTATATTTTCATGATGTTCAAGCGAAATTTCATTGGAAAAAAACTTGAGGAAATGGAAATCAAATCAATTTAATGCGCATGAAAAAAGCAAATAATATAAAATTAACATGTGATTTTTTTAAAAATAATAATGTAATCATTTGCAAAGTGATATTAACAGCGCGTCAAATCGGGCGCTTTTTAGAATCGCAATTGCAATTTTCAATATATATATATATATATATATATATATATATATATATATATATATATATATATATATATATATATATATATATATATATATATATATATATATATATATATATATATATATATATATATATATATATGTTATTTTTTGTGCATTCAAATTTTAAAATGATACTTTCAACCATGCAAACAAAACATAATTTTGGGAGTCTTAATTGTTTCTGTTTCAAGGTACAAATATTTAATGAGAATTTCCAAATTCTTAGGCTGAAAAAACTTTTTCTATATATTAATATGAAATTATTTTATTTCCATCATTTATTGTAAATTATGTTCAATATCAAACTAAAACGTACAGAAACATAGTAATAAACATTGATACTAGATTATTAAATAAGAAGGTTATTTTATTGGTTGCTTTTGCTTTGTTAGTTTGAATTATAATTGATTTCATTGACAGTCTAGTCATATAATTCCATTTTTCTAAAACAATGGTTCGATAAAACTTCAATATTTATACCGAATGTTTGGAAATTGTGTTTCCTTGTTTCCTAAGAAAAATAATATTGGCTTTAAAAATGTCTCTAGATTCACCTTTTGTCAGGAATAGAATTAAAACCTAAGATATTTTTTTAAAAACTTTTATACTAATAAGCATTTTGTTGCTATTTTAAAGCATTCAGCTTTATGAAAACGGGTAAGAGAGCCTAGAATTTTCATTCAATTTTTATAAAAATGACTATTTCAGATTAAAGAGTTTATAATCAGCTTAAAAAGTTAATATCTCTAGCATAATTACAAAAACTTTGTTAGAAGTTGTTAATGAGTTTTCGACGATCAAAAACGATTCCTTCTTTACTAGAAGAAATAAAATTTAAATGACACCGTATGATATGCATGTAATTAATTGGGAATTGTTCTGTATTATCGGTGTATCATAAAAAGTTCATATTTACAGTGTTATATAATTGTATAAAATATTTTTTAAAAAATCCATTCATTCTAAGTTGCATAAGAGAAATTGGCATTGATATCTAAAAGGATTTTTGCAGGTTCATTGGATCCTATTTATGTAAATTCACCATATAACTATTGAGTTTATTTACTTTAAACATCAATGATAATTTTGATGTTTTGGTTGGTTTGTACGCTTATAGACCTATTTTTATGCACAATAACGACTAATCAGGCTGGAACCTACAGCCTAACATGTATTATGAACCACAACGACCATCTATGCCTAACCCGGGATTCGAACCCGGCATCTTTGGCAAGCGTGGCCAGAGCTCTAATCACGCAGCCATCAGATGGACATTTTTAAGTTTTATTTCAGATAGGAAGGAAAGAAAGTCCTATTGCACAAAGAAAACTTGACTTGAAATTAAAAAACAAATTCATAGTTTAATGCCACAGAACAATTATTAAACTGTAATTATTCGAATTTATTCACTTTCTTTATATCACGATTAGTACAGAATGTTTTATTGAAGATTCGAACATATTCTAGATAATGTTAATGTGTGGCTTCAAAATAAGAATATGTATAATACAGATTGTACGCACCCGTTGTGGATTACAGTAAATTGAAAAGGAATTCAATTTAGAATTACACAAAAAAATATTTGAACAAGAGAAATAGGTTTTTGTAGGACTATTCATTTTAAATGATTCAGTAAATTGAAGATACGTCCTGAATGAAGAAAACTGTTCTGAAAGATTTCCATCCTTTTATAGGATGAAACTTCGATTAAGGAAATCCGCAAATGTGGTATAATATCTTGCTCAATTCTAAAACTTCAACTACGATATTCTGAAACTTCTAGAAATGTTTATTTCAGTTGGAGTGAAAATATGACGAAAGAGTAAAGCGGACAAATTTTTTTTTTTTTTTTTTTTTTTTTTTAATTTTATTGAGCTTATGTCATAAATTTATAAATTCTCTCCTCCCCACCCTATATTGTTTTTCCAGGATTTTTTTTTCCTTACAGTACTATTTGAAGATTTTGTTCATCTGTAAAATAAAAGCTGGCATTTAAACAAACATTCATGTACACATAGATTAAGATAATTGTCTAATGGATTAAAGTTTTTTTTTTAATCTTTTGTGTGTATGGTTGTTAAAATATTTTTTATTTTATTACCATGTGTTGGTTCCAATGTGTGAGGTTTTCAGGATTGTATTTAAACAGATATTAACCTTCAAGATTTTGCTTTGTTTCTCGTTTCTTTTCGGTACCGAGCAGTCAAGTTGTGTCTGCAGTCCCCACAGTTTTCATCAGAAGCCTACCACTCTTTTATTATAGAATGCATCAACCACTTGTTTTCCATAAGTAATTTTTAAACGTTACTATTTTGTTTGGTATTTTTATACCGATTATTGTGGTTTCATTTACTTATATTATATTTTTGTTTAGTTCATTTGTATTGTTTTGTTTTTATATTATTAAGTATTTTGCAATTTTATCTGAGAAGTGTAATTATTTAAAATTGGGCTTTTCTTGTTTACGCAAACTTTTGCTTAATGTAACTGTTCATAAACTTACTGGTCCACCAGTTGGCTGTGGTGTTAGCCCTCTGGCATCGCATGCTAAAGGTGCCGGGTTCGACACCTGGGCTTGGCATGTATGTTCTTTGTGGTTCGGTATCTACGTTAAGTTGTAGTTACCGGCCTTATTAGCCGTCATTGTGCATATAAATAGGTTGTTGAGCTTACAAACCAACCATAAAATTACCGTGCCACACGCACACATCACCTCCTCAACCATATTCTTAGTTACCCTCTTCCCAAACTAAAATAAAGCCCATTCACCCTCAACCAAAAAACAAATAGAAAGGCATTCACCTATCGATTTAGCGTTATGGATTAATTACGAAGAGCAGACTTCTAAGCTTTATAAATGGACAGGATAACTAGACGATCGAAAGGCAATATCATACAGATTACATTTCAAATGAAGGAGCTTTAACTCTCAAGAGTAATTAACTCGGCTCTCAACAATCCATTTGCATTTTAAACTTGAAAGCTGCGTTTCGTCTCCTCTTGAAACACTTCATTTCTCCAACGCCAATATCATTCTGGATGAGTGATCATTCAGTAATTAATCAATCAGTGCTAAAGAGTTCTAATGCATGGATTTATGGAACTGGTTAATCTAATGAGAGTGTTTTATCCATTTTATCAGTGATTTATGTGTATGGTATCTGGTTGAAGGCTCCCATATTGTAAAGCGGTACAATACATGTAAGAATAGTTGCGATTTTTGAAAATCATATCTGGCTCTTGAATTTTTTTTATAAAACATAAATTAGGTGATTGGAAGCAGTTAGTTTAAAATGAAATCAAGATATGCACAAAACTGCATAAGTCACTTGTTTTAGTGTTTCTTTTCCTGAATATTGGTAAATTTATAAACATCATTGAAGGAAAAAAAATTATAACTTGTTTACACTTAGTGATGATGTAAATTCCAAAATATTAAAGCATATGAATAAAATTAGAAATTATAGCAAAATTTAAAGAAGCATATTTTTATAGGAGGTGAATGAAAGAGTAATTAAAATTAAAATAATAATCTTTAATAATCTTTTCAAATAAAATAAATAATCTTTAATCATCATTGTATCGACAATCTGATTGGAATCTTGAATTTTCAATTTAAAGACATTAATTCGAAGTTTAATAAATTAGTTAACTTTTTTTTAAATAAATTTTGTGATGGCTATATTTAATTCGGTCTTAAACTGCTTCATTTTGAAGTATTTTTTTAAGCCATAATCTGTATAGCCACCAAAGTTTACCGACTGCCAATCAAGAAAGCAGCTTTTAAGTAAAGAATGTGATTAAAAAGAAATTTTGAGGGATTAAAAAGAAATCTGACATTTTGAAGAGAGTTAATTAGGATTTCAACACTTTTTGGACAAGATCACATTTCTAATCTGCCAGTAGGATATTAAAATTTTTAAGTTGATGTCTCTATAACAATTATCAAATGTATTGTTTCTTCTATACCAATGGAAATATTAATTAAGAAATATTGCTACGCGATATTATCTCAAAATTTGGAATCATAAGAGTTCTTAAATTTATAAATTACACTAAATTATTTGTAAATTAGTTTTAAATTTGTGAAACTATTAATTAAGCATGTGATAAAGAACCATATTAATTTCTTCTGAGAAAGAGAGAATATCTAGATATTTAAATTTAAATATTACTCATGCAGCATACATGCAACATTCAACTTTGTATCAAAAGTCATATGGAATTTTCATTTGTTATTCTCGCATCTAATACAAATCACTGTGGTTTTTCTATATTACCTAATATGATATGAATGTTAGTTTTACGAACAGTATAATTCGTAATTTGTAAATTGTTCCCTAATAAGGCTACGAGCAATAACGTGTACACAACACAATTTTTTTTTCTCCTTGTCATTTATGGTCTGTGAGTTTGGTTCGAAGCAAATAATAGATTAAAAAATTTCTTCAGAAAAAGTGAATTTTTAACTAAAGATGAATGCTTTATCTACGAATTCTTATATAGATATTTTTAAATTTTCTATATTTATTTTTTAATCTGTTTAGAGTAAGTATATCAGTTAGTCGATAACTTCTAATGACAATAACTCAGCAACCTTTTTGAGGATTTGAATAATGATTGGAACTCAGCTAGTCATGACCAAAAAAAAATGTTTTTTTTAAAGTTATTGAGAAACAAAATTTACAAAAACTAATTATTTGCGAAATTTTAGAAGTATATTTTAAAAGTAATTTTTCAAAAATATAAATTTCTCACTAATTTTTTTAATTTAATTACTTTACAGCTATTGTTTCAAAATAATATTTTTCATATTTATGAATTACCATCTTAAGAATTTTATATATTTAAGCACTCGAGGAATTTTTAACGAGCTTTAAATTAAATCAGCATGTATAGGTATCATGTTTATATGCATTATATTATACAGTTTATAGCTGACTTTTTAAGAACATTCGTACAAAATTATTGCAATAAGTTCAGTTCTTAACTGAGTGATATTTTTTGATTTACTCTCCCGTATATTTTCAATTAAAAGAATAAGATAATTTATTATCTTATGTTTTAAGCTATTAAAGATAAACATGTGACTTGTTAAATTAAAATTAAACATATCATTCTATCTAAAATTCCAATGTATTACAAAAAGGGTTTAATTTTTAGTTATTTATCATTTAAATAAGGAGAAACAGTATTTATGACATGATTACACTCTCAGATATTTATTAAAATGATAGTTGGGTTTTACTTAATATTTTAACATAATACCATAAGTTTCCGCAGTTTCAAAATGTAAGCGGATATTAATTAACAAATTTAAATGAATTTTGAAGTAAAAAACATTTAGAAAAGATAGGTGAATATTTATAGTTCTTGGAAATCCTTTAATTAATAATTATCATCCTTGGAAAAAAATCAAGATGTATTCTAGCGTGAAACTTACTGAAGTCAACTAAATTTATTTTGATTTATTTTTATAAATTAATCTTCGATAAATTATAGAGAATTTTATCTTTAACCATATTTTATAAAAGGAGTTCTTGGTAATAGATAATTAATAATATAAAATAACTTGGGAGTTTTCAAAAATATTTCGTATCTTAATGCATTTCTGAATTTATTATGTGAGTTGGAAAAAAGCTGAAAGAAACTGTATGAAATGGCTTGATGTTGAGAAACTAATCGCTGAGGTCCTATTACATTTGATCATCCAACGATGACTCTCATCATTTAAGCTACATGCATGAAAGCGTCTTGCTGTATTTGAGAGAGTCTCAACAAATTAGAAGCAAACAGAGAGTGTTAGGTGCAGATCGTGTTTTCTGAGTGTCGATTCAGTAGTGAATTTTCTTTTTATTTTTCCTTTATGAAAATTGAGTATTTTTAGCAGTGATTCCTTTAATAGAACCCGGTAAAAAGACTTACGCCTGCCTTGCCAATTTCTTTGAAGTAAGTTACTATTAAAAAAGTCATATGTGATAAATTTTTATTTTTTATTTTTTTTAAATTATACATGCTGGGTTAACGAAAACATTTTTGCTAATGCCGCTTCGACGCCTTGCTTCAGTTATTTCATTATTTTCAATTATTTTCATTCGACGACTTACTTCAGTTAATTTGATTAGTTTTAATAAATTCTTTTCTTTAAGTCTAATATCAGAAGGAAGACATATGTTGTATCGAATTTAATATAACATATATTATAATTGTAGTACAGTACGCAAAAAAAAAAAAAAATCCGAACGATGGCTATATCTTCGGTTCTAATTATCGTAGAATCTTGCGGTTTGCACCAAAATGTTTTATTTAAGATTTTCTATATAACTCTTACGCAAAATTTGTTTCTTAGGGGACTGTATACTAAGTAAATTTAACTCTATCTTAAAAAATTTCAATACGAACCTCTATTTTTTATGTTTTAATTTAGAGTACCTCGTTTACCCTAAATATCAAATTTCATTTCATTATTTTAAAAAACACGTCACTTATGAGCGAAAATGTTTTGGAAGATCTTGAGGGTAAATTTCTTTATCATGGGGAAGAATCGAACATTTTGCATGCTTCAAGACATAATCTATTACTCGGTCCCTTATAGAGAGCTTTTTTACTCTTTTGCTAAAATATTGAGAACCAAAAGTCAAAATGGAATGAAAAAAATTCTGAAGGTGTTATCGACCATGGTAATTCTAATGGAAGCAAAAAGATTAGATGTTTCTATTTAAAAAAATTTAAGTCTTGTTTTATTAATTAATAATTAATTATTAAAAACCTGTTTAATACAAAAGTTTCATGTAATTTATATTTGGCCTTAATCAAACTCTCCTTTCAAATAAAAATTGCTGTAATATATTAACACTATAAGAATTTATGACCGAAAAAAAAATTGTCTTTTTAATATTAATTTATAATTTTTTTACATCATTTAAATTACTAACCTCTCATTGGAAACTTATGAAATTTGGTTCTAATTTAGACGTTTTTTAAGATTCTAAATCTAAATATGGTATAATATTATGGGGTTGCCATTGAACTTTTTAGAGTTTGGTTTAGTTTTAATATGTAGATGACCCCTCATAATTAAAAAAAAAATATTCACAATTAATAAAGACCTTCCACAATTTGCAATGATACTTGACTTTTGTTATTTCATCAATTAGAATACAAGATATAGCCATTGTTCGTATTTTTTTTTTTTTTTTTTAAATTTTTTTTTGCTTACTGTACCAAACAGTAGGCACGTGAAGATATATACAGATTCACTTTTGAGAAAGGGATTTCGAAAAAACATAACTGTGAAACATACAATAAGAGACAAGTGGTATGTTGAATAGACAGGTTTGGAATTTTAAATTAGTTACAGTATTGAAATGTGATAACAAATTGTTGTAAAATCTGAATAAAAAGAATAAGTTTATAGTTCCTCTCATGTAAAAGGAACCTAGGATCCCTTTATTGAACATTACAATCCAAACGGCTACTTTCAGACTGAATGCAATGTAAGACACACAAACGAGTTTTCAGTACCCCAAATTCGCCAGTTTTGTTTATTGACATATCCCCTCAAATGAAAATGGACCTAAGAGGTAATTCATATGCAGCCTTCATAAAATTTACTCCAATCAATCAATTTTGAAAATACGTGTATTTAAAATTCCATGCATGTCTATCCAACATAGCACTTATGTCTTCTGTTTCACAGTTATGTTATTTTAAAGTTAAGAATTCCTTTCCAAAAGACTTTGTATATAAACTTGATTTTGATACAAGATGCACAATTTTTACATAATACTTAGAAGCATCAATTGGTATAGTGATGTATAATAACTGAAATAACTTTTTTATTGAAAGCATGAAGGGGCTTTTTGAAATGAAGTTAAGAATTCTAAAAAACAGACATCGCAAGTGAGGAGTCTTAATGTGAGTATTTTGCATGCGTTCTATAAACATTGTGGAATGGAAATAAATTTATATGAATACTCATTTACCACACACACCTCTATTTTAGATCATTTGTCAACCATTATTTAATAAGCATCGATTAATTATTAGACGACTAATACTAATGCTATAGAAAGTAGACTTCCTACCGTTAATATACAGGGTGTTTCAAAACTCGCACACATCAACCTTTGTGGTTGAGTTTTAAAGACAGATGAATTATGTACAAATACCGAATAAAGGACAAAAAAGGTTGAACGATTATCTTTATTGTCAGGTGTCAGACATGGTCAAATCACAGTAAATGTTCAAAATGATGTCCGTTTTCCTGGACACACAATCTAACTCTTTTTACTAGATTAGTCGACACTTTACGAAGTGTGTGAGAAGTGTTGTTGTTGTTGTGTGAGAAGTAATGCCCGATATTGCATGAAGGATGTTACTCTTAAGCTCATCAAGCGTATGGGATTACTGCTGCAGACGACATGTTTCAGAAATCCCCAAAAGAAAAAATCCGGAATTGACAAGTTCAGTGAATTCCGGGTCCGGTGAAGTCCGGGCCGTTCCCAGCTACGTTCTCCTTATGATGGAGCCCCTTCTGCCATATAGTGACAGAAATCTCAATCACCCCTTTTGGTTTTTAAGCAACAAGAATTACCATGTAGATGTGCGCGAGTTGTGAAACACCTTGTAGTTTATATTATGTATATTAGCATGGGTTAGGTTGACTAAGAAAATAATGCTTTGATAATTTTATCTCCTTATTTTATAAAAACTAAAAATACTTTATGGTACTGCTTAACTGTTGCGAATAAACTGAATACAGCAATTTATGGTTAAAAAGGATAAAGAATATTTTTAATAGTATTTGAGAGAAATTAAGTACGGTTAAAGATAAGTATTTCGTAATTGCATTAAATACTTAGCAGAGAAATGAATTATATATAAAATACAATTTCTTACTAAAAGGTTTAAAACTTAGTCAGTAAAATTTAAATTTTTTCTTAATAAAATTTTTCTTTCTCAGAAATTAACATTTACAAATATTTACATATATTTAACTACAAAACTTCATATATGAAAGTAATTATAAGTATGCATTTTAATCTCTTTTTCATTTCAATACCATGTTTCTTCTTTTATGGCAATAAGCAATTGAACGTTATTATAAAATATATAGCACAAATCACTACAATCAAATACACGGTAAAAGACATAATAAATGGATGAGAGGCCAGTCTTAATTGAATAAAGTAATAACACTCTAAAAAAAAAATCTAGACTCTTGACAAGTCACCTGAGAAAACAATTGCACACACAAAAGGAATGCTTCCCAAAAAAGGAGATTATTGCAATACTCGGACTAGAGTACAGAGAGACGATTTCTGTTTGATCTAAATGATACACCGTCTCAGAAATATCTAATGAGGTGTCTTTTATCTAACCTTTTCATCAGGAAAGAACGAGTCAATACATAGTCCCATTTGACGACTTCTGTTGAAAAGGACTCGCAAAATCTACTCCTATACTTCTCTAGACAAAACTAATCTTGAAATAAACATTTCCCAAGAAATGAAAAGAAAATGAATTATAGAGAAATGCCTCATATCGTTCAGTTGACTTCAAAGTGTCTCTCTGGCCGTTTGTATATGGGTGGCAGCTTTTTTTTTTTTTTTTTGTTGTTGTTGTTTTTACTATTTTTATAAATGATTATTCACGATGGTGAATACTGCATAATATCTAGTATCAACTTTTAGCCTACATTACCTGAGTTTGCAGGCCTTTCTCTTATATGGTACGAAAATGACGTGGCAATGTATTTTATTATTTATAAATTATTATTATTTTACTCTTAGAGATATTCAATGAATATAATTTCGCTGTGCGCGTTTCTTTGATGGCTATTCAGTGAACGTATATAAAATTTGGATTTAACTCGTGTTGGTAATTACTTTTGGGTTTTCTAAAGGCTGATTTACAAGTTTGAGATCGCTAGTCATAGGGCGCCATCACCCACCTGATGGCTGTGAGGTTAGCATTTTGGCCTCGCATGTGAAAGGTTCCGGATACGAATTCAGGGTTAAGCATGGGTGTTCGTTGTGGTTCGGAATCCACACGTTAAGCAGTAGGTCCCGGCCTGATTAGCGATTTTTGTGTTTAAAAATAGATCTTTGAGCGTACAAACCAATCATATGACGTCAGGGTTAGCACCGTGTAAACGCGTTCTTCCAGTACCAGAAGAAGAAAGTTTGTCACGTCATAGCCTCTGGCTAGTTGTACCAGTAGAACCAATATTTTCTATTTGCTGTTGCATCAATTCCCATCATGTTATCAATTACGCTCTCCCGTGACCACGGACAGCCGCACTCAATGACTGGACTGTTCAGGCTGGCGCCGTGTAAACCAAAGCTGGCATTCCTACCAAAACTTGGCAGAGACCTTCCAACAAACTTACCAGTTGGCGTTTATGGCTGACATCGTGTAAATCAACCTTTACTGTACAGTACAGATAGAGATCAAAACGAAGCAGAATACATAAATTAAGAATAATTCTTATCAAACAAAATGTCTTGTCAGGAGCAATATAGACAATGAGAAGTTACAAAATTGTTCTTACCTTATTACTGCGGGAACAAAAGTAGTTTATCAAAGAAATAAGTTCCATCACGCATTGAAGACAGCACATTTTGTCACTGGGTTCAAAATTAAGTCATAGTCTAGGAATGTGCGGAACTACTTAGCTTTTAAACTTATTAGATTAAGTTTGTTTACGACGCAAAGCATTAGTTGTTCGCAGTAGATTTTTTCCCCCTTGTTTTAGATAATGAATGCATTTTTTTGTGTGCTGCAGAGCTTTTGCGTAGAAGCGAAACTTTATGATGATCATTAATCATCATTAATTTGTATCTAAATTACTTTTAATGCGTTAAAAGCGTAAATCATATTCCATTATGCTAGCAAACGATCAACTAAATAGAATCTTTTTAGTTGTAACGATGATTTTTTGCTAAACATTTTGAAACTGATCGGCGATTTTATCATTATCTAAGATTTTATTTTTTAATTGATATACATTACAATTGATTGCATTATTTGTATAGTTGATTTCTTAGAGAAAACTGCCTGATTATGTACTCAGAATTAAATTAGTTTTTACTGTAACTTTTAATGCTATATTATTTTATAAATTTGAATTCAAAAAGAAATTAATGAAAAAAAGCATCCAATTATCACAAGATAAACACAAAAATATGTTTACTTGCTAAATTAATTACATTTTCTGCCTAGTTACATTTGGATGGTTTTTTAATTGAGAACAATTTTTCCTTTTTATTTTAACATTATGTTATAATCAAAATCTTTCCGATGTCATAAAAAATACATCTAAATCATTCAGATAACATTTTAGTTTAACTTTAATAAATACCTTACATGGTTGTAATTATTGGAAATTGCAAACATTTAATGAATTAGGTAAAAGAGGTTTTTTTTATGTACTCGCCATCGTAAGCTTAAAATTATATCAAATATAGTAATTTCAAAATTGACCAATAAACTATTATCAAATAAAGTTTTGCAATTCTAAAAACAATAATATATGAGTCTATGTAAAAGATTAATAATATTTTTAATTGGAAGAAAGTGTTTTTGTTAATGTTTAACAGTCACAATAATAGTTAGTTTAATAGTTTAACAATAGTGGTTAGATGCATAGCATTTATAATAGAAATGAGCATTCCTCTTAAAAGTAACTTATTTTGACTCAATTTTGTCATACTGTGCTTTAAGATCAAATGAAAAAAGTAACAACAAGCTCTTTTTCTTTCCACTTAACAGAATTACTAATATAATTAGTAGTGGGCTGCCTGCGCATTAAAGATTGCTTAGAGGAATTACTTTTTTGGAAATGAATCAGAGTTACATACTTTAATCTATTTCTGAGAGTAATTTCTTTGGGTTTCCTCAACGTGCTTAAATTTAAGGCTTTCTATTTTCTACTGTGCGGCCATCTACTACATACTCCCACAATTTTGCAAAAAATTGAACTATTTCTTATTCTTTTATTTTCGACTTTTAAACAAGTAACAATGTGCAATTTTAAACAAACTACTCGTCATATGAGGAGTTCTTATCCTTTAAATTAGTATATCCTGAATACATTTTGGTCTTATAAAGAGAGAAGAATTCTATCGTTACAAAGAAACGCCAACCAGGAATAATACATAAGAATTAAAATTACTTATATGTTGCCCTTAAGAATGACTTAATATTTATTTTGATTGAATTTCACTTATAATATTGCCTGAGGAAACCGAATTTTCTGAAAAAACCTCTGAAACTTTATTTATGCTCGTGGTAAAAAAGATGATTACCAAACAGTACTGCGTGACTTTTTTTTTAATTTTAGATTTATTTAAAAATTTTTAATAAGGATACAAAATTAGATTGTATTCTTTTTTTTTTATCATTGTTTCGTTTAAACAGTGCTAGTTTTAATTTTATTTTGATGCACGCCAATGATCCCCAATGATCGATTGGACAAAAAGATTCTGAAACAAAAACTTATTTGAAAATAAATCATGTAAAGAATTTCTAGATTTGAATTTCTCAAAGGTAGAAGATTTATTTTTGTTAGAAAATAATTGGTTTTCACTATAAATTTTTTTTAATAAAAAAAAAATCTTTCACCTTTTCTGACATAAGGAAAGTAAAATGTCTTAAAATTTCAAAACATGTATCTTGAAAGCTAGTAAAACATTTGAAGAATATCAATCATGTCCATTTCTTAAAGAAATACTTTTTTTTAATGATATTTAAAACACTCATTAATTTTTTGAATGTGCAATCATGCATAAGAATTAAACTTAAAAAAAAAAAAATCATGAAATTAAACTTCTTATTCTTGAAACCAAAAGTGCACATAAAGACGCATTTTTATTTATACAACCAAATAACTATATAAAAAAATAAATATATTTAGTTTTATTACTACAATACATTCACTCAATTAGGAAAGAACGCAAACATAACAAATCTATAAAATGAAATAAAAAAATTCCACGCCCTTTAATCATTTTTCTTTCTTTTTCATGTTACCTTAGTTATTACTTGCTTACAAATTATAAAAAATGTAATTTATTCTACTAATTTGACGATAACTACTTTATAACTAATTACGTCAAATACAAATTGGAAGAAACAAAATAAATAATTTTAAGTTTTTCAGTGAAAAGAATGCTGTCAAATGTAAAAATTAAAATCTTGAACAACTGCAGTGAATTTTTTAACTTTCCCCAAGTGTATTTCAGATTTAATTAAATATTGACAAGATTATTTTTAAGATAAACTTCTTAGAAAATTTTCATAAAAAGTTCACGATGGTATAATTAAAATGAAATTTAATAATGCTTTAATATTAAACACACTTATCTTTTTTCCTCGTGTAATTTTTACGAAGATTTTTTATTATATTATGATATCACGATGAGGAGGTAAGTAGTGTTGTAAAAAGAAAATTCAAAGTAATACACTTAGTTGCTATTTTTTATTCATATTTTATTTTACGGAAAGTTAAACTAGTAAGTTTAAAAATATTTCTTTACTTTAACGAATAATTAAATATTTAAAAAAATACATTTGCTCAATTCTTCAGAATAATAAACTTATTTAATATAAAATTTGAATTAATAGCATTTTGATTACAGTAAGTTGTGGTCCTCTATATTTAGCTCCTTTAAATAGATTTTTTATTAACATCATCGTGCAAGATTATTATTTTTTATTAATGAACACTCACAATTTCATATTATTATTTTCAATCTGGTTGCAATGTATCATGTCAAGTTATCATTTTTATATGCGTATTGTTACATCTTCTCTTGTTTTGAAATACTGATTATTTTCATATATTTATTTTATAATACTATATTCAATATGTTTGACAGAATCATCTATCAAAGTTTAATATCTGAAAGGCAAAAATGCTTCTATTTACTTTTTACTCATTCTTTAGTAAATTTTTCCTTCAAGTAAGCAGAAAATTTATTTCATGACGACTTTGAAATCAAATACATTTTACATTTATGTTGGTTTTACATAACCAAATAAACAACAAAGTATACGGGGAACTAGGGATACTTGACCCAACTCCTTTTTCTCTGAATTGGGAAGGTTTTATAAGTTGGAGGTGGTATCACTTCTTGCTCTTCAGTTAGCTATAACTACAAATGACAGCTGAATCTTTGCATCCGTTTTTAAACTATAAGACAAATTAAATTTTCATGCTCCAAAAGTAATATCTTTGTGTTGTAAACGCTGATGTGAAAAGGGTTTTTAAAAGTAAGACTTTTTTTAAATTGTTTATTTTTGTGTGCATACTTTTAGCTTCAATTACACAGATAATAGAGTTTATCCACTTACTTTTAAATGGTTGCATTTTAGGGTTATGTAGTAAATGTACAATTAGGGATACTTGACCCAAGATATGGATACTATTCGAATGCATTTGGCAGGTTCTATTGATTTTTTTTACTCTTCTTACACCATTTTTTTAAATATGTAAGATGTTCAATTTATAAAAAGGTATTGTTACCGATGGATATTCTTGAAAGCTGTATGTAGTTGTCTACCATCGATGTTACATGCGTTAACCCTATTATAATTCCCTCCACATTATTTTCAAGAACTACAATCAAAAGGTGTATCAGTTTACTCACCTTTCTAAAAATGTTGTAATATTCAATACACAAATCCCCTTGAAGATACACACAAACCTGACTAAATTCAGGCTATTTCCCCCCCCCCCTGAGTTTTCAATGAAAAATGATAGAGTTAAAAATTTTGGGTTTTAATGTGAGTTTACATTTGCAGTTAAATAAATAGTTATTTTCTTATTCTTAAACTTGTATCAGAACATAAATAGCTTTCAAACTACTATTATTTTTAGCTTTCTTCAATAAAAAGTAAAAGTGGACACCATATTAACATTATGTTGCTAATAAAAATGAAAAGTATTGTCCTCATTGAACAAGTATAGAAAATTATTAACATTGAACTTATTAATGGGAGTTATGTTTTTATTATGCTAAATTATTGCATTCATAATTTAAAATTGTGTACTCCCAAATATGACTTGGATTAAGTATCCCTATACCTTGGGATACTTGACCCAATGCCTTTTTTCTCAGAATTGGGAAGGTTTTATAAAATGGAAGTGGTATTACTTTTTGCATTTCAGTTAGCTAACAACATGGTGAAAACAACAGCTGAATTCTTGCAACCGTTTTTAAACTATACGACAAATTAAATTTTCATGCTCCAAAAATAATATCTTTGTGTTGTAAACGCTGATGAAATTAAAAGTGAACACCATATTAACATTATGTGTCTTATAAGAATAAAGGGTATTGACCTCATTGAATAAGTATAGAAAAGTATTAACATTGGACTTATTAATAGGAATTATGTTATTATTATGCAAAAGTGTTGCATTTTTAATTTTAAATTGCACATTCCCAAATATATGACTTGGGTCAAGTATCCCTAAGGGGGGGGGGGTCAAGTATCCCTATACAATGGGATACTTGACCCAAGTTGAAGGTTTTTTATGTTTAATATTTTACCACCTTTACAATTAATACTTCAGAAAGGTATTCATAAGGTATTCAAAGGTATAAATATACATAATTTACTCACTCATAAGCAATGTAAAAAAAATCTAAACACCCAAAACTAAAAATTGTGTCAAGTATCCCTAGTTCCCCCTACTATTAAACCAGTTCAATTTAGTCGTAATATGATGACAAATGTATTTGTGTTTGAATAATTTTTTTTATCTCAATATGAGAAAATTCAAAGGTTTCGCTTTTAAGCAATCCTAGTATATATATTCCAATAACTCATTCTAGACCGGGAGGTTGCGGGTTCGAGTCCCGTGTTAGGCATGGGTGTTTGTAAATGTATGTTGGTTTGTTAAATGACGAAATGTTTCGGCGCATTATAGCCCTCGTGTTGCTGACGGCGCCAGATAATCTGAATACAACCAACCAATAACTCATATTGATTTGTAAGATTAAAAAAATATTTAGAAAATATTTAGTATAATAACTTATTATTTAATTTTTATTTTTAGATATGTGATTAAAGAGCTCATAATACTAAATAAATAGTTTCTATTTTTGATAAATAAACATAAAAAAACGTATTAGAACTTTTCCGCATTCTATTATTTGCAGCATTCATAACCAGTAAAATATTTACTAAAATAACTAAACCTGTGGAAACCCCTTAAAATTATTGTTGAAGAAATACAAACTAGAATGCATTCAGAAAACTCTCGTGAATTCAGAATAGGCATCTTTACCTCAATGAATAAATCAAATTATGGTATTTTCTTCCACAAATATAAATAAGTTTTTGTTACTAATGTACGTTGATTCTTATTTCATTTATCTTCAATGCATTATTAATGATTCGTTACAAAAGCCATTACTTATGACATTTGACTGCAAATTTCATTTTTAATATATATTTCAAAACGCATAATGAAATTTATATAATACAAATTGAAATTATATGCTACAAACCTCATATCCGGATAACATTTAGCTCTCCAGTTGTTAACTGGGAAAAGTTTATATTTTCTAATTTGCATTTCATGCATTGCAAAACAATTAAAACGCGTTTGTCTTGAGGATTCTAAGAATATACTTTATGGCTTTTAGTAATAGGTCACTCATTGCGTACATTACATACTTAAATCAACTTATAGCACAAGAGAAAATTTTCTTCAACATCTAACTCGCAATTATGTATGTAAAATTCATGTAAGTCTTTCTTCAACACCTTCAAAGTCAGATTTATAATATTCTCTTTCTAAACAGCGATTCCAACTCAGCATTAAAATGTGCACACATCGTGAAATTTATTATATAAATTAAAATTTTCTGCCACAAACCTTACATCGAGATAAATTTTGGTTTTCCTGTGAGTAACTGGGAAATGATTATATCTCCTAATATATAATTCATCCATTGCAAAATAACTGAAGTGCGTTTACCTTGCGGATTCTATGAATATATTTATGGCTTTTAGTGCTAAGTCACTCATGACATATTTAAATCAACTTATAACATAAGAGTAAATTTCCCTAACATTTAACGTACCATTATTTATGAAAAATTCCTAGCAGTCTTTCTTCAACACCTTTTAAGCCATATATATAATATTCCCTTTCTAAATAGCGCTTCCAACTCAGCGTTCAAATGTGTTCAAGTACTTCAATTTCATCCATTTAAGCGTTCATTTACTTCGGAAAGAACGGAATAAATGTTTCGTTTGATCTTCAAGTCTTTCTTGAACCTCTTTTCTTGTCGGATTTTATTCCATGCTGATTTTTCTTGACATCTTTTCAAAATCTGAACCTTAAAAAATACATTGGGAGAAAAAGGTCGCATGGAATTTGTTGGAATTCAACTTGGAAAATATTCAACTTCTAAAAAACCGACCTCTAAAAAAAACATCGAATATTCCTGTCTCGTGAGAATCCATTAACCAGATCGTAGACTGTCAAAAGAAGCTTCTTGAAAACTCCGGCCACTAGACATCATGTCGGATACGATGGTGTGTTTTATAATAGTAGAATAATATAGATTAATATTTAAGTTATTATTATTACTTTAGCTTAAAATCTAATAGGTATGTTTAAATTTATTTCATTTGTGCAACTAGCAGACATTAAATAACAAATTAACAAGAGCACAAACTCGTTAGTCGCACACTTCAGAAATTTTGATGGTCTATCCTACATTAGACACCTAACTTACATTAGACTACATAATGTTATGATCATGATTTTGTAAATTGTACTTAGTGTAGGTATTTAGTAACTTCTATTTCATTCAATCATTTTAGTTATAACTACTCTTTTATTAGTAAAAATTGAATCTTAAAAGGAAGTATACGAGCTCTTAAGAAGATGCAATAGTTAAGCTTTATTGGAGTTTACAAGAAAGTTGTGGACAGTTGCCAACGTATAAAAGTTTACTTGAGAATTAAACGGAGCTCAATTCAGTCAGTTATAGGCTTGAGTTGCAGCTGAGAATGAGGTTTGATTTTTCGAATAGCTATAAGCTTGCGTTTCGCTGTTGTTGAGTTGGTGACGACTCTAGGATTTGTGCAAGTCTTATAATGGGTAACTTCTAATGTGAAAAGAATCGTATAGGTCTTAGAAATATGTTAATGTAGTTATTTTTGAAATAATGGTGGTTTCAACATAGCTCTTAAAAGAAAATTCCTCTCACTATTTTTTCGAAGACTTGAATATTAAAATATAATTTAATGTATTCTCAACTTCAAACATTAAAAAATATATAATAATTACCTTTCTCCATTCAATGCAAACACTGCAAAGAAAATACTTTTTCCATTTTCATTCCTATTAATTGTATTTGGTTTAACATTTGTCGAACTTAAATTGGCCTTTCCTGTGAAACAGTTCAAATGTACATTGTTTCCAGTATTTCGAAAAGTATTTCATTAAACGCTTTTTCTTTGATTTAAAATAAACAAGTATTACGATTTTCTTTTGAAGACTTGAAATATGAATTCCTTATAGAAGAGAGAAGGTATTTGTTTACTTTGAGAAAACAATACATTTTTCTGATTTTTAATAATAGCTTAAAAATTCACTCCCCTCTCCACTCCCTTGCAAAGTCAAATACAGTTGTCTAAATCGTTGTCACATTTTAGAAAGATTTATTACTTTCATCGAGTACAATGTTCGGCAAATATCTGCATTTGTGAGTGGTTGAATTTTTCAAGAGATTTAAAAGGGTTTCGCGTTCGATATATATTTCAAAACAATATGCCTCACTTTGAAGAATCATTTGAAAATGTTAGCGAAAGAAGAAATCATAAAAGTAGGTCATCAGTTCTCAAAAGATACTTGGAAAAAAAATTACTGTATACACGGGTATTAAGTAATCACTTTGCTTTCACCAATTCCTTTCCTTTTTAAGTAGAACGTTGATTTACGTTTTGTTGTACATAAAAGCCAAGAATATGATTATTTTTAAGAAAGATTATTGGGATACATCTTGTTCTATATTTATATGTAATGGTATAATAATTATTAAGGGATTTTGCAGCTTTTCCTTTTTATTAAATCCGACATATTTTTATCGTCAATTTAAAACAAAACTAGATATATTTATATTTGGATATATTTTTTAAAAGATCAAAAATTATATATTAACTACCATTAACATTAATGATTCATCTTTAAAAAAACTTTATTTTATTCTTAATATGAAATTCCGCAGTGAGAAATGGGATATTTAGGTGCTTTTTCTGAAGTATTTCTTTTTAAATCCTTTCAATAGTATTGCGAGAAAGATTTTTGAATGTACACTTCAGTAGCAATTTCTGTTATAACTTTGAAAGGTCAAATAAAAGATAAATAAAACAATTGATTAAATGTTGTCATAAAAGAGAAATTAAAAAAAGAAAAAAGAAAAAACTGTTTGTTTGTATTCGAAGTTGGACTTCGAAAAACTGTTTACTCTATTGATTCTAAGCTGCTTTATGTACTTTAGAGAATCTTTTACTTTTTTCTCTTTAAAAAGAAGCTAAATTAGATTATCGCAAAAATACGTTTTTTATTTAGTCTCATTTTTAGAAAAAAAGCTCATTCTGTCATATAGCATAGAGTTACAGTATAGAACAAATTTATAGTATATTAAGGTATGATATAGCACATTTTACGAAACGAAGCAATCCAATATATTTTAATACACTTGGATGAAATAAGATAAAAATTTTGTTAGTTGTTTAATGAAAAAAAATTGGAACTGAGAACTTTAGATTTTATTTGTCATTTTAATATTTGCTTATAAATAATTTATCTCCGTCTACACAATTGAAATTATTTTTATTTAAGATTAACATCAAAGAATATGTAAATATAAGAAAATTTATTCAATTGCATATTTTATCGGTGTGTTTTAATTTTTCTGATACAAAACAATCACATTGTGTCTCAAAAGTTTAAGTTTTTAGAGTTATAAGATTAAAAAAAAATGTGATTTCTTAAAAACAATGATAGTTTAAATAAATCGCCATTACTTGTTTGGTATAATATACAAATATTTTATACAGTAGAGAGATTCTGAAATGAAGGGGAAATTTCAGTCCCTGTGCTTTTACTGGCTTAATATTTATTCTTTTAAGTGATGAAATTTTTATTAAGTAGAAAAAAGTTTTCATTTCATGTTTTCAGCCTTTATTTAACAAATATATATATTTTTTTAAATCCAAAATATGGGAAATGTAACCTCTATGGAATGTCACTACCCCTGTTTTTCAGTGCTAACTGAAGAAATAATTATATATTTGAAATAATTATATAATTATATATATATATTTGTGGAAAAATCTAGTTTAAACACTTATTTATTATATAAATAATTAACTAATCACAAAGAAACATAAGTTTTAATTTATTTTACCACTTTATTTTAAGCACATAAGTCGTCCCTGGCGTGTTGAGTTTTAATATTTTTAACTTGATTAAAATTCTACTAGATAGAAGTACAGTCTTCTTAGCAGAGCTTAAGTGAATCTCAAGTTTTGTGATGTTGTTGGATGTGCATAGTTATTTGTGAAAAAGCTGTCCAATCTTCAAAAATCTAGTGAGTTATTTTTGTTTTTGTAACCTCCATGTTCAGTAATGTTATTCTTTATAGTGTTCAGCATACTTTTGCCATTAACTTTTATCAAATAGCCAATTTTTCTCTAAAAGCAAAGCCAGTGTATCCTCAGTCTTTTAGGTTAGCTTTTAAGCATGGAATTTTTCTTATTTCTACTTATATATAATCTCCATGGGTTGTGTTAACCACGAAGTTTACAAGCAAAATTAGAAAACTGTTGGTTTTTTTTTTTTTTTTTTTTTTAATTTTTTTTTTTTTTTTTTTTTTTTAGAAAATATATTTTTCCTTAACCTTTTTTTGAAGTGGTAAATGCATTAGTTTTGTTAAAAAAAATTCCAAGTGTACAATTTCAATTTTATTACCTATGTTTTTTAATTTTATGTTTTTTTACCTCCTCAAATTCTCTTTAATTTCAGAATTTCCCGTAGTTTTTGTTATCAACATATCTATTTTTTCATGCGATTTGTCAAAAAAATTAGGTGAAATTAGAAATTATTTCATAAGTTTAAGCCCAATATATAAAAATATGGATAGAACACTTTATAAGAAATCTTTTTTTGATGGTGTTTCCACGGTTCTTTATTAAAATAAATTTGAATTCATTAACAAAATCTATTTTTTAGAATTTATCTGACTACATAGAGTAACATGTTTCTGCAATAGATATTTTAAGTTATTCGTTAGAGTTATAATGCTTCGCAATACTGTACATTTTACAAGTTAAGACAACACAAGCATTCCCAATTGGATTAAAAGCTCTGGACTTTCATTTGATCAATCCACTATGTGAACACTTTTACAAAACTACATTGTCTAGATACACATAAAGTATGTCTGGAATAATTGTTGGACAAACATTTCCTTTCAGAGTCTCCAAAATGCATTCCTAACTGAAGTCAATTTTACGAGTTTAAGTTGAAACCACTAAAACATGAACTTTCAGTCTCATTCAATGCCGTTCTTTTTATAGAGAGAGGGAAGGGATGGGTAGGCTTATGTTTGCAAGCAAATTTTGTCAAACCCTTTATCTTACAGCATTTGTGGACACGTCTATGCTTTGTGTCCTCGGAAAGCTCTATGTCCTTCATAGACATTTGTTTCAAATTAACACTCGACATAAAAACGTCCACATATAGCTTTTCTAGAGTTCCATGCCAGGTCAAATATGGAAGACTTATATTGTCACTTCGATTTACATTTGTCTATAAGAAAAATTAAAGTTTATGAAGGTGGGAACTGTTACAACGACTTAAATAAAATCACGTACACATATAGTTCATAAATACCTAAACACAGATAAATATAGTTAAAAATGAATAGATTATTTTAATATTTTTACTTTCACTTACCCATATGTTAACGTAGGGTAATGAAGATATTAATTTCAGTCAAAAAAAAATTTTAGATTTTTTTTTTTTTTGAATTTCTTCACGTTTTGGAATATCCTGACTTTATAAAAGTGGTCTAGAAAAAATGTATGTCTGTGTGTTCATGGTCGGCACAACTCGCGAACGAATTGATCTATGATATTCAAATTTGGTGTGCGGGTTAGTGGTGTCCATGAGACCTACATTTAAGGTTTTCGTCAAATTTCTCATGCACATAAGGTATATGTTATTGAAAAAATCATGTTTTTCAGTAATTGTAAAAAAACGGCTTGAACGATTTTGATCAAAATCACTGTGGTTTTTTCAGAAAAGGACGCTATTTTCAAAGAAAAAGAGCAGGGGAGTAATGCCGCCATTCGAAAAACGGCTAGAATAATCTCTGATTTTATAAAATGGAGGATTATTTAAAAAAATTTAACCATGATGTGTCGAGGCGTTAATTCACTCATGAGATTAATTATATGGGGTGAAATTAATTTTCTATGAGTGTTCACGTAGATTTCACCCATTTTAGCGAACTCTGCTATCGCTCATTAACGACCGTTTTTCTCATCTCCTCTGTTTCACTTACAAGAAAGGGATAATGTAAGAATTATCTAAAAGTATATCGCCAAAATCGCCATTTTGATGGGTTTTTTTTAAGGCCCGGGTAAGAATAATCACTAAAGATATCGCCAAACTGGCTATTTTTTCAAACTGAATGATGAAAATATAAAACCAGTAAATAACACTGATCTACGTCAATGTAATAGTGTAATTGAAAGGGTTGCATGCTCCACACACCTAGTTTAAATTGTAAAACCTCTTTTTAAGAAGACATTTTCTTCGATAACGCCGTAAATGAAAACTACAAAAGAGAAAATATAAATATATAATAGATGGAATGCTTATAATATTATGATTTTGCTTATACTTTTGAAAAACATATATAACCTAATTAACTGTCAAAAAAAGCCCACCCCTTTTATTCCGAAACTTATAAGATAATGACCTTGGAAAAAAGCATGAAAAGTAGATGATTATTCATTAGAATATCTAAGATTCGAAGAAATAAATTTAAATGTTTTAATTTTTTAGTTAATCTTTAAGAGTAAAAACTTAAGTTAACATTCTTCACACACACGTATTGGATTAAATGATAGGGCTTCTCTTCAGATGGCCTGGTTGAGAAACTACCAAATAACTCTTTTCAGGGACGTTTACTAAATTTGATTTTTTTTTTTTCCAATTTAAATATTTTAAAACTTCAAATACGTTTTGAAAAGTATAATGAAAATCAAATTAAATTGAGGTTTCATTACTAATGACATTATTTAATTTTTTCTTTGCAAAATGATTGCTGATAAATGAACTTGTTTTAAAACAACTTCGGTTGGTTTGTATTTTCGACGACCTATTTTTATGCTCGAAAGCAGCTATTCATGCCGGAACCTTCATCTCAACGTAAACTCCGAACAACAACGAACATCCAAGCTTAAACCAGGTTTCGAACCCGGCACCTTTCGTATGCGAGACCAGAACGCTGACAACGCAACCATCAGGTAGACCAAAAAAGAATTAAAGGTTTAAGGATGAAAGCAGTTTATTCGTGCATGCAAATATGCTGTTACTATCCAAAAAGTGTTCTTCCTGAGCAACAATCGGGTACAGAACACATGGGGTGAGAGTATCCAACTTTGACAAACTTTCTCTATATAAATGGCGCTTAATACTAGAACTTAACACATTTTCATGTTTACACTTTTAAATAGTTAAAATCTCTATTTTAGTAAACTACAAAAGCTTCAGGATATTTACTTCCGACCTAAAGTCACGTTTCTTAGGTGCCTATTTATTCTGAAGGAAATAAATTGTAAGTGACAAATCAAACATTTTTAAAATTTGCATAAAATGCTCCAAACTCTTAAAATATCAGTTAAATTTACAAAAGGCACATTTTTGAATGAACATGGATTGCTTGCTTGATAATATTATTTTAATTTATGTATGACTATATTTGACTAATTTATTCTTAAGTATAAATATATAGAATTTTTTTTTGTAAATTATTAGCATACTTGTTCTGTGTCAACATTTTAAGAGCACAGTACCACATCAGACAGAATATTAGTGAACCCAGAATGCTTTTAAAGCGTGTTTGCTTGTCTAATGCCATCTTTTGAGCAAGATTTTAAGAGCTTATGATAGCTCAATAAAGAAAAGCCTGTAAAACATTTACTATTTAAATGATTTGAATAATGTATGATGGCTTTCTAAATATTTAATATGCGATAAAATATTCATTTTACTACATAATTGTACTTAAAGTAGGAACATTTTCTAAATTTTAAAGTGGATGAAATTTCACGTTCATGTTCTTTTTCATTCTATTTTCTATTGATAATAAATTTCTTAACTTATTTTTTTTAATGGGAGCTTATTCTATATTTTAGGCTGTGTTAATTTTGATAGAAATGCAAATTTCACGTACTATATGACATTTTTAGACTTTTATTACAAAATATTGAATTTCAATAGAAATTATCTTAGCAAGTATATCTCAGAATAATCTAAGTATCAAAGAAATTACACAGCATTTTTTTTTTGTTTAGCTCATATTTAACATGGTAAAGTTGTAAGCCATGGTACTTTGTCTTCAAAACAGCTTTTATTCAATCAGCTACTTCTATTCACCCTGTTTTATGATATATCACTACATAAATTACCATAAGTTGATTATATTTACGTTATTAAAATCAGTATATATATTTGAATTCTTAAAAATTTTTAAAAAAAAAGTTTAAATTCAGTACATTTTCAATGTTTATTTGTATGAAAAGTAAAATCGTTAACAAATAAAAGGCTTAATTAAATTCTTTTTAGCATTCTTATTAATGAAATGTCAAATAATTACCTAGCATCTGTATTGTATTGCTGTTTCTTACTCCTATTGAAGCCCGTTCGAAACACATACCACCTGAAGAAATTAAAAAAAAATAAAAAAAAATCAATCTTTACTCTTTAATTATATAAAAATCAAACAAAAAAAAAAAAAAAAAAAAAAAAAAAAAAGCGAAAAATATGTGGAGCATCATATTGACATATTTTCACATACGGCATACTTTATGAAATTTTGTTACAAAGAGCAAAAGTAGTTTGTTTTAAATTGCTGATAGTGTTTAAAATAACATTGAACACATTTTGTTTTGAATGCAATATAGGAGAAGGAGGATATTATTTGGAAATGTTTTATTTTAATGTTTCAATAAAACAGCATTTGAATTACAAGCAAAATGTATAGTTGTATTTAAATAAAGGCTTTTCCCATTCAACAATAATACAGGGCTAAATGGGACATTTAAGGGAATGAATGCGACCGGAATTAGTGTAGTACTATAAAATTAAATGCGATCATAAAAGCACTACATTTTGTATATGACTTTGACCATAGTGTGACACTTGTGTGACGCACATAATTGAATGAAAATTGCATACATAACGGTATTCTAAAATATTTTATTTCTATCAAGCTGTAAACCTTTTGAACTCGATAATTAATCGGCAATTAATTGGTTCTGGTGTAAGATGAAGCTAGCAGAGAAGGAAACTGTGATTAAAAGCAATACAATAGATGTATTATAGATGCAATTCAAGATTATCACTTTATAAATTAGGAAAATAAAATAGCAGTTTATATTTATTTTTAGTGTTTGGATTGACTCTTGAAAACTCTATAGTTTGGTTAAATAAAAATACTTTCGAAAATGAAACGTTCAAAAGTTAAGAAATAAAGTCTATATATTTTGTTATCGGGCAATTGGAAACTCTTACTACTGCAAACTAATGATCTTGTTTTATTTTACGCAAGATATTTGTTAAGAAGACAAAATGGTAGACTTTCATTTATTTCAAAGACATTCAGTATAGGTGATAAAATGTATGTTTGCGTTTTCTAGCGAAAAATTGCTATAATATAAAATTCTACAATAAAATACGCATTTTAGTGACATTAAATGGAACTGCGTTACAATATTTCAATAAACAATATTTTGAAATATTAGATTTCTAAATAGTGTATAGCTATAAAAAATAATATGCTTGCTGTATCAGACATTTTCTAGATATACGAACTACTTTGAGAGAATTTATCTCTAGCTACACAAAAGTAAATTTTGTAGTAAATAAACGAGAAAGGGTTCGTTTATATAAGAAAACTACAAGTATTAAATAAAATTGAGAGAAGCCAATGTTTTGAATAAAAAAAAACAAAAAAAAACAGTAATAGCTGTATAATCGTAATTTTCAAGCCGATAGTTTTCTCTCTTTTACATTTTCAAATTTTAAATTCTCATAAGACAAAATATAAGTCTCATGTATGAATTACTATGGATACCAAAACGAATTATTTTCATAACAACTTCACGCACTGCTAGTACTAAAGGCAAGTGATATTTTTGCAAACACTTACAATATTATTGGTTAGTGCGCTTATTTCTCTTAGTACATATGTTTTAATTCTGATAAAATTTGATTTTAAAAGGCATATTTAGGAACGCAGTAGTGTTCCTCCACCAAGCATCTAAAGCTCCAAAACTTGAAAGTGTTTATTACATCGACGGAGCTCTTGCCTGTTTTCGCTCTCTCATAACTCATCATGTGCTGTAGCTGGAACCCTGACTTTTTTGTCATCGTGTTGTCATATGTGTGTAGACGAAAAATAACATCATAGTTGTCATCATTGAACAAAGAAACTACTGAAAATAATGTTACACAAGTTTTCTGTATATAATTGTAAATAGTGACATATTTATTTTAAAGTTGTATTTTATTTTATTTGTTAACACAGATAATACAGGTTAGAAAAAAGGCGGCAAAATCTAAAACAATCGTGAAATTTCGAGATGTTTCATTTCTATCAATTGACCAGTTAACTGGATATTTCGAAAAAGTTCACTCGCGCATCTATAAATTAGACCGCAGCGTAATGATTGGCTATCAATTTTACTTCGGATGTCGATTTGAAAGAAGCTGAACGCTTTGTTTACTTATTGGAGTGTGCCTGAATAATCGCGTATTCGAAGTTATTTTTACTGAAGCTTGTGCTGAAGTTTATTGCGATCGCACTGTTGTTCGGAGAAATTTTGTGAGCCTTTGAAGAGAGAATAAATAATAGTTTTTATCGAATAAAAACTGTGCCATCATTGCCTCTGAGGAAAATTCATGACGATAACTTGGAAAATTGCACATATAACCGGAATTTCTTTGTTATTTTTGCTCCTGCATCTTCTGGTTGTGACCAAAACTTTAGCCAGAAGTGGAACCAGAGAGGCTTAGTTAATTTCCTTAATTATCTTTCTTGTTTTGTATTAATTTCGATAAGACAACTTTCCTTTTGTATGTTTCTTGCGTTCCGCTAGAAAAAGATCCTTAAAGTTAAAACTTTCATCCAGGAAAAGAACAAACTCTGGTCATAAGATATTTTTATTCTTGTTCGTTTATTTTAGATTGATATAAAGAAGTAACTCTTCTACTTAAAGTTGTTTTTTATAAACAGGAACATAAATAAGAAAAAAGTGCTTACATTTTCTAGTAAATTGTATGCTTATTATATCAACAAAAACATGCGAATCAATTTTAAGTAATATCCGCACTCCAATTTCAAAATTGGATAAAGATTATGTTAATGCGCCGTGTTGGTTTTGCACCAAGTTCCATCCAACCAAATTCATTTATTTTCTCCTCATAATCATACAAAGCGTTAGTTTTTACTTAAAGTGAAAATCATGCGTTTTACTTACATGCTTTTTACCGTATGCATTCGCGAAATAAGAAGTAGTATAAATTCGAATGGATGAACTTCTTTTTTCTAAATATTTTTGAACTAAAAAGTGTTTATGATACTATTTTTATATTCATAATATTCAAAATTGAATAACATTTTGTTTGCCTTTTCTGAGAAACGCAAGTATTTACTTATTGCGTGCGCAATTATTCTTTTTTGCGGCAATTGCACTTAAGTTTAAATGAGTCCGTGAATGTTTCATATTCTTGATTAAAATTTTTTGCTTAGTGTGGCAGGTTAGAGCACCGTTTTCAAGTAAATGTGGAATTGAAACTTGAAGTGCCAACTTTACAAGTCACTAAAATTGTTTGAATGTAATAATAAAGTGGATTACCTCAAATTTCGAGTTAACTATCAAGGCCGCTATAGTATTGCATAATTATAAGTATAAATAGTTTTAATAAAATATCCATTGATTATATCTTTCTCGTTGACATTTTAAGTCATTACAAAAGTATTGATGACTCAAAAAATGTTAAAAGTAGTGCAATCACAACTATTTTCCTCTAAGTGACCTAGTTAGCTTTTTTCTTTTTTGGGGCTACTTTGAACCCGTTGAAGTAAATTGGCATTACTGAAAAAAACACCTGCATTCCTCGAAATTTAACGTAATAATCCCAGTTCAGCCTCAGCAAGTGCAAAGTGGGCTCAACATTTGTGATTTCATAACTTTTTATGGCTAATCATTTTGCTTTTCGTTTTTTTTTACAAAGACTAATTTTTATAGAGATTAAAAAAATGTGTAAAAAATTTTAGAAAAGATAAGAAAAGAATATAAATTCTGAATAATTGATATTTTTCGTAGTGACATTTTACTCTAACTATTTTTTCAATGATATTTTTACATTTCTACCAAATGTGTTGTAAAATTATTTTTTTTACCTTGCCTTTAATGACGAAATGACGTGAACAGGTTTATTGATTTTGGAAGCATGAAAAATGATCTCTTTCCCAGATTTAAAAACAACTTTAATGAAGCAGCGACCCTTTTCTTCAACAAACTGACTTTCAATTTGCGTAACGAGTCACGAAAGACTCATATTTTAACTTTTCATTTTTATTACGAGGAGAAGAAGAGATGAGTGATTTGCATGAAACTAATGATATTTTAAGCGTTGTTTTAGATCAATTTGATCATATTAACTTTAATAAGGAGTAATTTTACAATATTTATCCATTAAACTTCTTTTTCAATGTGATTTTAAATACAATTGGATATTATAGTATTTTTTTAAAATTTGTATACCATTATTCATTACAAAGAAGACTTTTGCAGAGAAAATAATAGTAATAAGGGATACTGATCATTAATTTTTTTTATTAAAAGAGACCCATAAATGTCAATTAAATCGAATGTGCCGGAATAGTATCAAAATTAAGTATGCGGGTATAAGATAAAAAAAATATTTATTATAAAGTGCCATCTAATCATATATTTGGTATTTAAAGTGCCAGTATAGTATTTCAAATGTAGATCAATATCAAGAAAACGAAATATTTACTATAAAAACACTAACGGATGTTATGTTTTTGTTTTAAATAATCTACTATGTAACTAATATTTTAAGGATAAAGAAATATTTCAGGAGCAGCACTAGAAACACTTTGATTGCTTAGGTTGATATTTTTGTTGAAAATGGGATTTTCGTTAATCCATTTTCATAGTTATTTTGAAACTATCTTTTTATAACACTTTCCTGTTAGATATCTTTCGAAAAACTTTTGAAAAAATGATTTAAACACACCCTTTTTTTAAAAAAACTGAAATCAATAATGAATCTGTTACTGGAAATGATTTTATGTTTACTTTATATTTTTACCAGAGTCTATATCTTCATGAGCCCTTCAGAAATTGCATACCTTTTTCTAATTAAAGATTTAATTCTATTTTGAATTTCATCATTTATCTATTTCAAATAGATAACAAAATAGTCCTCACCTGTAGTTTTATAAAAACATCCCGCGTAAGAAAGAAAAAAAAAGCTAACTAACCAAGTCAAGCCACTGATATAGTTTTGAAGAACTTCCGCAAGCGTAGAAAACTTTCTTCCGTCTTCTGAATTATTCAGCTATTTCGCGTATTTGAGAGAATATTTGAGTATCCTTTTCCACGGAGGACTTTTGGGCTACTCAATTTTTCTACTCCTATTTATCGTATTAGGTCTAACATTTGTCGAACTTAAATTGGCTTTTACTTTGAAACTGCTCAACTATACATTGTTTTCCAGTATTCCGAAAAGTATTTCATTAAACGCTCTTTCTTTGATTGAAAATAAACAAGTATTACGATTTTCTTTCGGAGACATGAAACGAACATTCCTTACTGAAGAGAGAAGGGATTTGTTTACTTTGAGAAAATATTGAATTTTTCTGCATTTTAATAATAGCTTAAATTTTAGCTAGGCATTTGGTAAAATATATTTTAAATCAATAGCGAATTTATCGAACTTGGTTTAAAGAAAAGCTGCAGAGAAGCAAGTTAAAGCATAATGATGACCCTAATCCAATTTTGTATTTTTATGCGCAGATAGCTAATTTTGTAGTTTGAGGACTGACTTTTATAATTATAAAGCATATTAAGATAAAGCAGCACATTTTCCTTTCCAACAAATCTAGCCATATGGCCGTTTTTCAAGTTTGGTAGAAAATCCTTTGGTGACTGAAAATCACATAACATCATTATCATGCGGTACTGGAGAACCTCAACCTTTAAATTACTCTTGTTTTTTATTTTAAGTAATTCGTTAGTCTAGGTTGTCATCACCCAAAAGAAAAAAAAAACTAATAATCCTTACAGAATTGCAATTAGTTGATGGGAAATTGCTCTGACGGGTTGAGCGTCAATTAGAAGCAGCAAATCAAGTAGACTCAATTTAACTTTTATGTAAAAAAACTTGATTTTAATGCCAATTAAGATATTGGATAGTTTCTCGTAAAACCCTTCTAATGATACTTAAGACCTTTACATTCATTATTCATTAACGTTAGGGCAGTCTTTCTAAACAAAAAAATAAAAAAAATAAGAGGCATTTGGAGTTTATTTCATCTTGTTCAAAAAAGTTTATTGATTTTGAGACTGTGACTTCGTATGGTAAAAAAGAAGAAAAAAAAAAAAAAAAAAAGGTAAGCGCATTTTGATGAAATTTTTAACACTTCACGCTGGTTTTATGTACTATTATTTTTATTTATGTGAAACCTTTTATATGCAAGTAAAAAAGTAATTAGCTTGTAAAATCTAACTTCATCAAGATAAAACGTTTATAGAATTTTGATTTTTTGTTTGATTTGTACGTACTAATTTATCGATACATAACTTTAACCCTATATTAATGTATCAGAACAGAAGAAATACATAAACCAACTAATATGAAATTAATACCTGAAAACCATACTGTAACACAAATTTTCTGTGTATAGTGGTAAATAGTGACTTTTTCTTTTAAAGTTGTATTTTATTTATAGCGATAATACAAGTTAGAGAAAAAGTGGCAACTTCTAAATGAAATTTCAAGGCTTTTCCATCACGTGATCGGTTAACTGAATTTTTCGAAAAAGTTCCCACGCACTTCTATAAATACGACAGTGAAATAGTGGATCAATGAAGTTTGGACGCTGCTTTGAAAAAATCTGAGCTTTTGTTTGGTTTCTTTGTGCCTGAATTATAGCTCTATCTGAAGTTGTATGCACCGAAGCTTTTTTTTTTTAAAGCTTGAAAGCAATTTTACTGTTCGGAGAAGTTTTGAACCTTCGAGAGAAGAATAAATTATAGTTTTTATTTAGTAAAAACTGCGTCCTCATTTCCTCTGAGAAAATTCATAATAATATTAAAAGTGTTCATAGTATTTTTTTCCCAAGACTAACAACTTAATTATAATTTTACTAACAAATGTGTAATATTACGTGATCAAATTCTAAGAGGATGTATTTCAAGTGTAAAAACTTTGGATAATCAAGTACATATATGTAACTGCAAATTTATAAATCAAAGAGAGATTAATGAAAACATAGGAAAGAAGTTTAAATACATTATAAATTCAACAATATTTAGGGGAGTTTTAAATTGTTTCAAAAATTGAACAAACTACAGAATGGGGAAATTTGAGGGATGTGTAATAACAAAATGGGAAGGAAGTGTATAACGCTGTACAAATAAAAATATTCTATTTCACCAATTTTATGTCAAGTTGAGTTCATCTAAAAATACTTTAATTATTATATATCCCTTAGTAATTCTACCTTATTTTCAAATATATAGCGGAAATAACTAAAGCACATTCTTTTTGGAGATTGACCTTTTTATACAAAGAATATAATTGTATAATTTCGATAACATTCTAAATTAGTTGATTGAATGTAAGTCTGCTTTTGAAAATCATTTTAATTGAAGCATTTAAATTACAACTGAAATCTAACTTACTTTACCCTTTAAAAGAGATTTGATTAAGAACATTGAGTTCTTTAAAAGCGTTTGTAAAACTTATTTAAGGTTCGGTGCATTAGGTAAGATGAACTAAATAGTCCGTTCATTAAAAAAAACAAAAAAACGAGTAAAGTCTCTGACAGATAATAAGAGAATTTCTTTCAAGGCTGCACGCATTTCAAAGGAATTACTACTTAAAATAAAAAGTTAATTGAATAGTTCTACAACAGCCATTTTGATTAAAATGAACTGAAAGCATAAATGCTTTAGTTAGTTGACCTTTTCTTCGATAAGTAGAAAATTTGGTGAAAAAATATACATTCTAATTAAATATTATAATTAAGGAGGTACATTTCAGTTGACATTAATGGATGAATCAAACACTAGACCTCAAAACTGAATGAGTCTAAAAAAAGAAATGGAATCATTTTTGAAAAGCATGAAAAGAATAAAGATGATGGAGCTACTTTGAAATAAAAGCTAACCCATAAGAACTAAATGTGCATTGAAGGAAAATATATTTCATTCACACCTTAAAAAAAGTTTGTGTTTTCCCGTTATTTATCATTGATTTTTCCAACAGCCAATTAAATATAAAAAAATTGTTGAAGTTATAAAAATGTTCGGGGAATGAAATTCTTAAAGAATAACAATTGCTTATAAAAGAATTTTACTTGAAGTTATGAAAAAATATATTACTTACTACACTCTAAATGAGGTAGACTTTTTAAAACAATGGCCTTCTGAAAGTAATTAATCAACTATTTACTTATCGCTCAAACTAAAATCGAAAATGTCGTTTAGAGTCATTATTTAATGAAAGAAAACATGAGTAGAGGGTTGTTTCCTCAAAAGTATTCAGTCACATATTCTTGACATTTCAAATGTACGTGCTTCTCATGAAGGAGACATGAGTAACTAATTAAGACAATATTTCGAATTAATGGAGTACTTTAAATACAACCATTTATTTATCGCTCAAACTAAAATCGAAAATGTCGATTAGATTCATAGTTTAATGAAGGAAAACGTGAGTAGAGGATTGTTTCCTCAAAAGTGTATGGTCACAAAAAATTATAACGAAGAAGACTTGTGCGAGTAATAAAGAGAATATTTCGAATAAGTGGAGTACGTTAAATATCCTTCACTTTAAAAAGAAACGACCTTTGATCTTTGGGACGTTCTGAAGACGTTATTTATATAAAACAGGATATTCCTTCAAATCTATAATTTTCTAAATGGAAATTATCATTCATTGGTAAGTTGCCAATTACTGCTTAAATTATTCCACTCTTGAATTTTTATCTGTTGGCGAAAAAGGCTTTTCCCTTTGTTACTAACCTAAATCTATTTATTTCTGCCCTATGTCCGCAGAAAATGGGTTTTTGGATTACAGCCAAACTTTGGACAACAGAGTTTGGAAGTCATGACATCAAACTGTCTCAAAAGACAAGTCATCCTGACCTTGAGCATAATGGCGGAATCAGCATCCTTGGAATACATCTTTAAATCTATTTCAGCCACACGTTCTCCAAGAATCAATTCTTAGAGATGGGTGTTGTATAACGTAATCTCAGTGAGTTTTTTTCCTTTTCGTGTAGTTAATGCCTGAATTGTTGATGCGTCACAATTTAACTATGCGATGTTATTTAAATTAGTCAAATTTTCTTCATTTGAAAAAGAAACATAAATGTTCCTTAAACAAGTTGTCAATAAAAAAATAGATATTAAAATAAAATGGGCTAATAATGGACCAAAAAATGCTCACTTGCCTTACCTAGTACTTGTTTTTAAATAATAATTTATTTCTGATTTTTTTTTCCCCATTTTTAAAAAGTTTATTTTATCTTTTTTAAAAACTTAATGCTTAAATGTATACTGTCTATATAATTTAATTATTGTTCGAATCGAATAATGTCAACTGCGACATAAATTTCTCATGTTTTATTACTTTCGATTACTCAAGCATAACATAGGGTAATGAAAATATTGTTTTCGATAAAAAAAAAATTCGATTTTTTTTTTTAACATTTCTCGACGTTTTGGAACATCCTGACTTCAGAAAAGTGGTAAAGAAAAAATGTCTGTCAGTGGTGTTCGTGTGTCTGTGTGTACGTGTTCACCGTAGCTCCCGAATGAATTGACCTACTATGTTCAAATTTGTTGTACGGGTTAGGGGTGACCATAGAACCTGTCATTAAGTTTTTATCAATATTGCGCATGCCCATACGGTTGCTGCCCTTAAAAAATAATGTTTTTCAGAAATTGCTGAAAAAATGGCCCGAACGATTGATTTTATTAAAATCGCTGTGCTAATGACTTTTAAGGTGTTCTAAACATCCCCTAATCCGAAATTCCCATAAAAATGCTATAAAGATGCAAAAAGTTGAAAACCGAATATTTTTAACACAGAGTTTTCTTCCCTTGAGCATCGCTCATCAACGACCGTTTTTCTTGTTTCCTCTGCTTCACTTACAAGAATGGGTAATATAAGAATTATCAAAGGTATATCGCCAAATTCCCCATTTTATCGGTTTTTATTAATGCCCATGTAAGAATTATTGCCAAAAATATCACCAGGCAGATAATTTTTTCAAATGAATGAATATCTGAAAGTGGTAATAACACTACTTCACTTCAAATTTAAATGTAGTGACCAACATATTATTGTGTTATTAAAAGTTGTGCAATGTCCTACACACCTAGTTTAAAATCATGGTTTCTACAGTGGTGGTCAGAATTATAAGGACAATTGAATATTTCGCAGAAAACATTTATTTCTTAAGTAAATAAAAGGAAATACATACATAAAAAGCTTTTTTATGCTATAAATCATTGTTTGAATGCAAAACATTGAAGAATTCAAAATATGAATGTTTTGCCAAAATTAACAATAAATATCATTGTAAAAACTGGATAAAATTAAAAGGACAATGAATGTTTTGACCTGAAACACAATAATAATTAATAATGTCCCCTTTCTTCGCACTCATTTTATCAGTTTTGATGTCATGGAGTTTGACAGTTCTCTCAGAACGTTCTTGCAAATTTTATTCAGGCTTCTTAGATTGAGGGCATGAGTTCTTGCTTGTTTTGCTATTGAATACTGTTTTTGAATCTTCGTGAGCCAGAATATCCCACAGATTTTCCATTGGATTTAGATCGGGGCTTCTAGTTGGTCAGTCAAGTAGTTTCAAGAAATTATCATAAAACCATGATTTCGAAGTTTGAGAAACATGTACTGAAGTATTGTCCAGCTGGAACAAATAGTCCCCACTTGTAATTAGTGGTAGTTCTGGTAAAATATTATCGGTTTACATATCAACATAATTCTCAGAATTCATTCTGCCTTGCAAAAAAATTATGGGAGTAGTTTCCTCAGTTGCAAAACCTCTCCAGACCATCACTGAGCCACTTCCAAATGTACTCTTTGAGAAAATTTCTTTTTGTTTTCGGAGATTTTACCAGAAGTATCGAAAACCATCTGGACCTTCGAAATTAAATTTTTCTCATTGAAAATTACATCATCCGACATTTGTTAACCCATAGTAATGCATTTTTGGCAATCTCCATCTTCAGTCTCTTATGAACTTTTGAAAGAGGCGGTAGTGACATAAGTTTTTCATAATGAATATTCTTTTTCTTTCATAAAACACTTGGAACATTTTGAGCACTGTATCTTTAGTTTAATTTCTCTTTTATTTACGTCTATGTTTGTTTTTTGGAGAAAATTCGCCTTATTATCATTCTTTTCACACGCAAAGAAACATAAGTTGTCCTAACTGTATCTCTTTGCTGTCCATATTTAACTGGATTTATATAATAAAAAATTATAAATAACATTTCTCGATTTATTCATCTTTGACGCAATTTGACGTGCCGTAAGTTCTGAACTTTCAAAAGCAACCACTTTCCCTTCTTCAAACTCCAAAAGTTTAATACCTTGTGGCATGACTGAAAAAAAAGAAAAGAATACGACTTTTCCAATAACTCACCAAGGTTTATATAATCTGGGAGGGCCATGTGCAGAACAAAAAACATGCAAATTTTGCTTTTTAGAACACACAAATACAGTTGTCTTTTTAATTTTGTTCATATCACATGGCTGTCTAAATCCAAAATACATTTTATGAATATGAATTTCCCATATATTTCCACACAAACTTATAAAAAATGCTTTATTTATCATTCTTTTCTAGCCATGAAATTCGCATAATTTTCCGTTCAATTGTAGCCAAGATTTGGCGATTTTTCCCATGTCCCTATAATTTTGACTACTACTGTAGTAATCTTATTTCCAAGTCAGAGTCGAAGTTGCGAGCCATAGAGTAGGCTTTTGTGTCAAGTTCTGTAATAGCCGAGTTTAAATCTTTTATACTTAAGTTCTGATTTTACAAATCAGAATTCATAATGATGTCAAGAAAAGAAGGCTTCATCTTGTTTGGCTCAAAGGTAAAATATTCGCCAGATTCGACTCCCAAATATGGATGTTCTGCTAACTTTATTTTCAAAACTAAATAGACGTGACGGCGATGATGACAACTGATCTCATAATGATGATTATCTACTGAAAAGTGGGAGTATTCTCCTGACTTTATATACATATAATAGTCACTATATTTATAGCATAAATACCATAAATACATATAATAGAATTGTAATAGTGTAGGTCGAACGATAAAAATGCTACAAACAATAAAAATGACAAACCGAATTCCTGTTCTTAGTTTCATATACATAAAAACTTGTGTGTAGGTTATTACAAGACATAAAACTACGTTTGTTTATTGGGGGGTGTCTTTTTGGATGAATAAATACTCAGATAGAATAAGTATAAACGTATGGAAAAGTGCATAAGAAGTTTCATATTCTTTGTGTCTTAATGACGCAGAAAGTTCTACCGAGTGTTATAATAACAAAAAGGAAACATATTCTTACGTAATAACATAAAAAAGTTTATTTGGAACAGATCTTATGTGTACAAAACTACAATTAGCCAAATAGAAAGGTATTAATGGATAATGATTCTTTGATTAATACGAAATGTTTGTGATGTTGATTTGATGGAGAAGATATAATCAATATGTTTTTTGAAAAGACAAAACCATTGCCCGAAGTTCAATAAAAGGTCATTGGTTGAAAATAATTTTAAAATGTTTAAGGAAATATTTTTACAAATATAAACTAAAATTAATTAATTTTGGTCTTTGCTAGTTACAAGAAAGTTAACTGGTTTTTCATCGTTTTTACTATTCTTTTCTCGATTCAATTTCGTTTCGTTTAATTTTCATAAGTTTCAAATACTTAAATTGTTTACGTAATTTAATTTGTATTTTATGATTTAATTGTTGAATAAAAACTTCAAGTCTACTATATTTTAACATGACTGTATATCAATTTTCAATAGAAACATTAGCGAATTAATGTATCTTGTATTAATTTATCTTGATATGAACTGTATTTTATTACAAGAATTACAGTTTTGTTTTTATATGAAATGTATGACACTAAAAATGCAGTACAAATACTATTGCCTACTAGACTTGAAAAATTACTTCTTCTGTTTAAATATTTTTCTCTGACGCAAGTAAGATTGAAGATAGATAAATAGAATATAGCAAATTTATTTTAAATATCTTCTTGATAGATAAAGTTAGTTGGGGAGACCTGTGTACTAGGATAGTTCGAAAAAAAAATTATTTTTGAAATGCATTAGGTGAAATAAGTCGTTACATATCTTGATAAAAAAACAGTAAAAAAATTTGAATGCAAAAAATACAAAATACAAAAAATAACTATTTTCCCTACATTTTTTAAAATTTCTGAACGTTATATATTTGAAATGGGGGGGGGGGGGCAATGTGCAGTGAAAGGGTGGTATAACACAAGGAAACACTATTCTATGATTTTGTAAAACATATTTTAGTAATTAAAAATATTCAAAAATAAATATTTTTGTTAAAAAACGTTATTTCTTACATATTTTTGTTAAAACTATTTATACTAAAGGCATTCAGGAAAAAGTTTTGAATAAATATAAAATATACCTTTTATCCATCAATTTGTAGAATATGCCAATCATTTAATTATCTAGGTAGTTTGTATTGTGTGGAATGAAATAGATCCCCAAAAAAACACTTGAAAAGTAGAAGAACCACCAACCTCAAAAACACAAAAAACTTTCTTACAATAAAAAAATTATAAACATGAGGACAATTTTCAGCCACAAACACAGTGATATAAAAAATGGCCAACCTCTGATTACAACTCTTGGTTGTGACTCGCTTAAGAATGCATGCTTACTTAGTTTATTTTTAAAATTTAAGTTCCGCTCCCATAAAAATTTACGCTGCTTGAGGCTGGCGCCCGTCATAGGAAGCTTGCATTTAAACTAATTTACGGCTGTTTGCACGAATATTCGAGTTTACGAGTTCATTTAGATGGGTAGGAAATACAAAGTGGTGTAAATCTTCATGTTCATGTAATTTTCAAAATAGTATAGAGAAACTGTGCTCAAACGCTTGCATTTGAATCGTTATTAAGAATTTTTTAAGTAGGAAATTGAAGTGTTTGTTGTAAGCTTTTGTTTGGTCGATACATACATTTTGGAAAGTTTTTATTGTGTGGAGGTTTTAAAGGTTAGTAATTAAGACGGGCGCCAACCTCAAGCAGCGTAAATTTTTATGGGAGCGGAACTTAAATTTTAAAAATAAACTAAGTAAGCATACATTCTTAAGCGAGTCACAACCAAGAGTTATAATCAGAGGTTGGCCATTTTTTATATCACTGTGTTTGTGGCTGAAAATTTTCCTCATGTTTATAATTTTTTTATTGTAAGAAAGTTTTTTGTGTTTTTGAGGTTGGTGGTTCTTCTACTTTTCAAAAGTGTTTTTTTGGGGATATCATAACTTTTTTTAAACACTGGCGACTTCTCTTTTTTGAATTTGTCCGTTTCGTCGTTTTTATATTTATCACCTATGGTACACCTGGTACCAGGAATATTCATAATTCTTCAAACTGAGTTCGACGATACCTTACATGCAATAATTATCTTTAAAATTGATAAACTGGAAATGGTACCAATAGCATACCTGGTACTTTAAACATTCATAATTCGTCAAAACAAAAGTCCAACATGCCACATTTATCTTGGAAATTGATAAACCGAAAGTGGTACTACCTATGCTATACCTGGTACCTTAAACATTAATAATTTTTCAAGACAAGCCCAATGACACCCAACATGCCATATTTATCTTCAAAATTGATAAACCAGAAGTAGTACCACCTATGGTACACCTGGTACCATGAATATTCATAATTTTTCAAATTGAGTTCAATGATAGCTTACATGCCAAAATCTACTTGAAAATTGACAAATTGGTTGAATGCGGATGACAGTAACCATCAAAATCGACCACGAACGAGTAATAGAAACTTGTGTACGGCAACTCAACTCCCAAAACTTAAAGAAATACGTTGCCATCGACAAAGAGCCTGTCTGCCAAGTTTCAGCTCGATTGGTTAGTTTGTACGCACAACGACCTATTTTAGTGCATAAATAAAGACTAATCAGTCCGGGACCCACAGCTTAACTTGGATTCCGAATCACAACAAACATCCACACCTAACCCAGGAATCAAATCCGGCACCTTTTACATACAAGGCCAGAGCGTTCATCCCACTGAAAATTTATTCTAATAAATTGTTACAAATAAATATTACAAGTTTTTTATATTGCGGTATAAATTATATTTATCATACCAAGCATTATTTTGGTTCACATAATAACCCATTGATATTTGACACAATTTGAAATATTTTCTTAACAACAATTTTAAAATTCACTATGAAATTACAGTTTTGATGATATTTGATTCTACGATTTCATTTTACAATGGAAAGTAAACAAAATCAACACATCTTTAAAAACGAATGACATTTTTGCAAATTCCATTAGCCAATCGAAATGCATGGTTCATTTAGTCCTCTGTTATGAATTGACTGTGACGTCAGCTCGCATAACCTCCACATTTATACTTTGTATTCAGCCCATAGTATCTTGCAACAAAATGGGATTGTTTTCATTTTTCAATGGAGATTTCCCGAAATTGAAATGTTTTTGAAAGTTAACTTTCTCTAAATTGTCACACAGTTCACATAACACCATGCAACTTGAAGAACAAATATTTCTCTTTAATTCTATCTCTTCAAATATTAAATTATTTCAATTTTAAAGATGTTATAAGCCATATAATTATAGTCCAATTCGTTCTGCCTATACTTTAAGTTTACGTTCATTCTCACTTAAGCCTAACATGTCGGAAAAATTAACTTCGAAATGATAGCAAACCTGTTTGACAACTTTTGGCATATATATCTGAACCTCAATTACAAGCTGATCGCCTTTATCTGTCGCCAAATTATGAAATGAAAAAAAGTGGTTTTAAATTAATTAAAAATAGAAAGAATTATGTAATATAGTTCAAACCAGCGTAGGACTTTAAGTTGAAACATTCCGCATCCTATAATTCAGTCCGTTTGAAGATCTATAGCTTAGTTAGGGCTGGACGTTTGTCTAAATTTTTACATCAAAATTGGGCTAGAACTCGTTTTTTTATTTCGTTTTGGAAATTTCAATATTTTTTTTCTTCGTTGTCTTTTATCCTAGGTACTCAATTTTTTTTTCTTTGAAAGATATCACCGAGACGAATCTATGGTATTTTTTGTATAATTATGTGAAGTTTCGTAAGTGCGCTAGAAAATAGTCAATTTCGGCTTTTTCGCTGGAAGTTGTGCAGAGAATAGATACTTACTGTCGTTTCTGCCTTTTTAAGGTTGGCGGCGAAACGACCGTTTCGTCTGATAGAACTTGGAAAAGAATCAAATTAGTAATTTTTTAATAATAATCATTCGCGCATAATCTATGAAACATTGATAACAATTGTGTTTTGGTGGGTTTCAATCTGGGCGGCCTTTCCCATGGCGCCTTCTCCTGCTTTGAAGCTCAAATACTTACTAGCTTATTCATTGAATCATAGTGCACATGGCTGAGATTGGAAGTGATTGGCGCACATGGCTGTGAATGGAACTAAAAATAATACTGGCTAGAAATAATCTGACAGATTAAATTGCACGTTGGAAGACCACTGCAGTGAGATATATGCCTCCTATACTTCAATGAACTACGATTCAGATGCTTATTTAAACACGTAGATAGTACTACAACAGGACCAACATCTTTCAGTGGGAACATATATAAAAAATTGAAGAACTGTGAAAAATTTCCACTGGCTGATTTTTTTAGTTGAAATGAAAGTACTGAGCATTGATCAGTTATATCTTCTTGATATTTTTGCAGCGATTAGATCAGGCCTATGGCTAGGCAGCTCGCAAATCCAATCCCCTTTCACACTCCAGATGGCTAACAACAGAAAAGAGAGTACTCAGAATCTATGTGAGTGAATGTAAGCCATCGGGGGAACTAAAGCAAATGGTATTCTTTATTTTAAATTGTTACATGCCACATTGATTTCGAATAAAAAAAAATAATTTTCTGAAGGACCTAAGATCATATATGAGACAATTCGATTATCTCGATACCTCACTGAATATTAACTGAAAGTTTCAAACTCTATTATTGAATAAAGCTGTTCCTTCCCTCACCGAAAAAAAAAATGATTTTGGCAATGATTTTGGACGAAAGGAGAGATGTAAGAGAACTGGGTCATCGAGTTCTGAAATATCTAGAACTTTCCTGGAGAAAGACAATCAGGTATTTCAAAGCAACCAAACTTAACTTTATTGATAATTAATTGGAATGAAGAGAATAATAGGACTCCTCCGTTGTTAAGTAAAGTACCAAACGAACATTTATTAGTAGTAAAGACTGGCGCACCCTTGGTAGCACAGCTGTATTGGAGGAAACAGAGAAAGACTGGAATATTGGCCAATTCTGGCCAAGCATAGTTCCAAAACACACGATTTTTTTTAACAAACATGCCAAAACCACCACATATTTTTGTTCTCCGACCTCTCTTATAAATACAATATCGCAATTTTAAAACTGTGCATCGACATTTCAAATCCTTTTTATATTTTATGCAAAATTGGGTGAGAATGACCAATATTGTTTCCAATGAACAATTCACAACGTTCCACATCGGGATTGGCCTTTGTCTGGTGAATTTGGCCAGCATTTCTGTGCTATTGGGGACAACTGAAATCAGACTTCAAATCGTTTCCTTGCAAATCACAAGCTGTGGAACGCTTGTGTAGAGACAACAGAAAAAGTGGGTGGTGCTGACGCCAAAGACGTTAGGACACAATCTTTTTTTTTAAGATCCATAATGCCCGACTTTTCTACAAAAGTTTCCTTTAAAGTGCATCAATGGGAAAGAAAGCTCGAGAAAAAAAATCACCAAATAAATAAAAACCTGTTTTTTTTTTTTTTTTTTTTTTCCTTTTTTTTTTTTTTAAACCCATTTTTTAGAAAAATCAATATTTTTAAAATTTTTTTTACTTTTAGGTATTTTTAATTATTAATATATGTTTTAAAAATGCATAGAATAGTGATTTTCCTGCGTTATACCAACCTTTCACTACACATTGCACTATTATCTTTCAAATATATAACGTTTAGAAATTAAAAAAAAATTAAGAAAAATAGTTATTTTTTGTTTTTTCTCCAAACTTTGAGGTGAATGCGTGATCGGAAGATATTATTTTATTTTTTTTTCAAAATTTTTTTGTACAGTTTATTTTTATCAAGATATATAACAACTTTTTTCATCTAATGCGTTCCAAAAATAAAAAAAAATTTTTTTTTTCGAACCACCCTACTGTGTACCTAGGTCCGCCTTTTTTCAATGCACAAAAAATGAGTCACTGAGCCGTTTAAAAATGTGAAACTGATATACATACATCTTTTTAGTAATTACTTCCCATTAGAATTAATATAAATACTTAAAATAATACATTCTGTCAAATAAAACGTTTTTAAAAAAATTTCACAAATGGCCCTAGGTACAAGACCTCGTTGTACCTAGGGCCAGTAGCTGATGTATCTAGGGCCATTCTCTTTAAGTGAAGTTTCATAATGAATAGAAAACAAACATACACAGATGAGTTTTATAAAAGAAACAATATCAAGTAATTATCAGTCATTGGTTTATCATATAATAACTATAATAAATTGCAATGTGTCAAATTATTTATGAATTACAAGTATTGTCATAACTTGAAAAACTGATTAAAAAAAATGAGCTGCATGCATTATCGCTTTGAAGCACCAACATATTTTGGTTTTGCCAATTCGAACACAATAAGCAACTATGTGGTCTTAGGTACACGATTTGGGAATTACATATAAAATGTCTTCTCTTAAAAATGCACATGGAGAAAGGACTTATTCAAACATCTCATTTAGTACTTAATGTTACACACAACATTATTTACTAAAACTCAAAGAAAAGTATTTCACTTAACTTTGTGAAACAATAAAAGACATGAGCTGAAAAATGTTACTGCATACCATATAAAAACGTTTTCCACTTATAACTTGTCACAGCTTTCTCCTCTAAGATTTCAAAATGGGTGACAAAAGAGGAATTGAGTGTTGTCATTTACCCAAGTAAGTAAAAAAACTTAGAACTGAACATTATTAAATAAAAGTGGGATGGCCGTAGTACATAAGTCTCCCTTTTATATTAGAATGTACCTTCGATTTTACAATATTTTTAAGAAAATAAGACAATAATATACTGAACGAATATAAAACTTTTTTTTTATATATTAAGCAACAATGAGTACCTAGTAAGAAATCACGATAGTTAAAAAATATTGAAACAAGGTTCTTTGAAGAAAACTCATCGTTTTTTTTTTTTTTTTTTTTTTTTTTTTTACATTTTTTATTTAGTTTTTGAAATGCGTTAGTTTTCCACTTGAATTCTTTTAAAGAACAGCTCATATACAGTACTCTACATTTTCTGATTTAACAAAGGCAACAAGAAAGTATTGAAGGCTATTTTTAACACGTTATTTTCTGAAGTATTAGAAGAACGTATTTTTCATAATAAAGATATTCGTCTTTGGCAATGCATATAATAGACACCTAAACTGATATCTATGATTCAAGTTAACTTTAAACTACGAAGTACAAGTATTTATACAATACGCTACATTCGTTTTGATATTTTTTGCTCTGGTAGAAAAAATGCATGAAGAGTTTGTTTTGCTAAAAAAATTCAAATTATTAATATATGTTATAATAACTGAGAAAACTAGTTTAATTATTATCTGTACAGTATTATAGCAATTTTTGTTTTTATACGATTTCTCGTTTACGACCCAAGACATAAGCAATAAAAATATGACACTTTGAGATCTCAAATATGTAAAATGCAATGTAAAGTTATTAAAATGTTTAACATTAAAGAAAGTTTCTCTTTCGCAACTAATTTCACTTAGATTATATTTGAACGTAGTAGAAAGCTGATATAAATTTCTACGTTATTAACTGTGCATTCAAATCCATCAAAAATTAAGGTAGATATTACAAAAAAAACTTCAAATGTGGCATGAAGTCATTCTGTTTAGATGTTCGTAGCACTGCGTACTGAATATTTCTATCGATAAGTAGCCGGTTATAATGTATATTGGAATGAAGATATATCTTTATTCCGTTGTTGTTATATATTATCCGAGTCTCTTGAAACTCCAACAGACATTGGATTTTAATTTTGTTTTCAGTTCAAAGCATTATCTCCAATGCAATTGTTCAGTTTTTAATTTTATTCATTTATTACCTTCTATGGATACATCAAAAATATTTTGCACATATTTTCTCCCTGAAACTAGAGGACCATTTGTTTTGTTTGCTACTCCCAACAGGTGAAATTAGTCATTAAAATTATTTTGTATTATATGAATGAAAACATATATAATCTCTTTAAATTATGAGAGAATTTTTTAAACTTTTTTACGCACATATATTTGTATTACGAAAAGACATTGTTACTTTTATCGATACTTGATTTTTAATATTTTACTTCTATGCAATCAACCCCAGCTAATATGTTTGGCTTGTTTTAACCTTAAGAGGAGCATTTGCTTAATTTCGTTGATAAGTGTGCAAATTGTATACTTGTCTGTATTGTACTATGTATTCCCTCTCCATAGAGATAGAACTAAATATTGGTTTTTACACCCAGGCTTATGGGAACAGTTGTTACATTTTAATGTTTATTTATTACAGAGTTGCTTTATTATATTTTGTACTGACATTTGTTTGAAAATGCTAGTTTAAAAAACTGATCCTAAATCGTATTAATTTAGTGTTATTTGAACTGCTTAAGTATAAGACAGCGATTATTCTTAATTAAAATATGTCTAAATACTACTATATTTTTACTGGCATTTACGGTAAAAAAACATGTCAAGTCTCTGGGAAATTAATTATTCCGTAATAGATATAATTTTTTTTTTTCAAATTAAGCAGTGGCGTACTATATTTTCTTAGTAAAACTGAAGGATATTTCCATGTGGAACGTTATGAGGCTATATTAATTGAACACATTTGATTGGTTTAATTTATAAATCCATTTACAAGTACGGAATATTAATATTTAAATCGAAGAAAGTGCTTTTAATAATAGCTATAAACTTTACCCGAAATTGAATTAAGGAAAAAATTCAAAGATATCAAAGAGATGAAGTGAAATTAATGCATTACATTTATCACTTAAATCAAGTTTGCTGTGAAATGTAGTAAATCTTAATTCATTAAATTCCAAATTCTTATTACTTGATGGATATATGTTTCGAGCAGAAAACAGAAAATAAAGTTTCTCTCTATGTGGTATTCATGGAATTAATCCTACACCAAGTATATTATTTCCAATAGAATAAACATGTAATTATCACAGGGAGTTAACTTGGACTGCGTGCAAAATTCATACAATCAATTTTAATTTACCGACATCATTTTCAGCACGATTTCTATTTAAATAATTATTACCGACCGAAAATATTCTAACCGCCACGTCGTTAGCAAATGAGTAGATTATTTGGCCATCCGAACTCTGAATAATAATTTAAATTACAATCTAATATGATTTATCAAGCTAAATTCATAGGAATGTTATTTAAAAGCAAACATTCAATTAATATTTTTACGAAATTCACTTTTGACGAAATGTCAATGAGAAATCCATAGTTTAACTCTCCTTTTGGAACTACTTGCATATCAGGAATTCATTAAATTTTTTTTTATGATGGTGACAGAATTGTAATAAAAACATTGTCAGAATGCTGCCATTGATGATACCTAAACTAAAATCATTTAAAAATATAGATTAAACAAAACAGAACCAGGGTTTAAATTAGCTGTTTTAATTTCAAGAATAACAATATATGAAGAAAATGAAATGTGCGAACAAAATTAAATTAATACAAACGAGATTTAAATAAATATCTAAACAACATTAAATAAATCAAAATAGCATTTAATGGCAAACAATCAAGCAAATAAATATCACCTACCTAATCAATAACTCCATGGATGCCCAATATGCAAGTTGATCGAAACTTTTAATATTCAATAATATTTTCGATCTTTATTGAAGTTAATGCAAATAAAAATCGTAATTTTTAATTGTTTAGAACCTATTAGTCGGAAAAATTGAGATTTTTTTTTTCAATCTATTTAGATCTAGCGGCAGTAAAAGGAATTTCCGCTCTACTGATTTCAGTTCACACTGAGTGTAACTTATCTTACGCAACTCCGAACTATTTTCAAACCTAAAAGATGTCCGGGTTTCTCCATGCAGTATGTCACCCGCATTTCTCCATCTTGCTCCAAGATCAAATGTCTCAAGCAATTGTTGGAGCATAAAGAAACCGTCCTATAATACTAGAAAGAATCATGTAAGAAGTTTTGCTTTAGTTTCGTATGTAAAAGAGAGTTCTTCGCTAGGAATGATTTAACGCTACGTGTAAAGATGTATTACATCAAGAATTGTCACTTTGATTATACAGAGCCCTTATTTAATTGCAAAAAGATGTCATTCAATCGTGTGAGCATTTAAAAGTATTTGAAATAGATTCAAAAAGCATGTTAACAATTCTTTATATTATGCTCATATATTTGATAAACTCCAAAGTTAGAAATAGGAATGAAACTTTCAGTAACTTAATTTAGATTACCTACATAAATATCCAAGGGCCAGTTTTTAATTTAGGAACAGAACCAATATTAGTTTTCAAACTTTGGTTGATTTTCGTAAGTTTAATCAGAAATCTGATGTAGTTCATAGTTCACAAATATTTTAATTTGGAACGCATGATATTTTCTATTAATACCTATTTTATATTAATATCTTGCAATTAATTTCTGATCTATGAAACTAGAGAGAATGAAAAACTTAATTTAAGAGTCAAAGTCTTTCCAAATGAAAGTTTTTTAGCCTTATATACAAAGACTTTATATATAAGAAGATGGTGTCGGAAGTACTTAAAGTTCAAAATCACTTAAATGAAAGGAATTACTAAAATGTGATACTGGTTTTCAATAATTTTTTTCCCTTCAAAATAAAATTTATTAAATCGAAGTCAACTGTTTGAATTTAATTTACGAATGTTTGTCAATTCACAAAATATGTCATAATATTTTATTTATATAATGATATGTAAAATAATTTTTTCTGTCGTAAAAAACCTTTCAGACTCAAAAGATTCTAGTTTAAAATAGGTGTTTTGTCTTGTCTATAATGAAGACATGTATTCAGAAAATATTAACTAAGTAATAAAGATCCCGTATAGAATAAACTCTACTAAAGCAACAACATTAAAAAAAATACTTCTAAAATTGCATATAATTATTTTTCCCAGATACTTGATTTGTTATTAAAAACGCATTATGAAAAATGTAGTAGGGCTCTGAATTAAGACGATATATACATTAATTACGAATAGTAACTGCCTTATGCTTGCGCAATACAAAGTTTCATTGTTTGAGCATATCATATAAATATTTATATAATTTTACTACAAAATATTAGTAAATAATAGTTACTAGCACTTTATTAAATTGAAAAATTATTTGTATTATTATAAAAATTTGAATCGAAGTTTTTTTTTTTTTTTTTTTTTTCATTATACAATTATTACCACCGATTGTAAAGTGTAGTAATTAATAGACATACATAAAATTTTACATCGATACGACTAGAGTTCAGTAATTTGGAACAATAAAAATGATAATTTCTTTACGAATGATACATCAAGAAATAAAGTACAGGGTATACTTTCAAACTTTATTGTATTGTTTTTAATTTTTAAATCATTGCATTTTCTTCTAAAAGGATCATATCACTGGTTTGGTGGAACAATGACGGAACTGCAATTTTTTCAAAACGAAGATAAGGTTTCTATTGTGTCAAATAATACCTAGCGCATCGAAGAAAACAAAGACGGAACTGCAGCACTTATTGTAACAATATTAAGCCAGTTCTAAGTTGATTGACGTGTCACCAAGTTTATAGTGAAATCAATTTGATTTTTTGCATTTCTTGTAAAATTCCAATTTTCGCAGTTGTGTTATTGTTCCTCTAGAGTGGCAATAAAACTACTTAAAAATTAGGTTTCCTTGAAATTCGATCATATATATTTTTTCTTGATAGATTTTGATTTATTAGCTACAGTTGAAATTTTTTTAAATTTTACTTTGATAAGGTAACATACACAGATTAATTCACAAAACAGTTGGTTGGTTTGTACACTCAACGACCAATTTTTATGCACAATGATGGCTAATCAGCCCGAGACATGCAACTTAACGTGGATTCCGAAGAACAACGAGCATCCATGCTCAAAGCGGGATTAGAACACGTCACCTTTGTCATGTGAGGTCAGAGCTCTAACCACACAGCCATCATTAAATTCAAAAAACGTTTCAACTACTTTGAAACACACAGAGTTGATTTTGCCATGCCCCGAGGAAAAGTGTTCAAGCTTTTTTTTTACACTATGTTAAAGTGCGTTGTAGCGTATTCTGTAAGTACACTTGGTGTCCTAACGGATTAATGATAAATAAACACTATTCAATTATAAGACGAATAACCTACCAAAGCACTCTAGGAAAAGTTTTTAAATGCATGACGAAATGACATCCTGGTAGATCATTGATACGGTATGCAAAGAGCTGGTATTGGAAACAAGAATTTGCATAATTGACAAACATCTGCTGTATTTTGTCATCGGATCGTGAGCTTAATTACTGTGCAGCGGGGCAGAATAATGGTGTCTTATTGCGATTTTTTATACTTACAACGTCGTTCCATTCAAGGCCGAAGTTTCTTTTTTAACTCTTATTTATGTCACAAAAAGGGTCGAAGCTTTTTATCAAAGCTGCAAACGCGGCGTTTTAGAGCCTTTTGTTTTGCGAACTGAGTAAGCTGTTCCGGTCTAGATTGATCACTTTCAAAACGCTTATTCTAAGGCGTGATTTAAAACAGTTCCAGAAAGAAATTTCTTTTCGTAAAAATATGTATTATGCTTTTTTTATTTTTATTTTTAACTACTTTTTCAATTTTATATTTTTGAGTATAACATTAAGCCCTTTCGACCTAACTTTTGCATGATTAACAATTAAAAGTAGTTAAATTTAATATTAACCTACTAAAATAAGTATACTACTTGTATAAAGTTTTTCATTTTACCGTTTCCTGCAGATCGTCCTTGAACAATACAGACAAACCCCGTTAACGCGAAATCGTTTAACTTAAAATTCCGGTTAGTGTGAAATAAAAGAACTTTTTCGTACGATGAAGCTTAAAAGTAAAGTTTATTTATTCATTTTATATGAAATACCACACAATGAAATCCCGCTTAGGACGAAAACAAATTGCTCTTTAAACTATTTTTTTTAGATGAAACCTTGCAACGTTTCCTAAACAACAGGACAATGCCTCGTGTGTTTTAAATAATTTAGAAGAGGCAGTCAATTTTTTTTTTTTTTTTAAATTATTAAAAACTTAAAGCAAAAATCAACACCAGATTTCTTTAAATAATAAGTTACTAGTAAATGCATTTACTTTTTCTCCCAATCGTCTAAGATATTACAATAGTCATCACACATTTTCAATTGATACACTCATAGTATTATAGTCTTGTAGTAATTTTATCACTGGATGGGATTTTCGCCCCACTGTTAAACGTTATTGCGACAATATATTCCAGAAAAACCGAGCGTATATTCCGATTAGTACCGAAAGTGTTAAGTTGCTTTTTTATTCGTGGAATTGTTAATAATTATAAATGCATTTATGTTATTGACTTTTTCCAACACTAAATGTAATTAGAAAACCATGGAATATTTTTCAGGTAAAATGATAAATATACTTCACGGAAAATAAAAACAAAATTTATTGTAAATATTTCTTTAGACAATTTTACAAAAGATACTGTTAATCCTGTATAAATCTTAATAAGTACTGCTTTAAGTATATATATCTTGAGGTTGACTATTGAAAGACTTTTAATGTAATGCAAAAAAAGCATACACAATTAAAAAGAATTTCTAACTAAAACAAATATATAAGTGAAGAAAAAAAAGGTAAAAAATAAAGTTCTGAACAACCGAAAAATGTTGATGTTTGCTAATAGAAAAGTTTATTTGCGCTAAAGCGAAGGCGTTTATTCTGCAGAGGTTGCACAAAGCCTTTTTTCCATATGAGGCTGTAGAATAAATCTTGGACTAACTTTACTATATTTTTGAAGCTTTTTCAAATCTTCGTAACCATTTTTTTTTTTTTTTTGTATTTGCTAAATTATGCCTAAGTTTTATTGCATCTTAAGTGTTCTTCATACTTGAGTGAAAAATTACAATTTTTTTTATTCAGCATTCGCGTATCTTTCTTTATTTCTCACAATTAAATATTTAAATAATATGTTTATTTGTAAAGTGATTTAAACAAAATAAGCAAATATAAAATTAAATATAGATAAAACCAGCCAAAATGAAATTAAAATTAGAAAATAAAGAAAATTTCCGACAACATATTCACAAATTATCATTAATCATAATAAATAGATTTTCATATGGAAATATATGACAAGATAATTTTACAAATGCGATGCATTTAATTAGGATATTTTTAAAATGCTTATGAGTAATGTCGCAAGCAATTACTATTTCTAAATATTGTCTAAAAAAATACTGATGTCCTTTTATTTACAGTAATTATTTTACTTGCTGGGCCCTTTTTTATTTTAAATTACATTATGTTAAAATAATTGGTTGACATGAATCAAGCACAGCTCTCAGAGATAAATAGTGTGTCGCTATTTATAATTTGGAATGTTTTTATCAATCAAAGTTTAGTTCAAATAAATAAAAGCAAATAAAAATAGTTTTAATAGTCTGCTACTTTTGCATCATCCAGGATATATTCTCAAAAAGATAATTCTCAATAACTATTTTTATATAATACTCATAGACACACAAATAAAATGTTGGATGGTATATGCTATTTCTTATTGGCTGGGCTGAGGAAACTATTAAATATTTTAGAGAATTATTGCTTAATTATATGGAATTATTGCGAAAAACCTGTAACTTGAGATGTAACAACCTATATTTGCGACTTCACATACACAAAAATTCGAGATTTGTAGGCCATCTAAAGAATTAAAATCCTGTTCTTTAACTCCGTGAAAGAAAATAAAAGTTCAGTTCATGGATCTAACATTCTTTTTCAATTTCTAAACTGATGTGAGTTGTAACTAATCTTCCTATTATATCTCTAACTCTCTCGTTTGCAAATTTGTTACAGAGAACTTGGATTACGAACGTTACGTTCACTGGTATCCTTTCCCCTTTAATTATTTTTCAAATTCGTTTCTTCGCCTTTTCCTTTTCCATCAGCAAGTTTATTTTTTCGCACGCTTTCAAAATTTGTAATTATTATGGTTCTAAGTTGACTATTTGTTGTTGTTTTTCATAGTTCCTTATTTTTTTGCAGTCATGTACTTTATTTTTTTTAAGGAATTGCTTTTCATAATGTCTTTTTAAGTCTGTATTTTTTTAGTTATTGTACATTTTAATCGACTATTGTTTTTATTAATAACTTAATTTTTTTTAATAATAATATTATTAATCCAAATGTTGGATATAAAATTTGTTGTTATTGATTCGAAAAAAATAAAATGTGTCGTTTTAGTTCGCAGAAGGTGTTTATATATATATATATGCAATTTTCTGACAAAAAAAAAGGTGTCATCTATATATTAACACTAAAATTGTTTTAAATGTGCAATGGTAACACCAAAATATTATATCACATTTGAATATAGAATGCACTTTTCTCTCGTAAACATAATTTTTTTTGGTTTATTTTATGTGTAACCAAAAAAATTTACGAAATACTGAGACGAAACTTTGAGGTTTTTACGACCTCAAATGGTTACATAGTTAAATTGTTTCAAATTATAGTTTCTTGAATATCAAACATGAATATCATAAATATTTTGAATTAAATCGTTTATGAAATATAAATAATTAATAAAAACAATTTTGAAAATTGGAAAAAATAAAAAAGTACATTTCGTATGCACCATTTTTAGCATGGTCTATATACCTCTCAGAACATTTTTATTCAATCCTAATTTGAAGTTTGGTTTCTACAATACTAGACCATAGGTGAAAAAGAAATCTTTCGAATCAAACAAAGTTTGAATTTCAGTGAGCATATGTATGGAAACTTCACTCTGTCACATATTTATTTTATTTAAAATATCTCTGATTAAACTCCCTCGAAGTTGTAAATACGTCGATATAGTGCAATGCAAAGAGGGAAGCCGTTTAAGAACAGAACTTCGGTATATCCTCTTTATCGAAGATCTATCTGAGAGAAATGATAGATAATTATACTTCTAAGTATAAGAACAGAAATTAGATTATCCTTTTATTCTTAAGAGGTATTAAGGGACCTCATTTCTTTGGGTGTTTGTGGTTAAGGTGGGGAAAAAAATAGACATATTGGATCTTATGTGTGTTCTTGATGAAATCTACCGATATTTATATCGATCATTTTAAGTTTATTTCATGTATATCAAAAGCTCTGTATTTGATTTTGATAAACATTATCTACTCATACATAGTATTTAAGAAAATAAGGTTTGGAAGATTTTTTCAAATTTTCAAAACTTTTGCGAGAGAAATATTGTACTTTTAGGTTAAATGTTTTGCAGTGAATAAATACTACTGTAGACCATATTTGAGTTTATAATGTAGGCTTTTTATGTGTCGAAGAAAGGTTTCTTAACCACTTTCGTTCCACTTTCCTCATGGGTCGACGACGAATTTCAGTAGAGAGAATGCGTGGCTAGCATGCCAAAGGTCTCGTGTTTAAGTATCCCTCGGGATGTGCTCTGTTGTTTCTCTACAAAAGGAATATACACAGAGCATATAGTGATTAATAATTTAATTAATTAATTGATTAAGTGATTAATAATTAAGATGAATGGCAGTTTTCCGTGATTTCTCCTATTCGAAACGCAAATTCTGGATGGCTACCACCTGATACAACTCACGGATGGTATTACCTCTTCACACAACTATTGATATAAATGATGTTTCAGCACAGAGTATTCTTGATGTAGATCTTAAGCTAAAAAAAAAATTCAATGCAGCCAATCGGCAATGGCACACGCAATGACACACTAGCTAAAGGCCCAGAGTTATTCTGTGTACTCAAGACGACATACTGAATTTTTTCATTAGTATAATAAGGTGAATACTCTACCATTCAGATTGATTGTTCTCTGCTTGATGCCGACAACGCTTTTGCAGTATTATAAACATAACTTTTTTTAACTTCAAAACCGATATTTCCTGTTATCATTTTCCCTGCAAAATCAAGTTCCTTTCTTTTGGGAGATTATCAAAATGGGGGAGCAATGAATATTACTATACTAAATATTTTTAAAAATTCCAATTTGACCCCAATTTTTTTTACTGTGAAGTTTTCCATATTAGAATATATTATGTAAACATTAAAAGACAGAAAGTGTTCTGAAAAATTACAAATTAAAGAATTTAATCAACTGATCTGTAGGTTACAGATATTGGACATTGTTGTCCTCTAGGTTACACAATTTAGGACATTGTTGTCCTGTAGGTTACATAATTTTAGAAATAGTTGTTCTGTAAGTAATTGTTTTGACTTTTCCATAAATAAGTTTTGTTTATTATTTTACAGATGCATTAATTGCTTTTAGCAAATTATTAAAAATATAAAATTAATACTTCACTTATTTATCTGATAAACAGAACACTGTTTTAATTTACATAATAACAGAATAAAATGTACTAATATTATTTAAATATTAAATCATTTTTAATTAGTATAATAATTTTCATGTATGCATTACAAATTGCATGTCTATCTGCTCACAATATATGTTAAAACTAACAATTTACCTTTACCCTTTACAAATGTAATAAATAAATTAAGAAAGGAAAAAGGCAGGTTACTTTTATTTGAAAACCACTCACATGCTATTTTTTTTTTGTAATTTAAAAATCGAATTTATATGTCATTTTTAATGCAAATCCTTGATGTTACACGATGAGGCGGTGATGGCGATTTGAGCAGAATATCTTCATAGTTTAATGTCGTACGATCGTGTTTTTCCGGATAACGAAAACTATTTGAATTCATGTCTTCCTTAAAATTACCAAAAAAAAGTACCTTCCTTAAAAGTACCAGTGCTTAAGAGTGCAAAAAAAAAAAAAAAAAAAAAAAAAAAAAAAAAAACCATTTCTCTAATTAGTGGCGTTTTGGTCGTTACGCGGTTTCGACATTGTTGTTAATTTTCAATATTTGCTAATATTGTTACAGCAAAAAAATGCATGAAAACAACAAAAATGTTTGATATTTTCGGCAAAAAAATCTCTTGGTTAATAAAAGTAACATTATAATTAATTCCTTTTTATCAAGTTTTAAGACATTAGACTTTAAGTAACAATATCTTTATCAATAAGATTATCGGCCTTTCGATCGTTACGCGATTTGGACATTGCGGTTTAACAAATAATAAAAGTGTATTTACAAGAAAGAAACTGTACAAAAAGACACAAAAGCACTTGGAGACATTAAAAATATTATTTTAAAAGACAAATAAATGAATTTAAAGTTCTTACATCATATATTTCGTATTCAAATACAGCTTTGTTTCGATCGTTATTTTTGGACATAACAAAACGTGGAATATTTCTTTCTAGAACGTACCTTCCATCTCATAAAATTATTTAACCAGTTCTACCCCCTAGTGTCTTAAATTAAGAGTACTCGTCTCTTTCATTGATTCATTTATTATTTTTCTTTTAAAATTTCTGGAAACTAGTTATAACCCTTTTTTCTTAGTAACACTTGATCAGTTAACAGTTTAGATGTCTAAAATGAGCCTGTTTTAACTAAAAAATAATCATCAAAATATTAACAATATCTTTTGGAGATAAAATATACCAATTCTTGTCTCTAAACAGAATCAATAACTCAGTGAGAAAAATAATTTAAGTTATTGTAGTTAAATGTTTTCGTAGTCGGAGCGAAAAATTAAGAAGTGTGTGTTAAAAATTAAGAAGCTCCCATCTTTTGAGAACTACCCTTTTCTAAAAATAACATTATAAAGGCTATTATCCTACATGTTTTGAATAATAACTTATATTTTTTTTAAAAGGATATAAGCCATAATCAATTAACATACGCGCTTATACTATGCAATTTGATAAAATGCATTTGTCCCACTACTCTGACTGACAGAATAAATATATATAAAATAGTATGTAGAGGTTTCTAGAGATAGCTATAAAAACAGAAAAATTGACGAAATCAGAAAAATCGTCACTTTATTTGCAAAATGTTGAATATCCATACTCTTTCTTTTAATTTTATTATAAAAATTGTGTATCCCTGTTGGGTAAATACATGCACTCATTAGGATTCATTCTGTTTGGAATCATATTTTCTACGGGGAGACTTTTTACAGTTCTTTTTTTACCGTGCCCTTCCAAAAACAATGCAAAAGGGAAGAGTTAAAAAATGTGTGCTATGCAGACAAAAAATTGACATTCAAACGAAAAACGGTGGCATACTAATTTGACATTTTTGCTTGATATATTCTCACTTCAATAAGTCTCACGATTAAGGTAAGTTGGTTGGTTATTTTCAGATTATCTGGAGCCGTTAGCAACACGAGGGCTATAATGCGCCGAAACATTCGTCATTTGACAAGCCAACATACATTTACAAACATGGTCATCACACAACATACATTACCCTCACGGTCTAGAAGTTAGCACGCTAACACTATACCGTCTGGTCAGTACGATTAAGGTAAGAAAATAATTTGGGTAAAATTTAAACATACTGTACAATTGCCCATCCACAAAAGTTTTCTATTTTCTAGTTTGACTATTTTATTCATGCTTTGAAAATCAATTGGACACAATATAACCAGTATTTAGGTTTAGTGTTTTCAAAGGTAAATGGTAAAAGATATTAGACAGTAGTTCAACATCTCTTTTACTTTATATCTTGAAAAAGAGTAAACGATAGATATGTACGACGTTGAATTTTATTTTGACTCATGGATATTATGGATCTTATGAGGCGATGGGTCGAGTATTATTGTTTTTTTAAACGAGTTTTCTTGTGGAACTTATGGAATTGACAATAATTGTGGAACTGCAGAATAAAATGGAATTATTTATAGCTCAAAACCTCTGAGAATAAACATGTTACCCAACAGTTCGAATACAATCAAAATTGGTGTATTGGTGGTTTCTGAGGATAATATTACCAAATGGGCAGACGCTCTATTTGTAAAAATATAAGTGTGTACGAGATGACAATTAGTATATTTGGCAATATTGAGAAAAGTAAAGTTTAACAATTCCTCATGTATTGATGTTGATTAAAATAATGAAGTTGTAATCAAATATATGGAAATGCATATAAAGGCAGAAACACGATGCATTTCACTACATGTCGTAGTAGGGTAAAAAAATATTTTTGACTATGTTAATATTTTCACTAAATAATAATATATGATTGATCAGTAAATTATTAAGACTAAGTATAATTTAAAAATCACAAATACAACAACAACCCATATTTTTTTTACACTTTGAATATTGAACAACGAGCAACTTATCATAGAAATACAAACTACAAGAATGAGGGCTCTTAAATATTTAATTAATTGTATTGACTCTCAAAAAGCATTGAACTTAAATAAGAATTATTTAAAGAAATACGGGTCAAAAAGATTTTAAATTATTAGTCGTTATATACGGATCAATGTACAATTTAAACATTTTGCCTAAAATACGAAGAATATTAAAATATTATTAAGATCAATTATACTAACAAATATCAAAGGGAAGCATTAACTCATACAAAAAAATAGTTAAATCTTAATGAAAAACATGAAACTACCAGTAAAAAAGTTAACGTAATAAATACAATACCAATATGTTTTAAAGATAAAAAGTAACATTCCCTGCAATTCATGGCCACCTCTTATTATTTTCTACATAAAAAGTAGTTTTAAAAATGGAAAACATGATAACAATTTTATTTCAAGCAACATACTTTTCAAAAGTAAGATTTGAATAAAGATCATTCCCGAAACATGTTTTTACAAAAGGATCAAACATTTCAATAAAAAATTTACAAATTCAAACAACAAATTAACTAAATTTAGATATAAATAAAGAGTTAAAATATTTTCTAATATGAAGAAAAATAGTTTCCAAAAAAAATTTAACTAATAACATCAAAGTACTATGTTTAGTAAAACTCTTAAACTTTTTGAAACTTAAAGATAAAATATTCTTTTCAGTCAAACTAAAATCAAAAATAGTGAACTTACCTCCTCCACACTCCTCTTTCCCACAAAAAACTTTCACATGTGCCTGAGATGAGAAGATACGAAAGATAAGGGATGTTAGAGGCAAGCGAAGAAAAGTTTGTTGAGCGGAGGATGCGGATGAAGGCGACTTTCTCAAAGGAGATCAGAACAGCAACTAGGAGCGTGCGGCTCCTACTAAGGGTGATATGTTCTAAATCCTTTCTCCATTCTGCGCAATCTCAGGTTTGCACCTATCATCGCTTGGAGATTCAAAAGTACGGAGGAATCAGATGATGGGTGGAGCTTACAAATTATTTAAAAAAAACAAACTCAAACTGATTTTGGTTAGAGAGTGTTATCTGATTCAAAAAATCAGAGGATAAACTTCAAAAATCTTTTAGAAAACTCTTTTAGATTAAAACTGAGATTTTTTTTTTATTGAAAGTAAATTACAATATTTCTAGACATATCAGCTAGACATGAAATATAAAGAATAGTCAAAGAATTGTTTGCAAGCTAATTGACTTTCGTCATTGTAATATATGTTTGCAAATAATTCCAAGTAACTAGTTATTTGAAAATTACTAAAATAAATAAACTTCAATATTTATATTTAAATTATTATTCGATCAAAGATATATTTTAATAGACAGGCTATGATTAACAGAGATATTTATCACATAAAAGTATTATTCTTTTGATTGCTACTTATGATACGTACACTGAAAATACTTTAAACAAAGCCAAATTTAATGCAATAATTTAATTAACTTATTTTGTAATTTATTTGTATTCGCAATGGCAAATTTGAAAATAGTACTGTGCAATGTAGTATAGCGTGGCATGGCATGGTATGGTATGGTATGGGGCAGTTCTCTTCCATTCCATTCAGTGCAGTATAGTATTAATCAGTGCAGTGCACCCAATAAAGCACTGCAGTGCAATTTAGTTTAACGCAAACGTTATGATGCCATGCAATACAGTTATCCAGTGCAATGAAATATAATTCATTGCAATAAAATGTAATTTGGTGTAGTAAAATGTAATTTGTTGTAGTAAAATGTAACTTGGTGTAGTAAAATGTAATTTGGTGTAGTAAAATGCAATTTGGTGTAGTAAAATGTAATTTAGTGCAATAAAGTATAATTCAGTGAAATAAAAAGTTATCCAATGCATTAAAATATAATTCAGGGCAATGAAATATAGTTTATGAAATTATTATAACAGACAATACAGCATAATTTAGTGAAACACAATGCAAGGCCAAGCAATACGATGAGTTTCATAACAGTATACGTGGATACATAAAATCAAAGCAAATGATTTTAACTTTAATTACTATCCTTAAAATAAAGAGAAATATCATCTATCTTTAAACTAATCTTTCTATTTACGTCATTAAAAACGAGCAATTTAACAGTTAATATTTTAAGGAAATTTTTATTTTTTTAAGACTGACGCAAAACAAACAAACCTATGACTCTTATCAAAGTAGTACAGCCAGAATTTATAGAAGTGCTTTGGAATATATAAATAATGTTCATATTTACTCATGCTTTTAATTTCTGAAGAAACCTCCATTTAAGTTAAAAGCAATAAAAAGTTTATTATTAAGATAAACCAAACTATGTGCGTGAATAATGAATTTCTAGAAATTTTATTTACACTTATAATCTCTTATACAATCACAAGTATTTTGTTCAAAATCTTTACAAGCATAGTTTTCTCACTATTTTCTCTATTTTTTCTCGATATTTCTATTTACAACATAGTTTACCTTTTTCTTTATCCATGCAGGACATTTTATACTGTATTAATTAAAATTTCATTATTTGTTTCAAGAATATTGCATTCTAAGTTTTATTCGATCACGCTGTTTGCAGGGTTAGTAAATATTTTTTTGCAGATGGAAATTATGTACCTATAAATATTATTTAAAATTGTATAAATATCAATATGTCTGGATCGTAACATTAGAATCTCATTTTAAAAAGACGAGACTCGAATATTAATAATTTGTTGACATTTTATTACACAGATATTTTAAAAATAATTTGATTATGCATCTTTATATAGTGTATCCACCTATGATGATTATAGGGCATTCAACTATTAGCGTTACAAGTCTGTCATCATCAAAAAAAGGATAAGCAAATTTTTTAAAATTAGTAATCTTTTTTGTTACGCAATAAATAATAATATTTTTTTTTACTAAAAACTAAGATATGCAATAGCTAATTAAAACTAATTAGCTAATTAAAGCGTTAAAAACCAATAAATACTCATCGTACTCAAAACATTTGTTAAATTTTATTACGCATGTTTGTAGCCAAACAACTTTGAGTAAAAATTATATTACAAATGCTCTTACAATTTCAAATTTTTAATTCTAGTAAGGTAAAGTAAGTTTTAAGACGCTCATTCAGAAACATTACCATCACCTACCAACAAACACAAATCATTTCTGATGAAACCCAAATAAAGTCGTCCTCCTGGAACGCGCCATCCTTCACAATCTGAGTCACAATAAATGAAGTAGTAGAATTATAAATTACCTTACATCAACGCTATTTTTTAATCCAAAGCTTACTTGAATTACCCAAACTAAATCGTGTCCACAAACTCCACCAGCAAACTAAGCTTTCAACTGCAGTAATGAAGTTTTCGCTCGTCCTCCGAAGAAACGAAAAAGTTCCCCTATTACCTATGCTTCTCGGGAGTCCATTAAGTTTGTTTTGTAGGAGGTTCCGATTTCATCAGATGCAATCCAATTCTCTAGTCTAGCCAGAGTAATCAGTTTTCAAATAGGAATTCTTTAAAAGTCGATATTCAAGAGAAAACTTCCGTTTTGAGGCATCTCTGTGACTTTACGAAGCTGAGTAGTATTTAAATGTCTTAATTTGAGACATGAAGAAATATTAAAATAACTGTAACATAATGCTGGTTTGTTGTGGCTTTGAAGTATGTATCTAAGTACGTTCGATTTTGTAAACAACGTTGTAGCTTTGTTGCAGATTTAAATGCAGTTTGTTGTGCGTGCTGTTTTTTTTTAATGTTGTAAGTGTTTAAAAAGGTATCATACTTTGAGCATAGATATACTGATTAATACAAGAAATTTTACAAAGTTTACGGTCCTGGTCATTGTGTATGGACCACTTTTCACCCAAGCAAATGAAATGATATTATTTCGATAAAAACGTTTGCCTGCCAAGTAGGGGTGTACCTAGGGTCTCCTTTTTTCAATGCAAACAAAATGAGCCACTGAGTAGTTAAAAATTGTGAAACTGATATTCAGACATCGTTATAGTAATTACTTCCCAATGGGATTAATATTGTTGCGTTGTACGGGTTCGAAAGATTTGACGCCAAAGCAGATCAAAACTTGCAGAAATTTATTCCAAAATAACTCTTCAAAGTTCTCTTACAGCTCCAGAACTTCTCGTTCTAGTAGACACAATACAGCTCTTTTCCCCTCAATAGAGTACAAAACAGCAGTTAAAAACTTGACAAACAACTGCTAAATCGCCGCAAAAGACAATGCAAAACAGTTCGCTTTAGAATGCTCAGTATCTCCAGTCAACTAATTCAGTGACTCAAAATTCAAGAACTACTCAAGTCAGGAATACAGCTCTTACAATGAACGTTGAGAGACAACTAACTTCAGTCAACTATCGGACTCAGATAACAACTAGCTCCGTGACTCAAAATCAGTCAACTACTCAGTCAGGTATACAGCTCTCACAATGAACGTTGAGAGACAACTAACTACTAACCAATTCAGGTCGCGCTTATATAGGAGTGGCTGCGAACATACTTGAACCTTCCAGAGATGGACATTTGGAGAACTTTCCAGACAGTAGTCGAAAAATCCTATACATGTACATACATGGGATACATGTACCGAAAATGTCGCCAAATGGTCGCCAAGTTTGGCGACATTTGGCGATTTCTCACCAAATTTGGCGACAAAAATTAGTCGCCAAAAACGTCGCCAACTTGGCTCTATCTCGCCAATTTGGCGAGATTCCCATTACCATAATGTTAAAATGCCCTACCCCTTGAAACTCGCTTCCCAGAGTTACCTCTGTAAAACCCGTTATCAAGCGTTGAAATCCTCACTGCAGGGAAACAAACCATTGCATTGCCTTATGCGAAATGTACAGAAATTTATCTATTTACAAAATTAGCACTACGAAATATTTACAAATATACAAAAATTCGTAACAATATAAATACTTAAAATAATACATTTCTGTCAAATAGAATGTTTTTAAAGAAATGTCACAAATGACCCTATGTACAAGACCTCGTTGCACCTAGGGCTAGTAGATGATGTATCAAGGGCCATTCTCTTTAAGTGAGGTTTCAGTTCATAATGAATAGAAAACAAACATACACAGATAAATTTTATAAAAAAAAAAATATCAAGTAATTATCAGTCATTGATTTATCATACAATAACTATAATAAATTGCAATGTGTCAAATTATTTGTGAATTACAAGTATTTTCATAACTTGAAAAACTGATTAAAAAAATGAGCTGCATGCATTATCGCTTTGAAGCACCAACAGATTTTGGTTTTGCCAATTTGAACTCAATAAGCAACTATGTGGTCTTAGGTACACGATTTGGGAATTTCATATAAAATGTCTTCTCTTAAAAATGCACATGGAGAAAGGACTTATTCAAACATCTCATTTAGTAATTAATGTTACACACAAAATTATTTACTAGAATTCAAAGAAAAGTATTTCACTTGACTTTGTAAAACAATAAAAGACATGAGCTGCAAAATGTTACTGCATACCATATAAAAACGTTTTCCACTTATAACTTGTCACAGCTTTCTCCTCTAAGATTTCAAAATAGCTGCCAAAAGAGGAATTGAGTGTTGTCATTTACCCAAGTAAGTAAAAAAACTTAGAACTGAACTTTATTAAATAAAAGTGGGGTGGCCCTAGTACACAAGTCTCCCTTTCATATTAGAATGTACCTTCGATTTTACAATATTTTTAAGAAAATAAGACAATAATATACTGAACGAATATAAAACTTTTTTTTTATATATTGAGCCACAATGAGTATCTAGTAAAAAATCACGATAATTAAAAAATATTGAAACAAGGTTCTTTGAAGCAAACTCATCGTTTTTAAGTCCCCCCCCCCCCCCCCAATTCGTTTCCTAATATTTAGTTTTTGAAATGCGTTAGTTTTCCACTTGGATTCTTTTAAAGAACAGCTCATATACAGTACTCTACATTTTCTGAGTTAACAAAGGCAACAAGAAAGTATTGAAGACTATTTTTAACACCTTATTTTCTGAAGTATTAGAAGAACGTATTTTTCATAATAAAGATATTCGTCTTTGGCAGTGCATATAATAGACCCCTAAATCGATATTTATGCTTCAAGTCAACTTTAAACTACGAAGTACAAGTATTTATACAATACGCTACATTTGTTTTGATATTTTTTGCTCTGGTAGAAAAAATGCCTGAAGAATTTGTTTTATCATATTTGTTTGTTTCCACTTATAACTTGTCACAGCTTTCTCCTCTAAGATTTCAAAATGGCTGCCAAAAGAGCAATAGGGTGTTGCCACTTACCCAAGTGAGTAAAAAAACTTAGAACTAAACATTATTCAATAAAAATGTGGTGGCCCTAGGTACACAAGTCTCCCCTACTAATTACACACAGAGAATTTTATCAATATTTCCAATTTAATTCATCATGTGCTTCCCCCTCCCATCTCTCCCTCCACCATAAAGAAAGGATCAGCACGACCGCTTGATTGAAACCATTAGATTTGATAACTTTTCTGGCGGACCATTTTACTACTTGGTGAGTTCTTTTACAATGTCCAGTTTTTTTTGTTTTTTTTTAATTTCTACACGCTTTTACTAATTTACTATCGTTATTTTATTGACTTGGACTTAATTCTCAGGGAAACAATTTTAAACAAATTTGTTATATTGACATATTGCCGATATTTTAGACGATCTATTCATATTTTTATTCCATATAGATTTATCACAAATACATATTTATTCATAATTCATATTTTTACTGCAAATTAAACCAATATTGCTACGTAAATATTATGTGATGTTTAGGTCTTAAAAATACAATAAAAACCTTATTTTAAATTACTAGACATCAATTAAAATTGTAAAATTTAACTTCCTGAATAGAAAACCAATTTAATCAAAGTAATATCCAGACGCTTTCAGTTTAGTGATAAATTTATTACTTTTTTTACACTGATTAAGTATGTGGTTGTTACGCTTAGTGCAATTTTATCTTCAAAAATATTTGACAAGCACCATAACTCAATGAAGTTTGAGGCACAACAAACATGGATATCATTTTCACTCTTACAAGCCATATAAATTTGAATAAAAGAGGTATGAGTAATAACTAAAAGTTAAAAACGTGTTTGTTTTAAGATGCGTCAAGCAAAAAATTATTACTACAAATAAAATGAAGTTAATATGTCTAATAAAAAACGCTAATGAAAAAATAAATATAAAATTTAGATTTCAGAAACAAAGCAACAACTCCTAAAATCCTAAAAGTAAAAATTTATCTAATAAACAAATAACTGTTTTCGATGTTTATTGTCTAGAGTATTAGAAAAAGTTTCAAAGGAAACTTAAGAAAACATCCAAGAAAACTTTGTATGACTGAAAAGAAATCGATTAACTCGGTATTTATTCAGGGGATTTAGAAATAAACGCAACGTGTCGCAATGGTATTTTTTTTTTTTTTTGACAAGTTCATGCTTCATTTTATATTGAAAAACTTATTGGGACTACCATCTATATAAATTAACATTTATTAGAAAAGGTATTATTAATATAAATTGAAAATAATTATTGTAGCACTTTTAGAAGTAAAGGACGAAACATAATAATCATCGCGACACAACTGGTTTTACCTATGGTTGTGAAGTTAATAAATAAGATTCTTGTAAAATGTTTAAGTTTCCCTCATTCTATTTGGGGAATTGATTATTAATTTCCAACGAAGTATTATGTAGTGTAAAGTGTTTGAATAAACAACCAAAAATGATTTTTTTTTCCCAATGAAGAAATTCTTTTGGAAGATATGGCTTTTCCAAAGATATGGATTTCAAAAGGTCTTTCTTCATTGGAGAAAAAATCCTTTTTACTTGAGTCGTTTGAAGGAATCTTTATTAACCCCAAAACAAGTTAAACATTTTATGTGCATCATAAATCAGCTTAAAATATGGTACATATGTGTTATCAAACTCTTTATGTTGTCTCACTCAATTTTATTCTCAAATTGTGTGACACAATTTTTTCCCACTTTCTTAATACTTTCTTAACTTAGAATATTCGTTCTTGTCAATCATCCAATAATTGATCAATCTTAATGAAAAATAATAAGTATTTTTATTTAATTTGGGAAGTATTAACCTCCTCCTCGCATTTACGTGCTAGTTTGACGACTCAGCGGCTCCATTTTTGATTGCGAGCATGCACTGTCTTTTCTAGGTATGCTGATTTTTCTAACCGAATGTAGAGTGAATGTTCATAATTTTTAACCTTAAATGCACGATTCAGCAAAAGATTATGTAACATTTGTTTTTAAGAAACTCATTGACCTAAATCGTGAACACATTAATAAATTTGCACATAACCAATAAAAGACATTAAATTAAAATGCAGAAAATTTCAATAAATTAAAAAAAAATATTTAAAAAAAAAACCCCACTAAATTACCATTAAGTTATAGAGACTGAAAAATCTGTTTGTATTTATATGTGTTTGATGCTTACTTGAAAATTTAATTTTTAAAGTAATTGATTAGTGAGGCAAAATAAAATTAGTAACTAAGAAGTATACTCAAAATATTTTCAAAAAATATATGTGCAGGTTTACATATTTTTAGCATTTTATGACATTTTAAGACTAATATTATGTATTTTATGACTAAAAACTAAAGAAATTAGGAACTATAAAGTTACACTGAGTAAGGTACGAAACTACCTGCTTCAGAATTTTTAAAACTCATTTTATCACAATGTACTTTTAAGTACACTTGCATTTTAAAACCATTCACTATTTTTCCTTCCATAAAAATTTCAAGATATATTTTCATAGCACATATCTGTGAATCTATACTTTTGAATTAAATGAGTATTCAACTAAATTTCAACTCTTACATAAATCTTATAACATTTGAAAATATGCATCTTCTTAAAATATAAATGTAAATTTATAACTTTTTCTTGAAGAATGAAATTTTTTAGGCTTAGAAGGAAATTTAAAGTGTTTGAATGTTTTGCAATATAAATTTTGAAAATATTCCAGTAATATTTTTGTAACTTTAAACATTAGTTAACATAATCTATTGAAAATTCAAGAAATTATGTTTTTCAATTTAATGGTTTTACGAGTTAAGTATTTATTTTTCACTAAAATAAAAATGGTATTTTTGTAGTTATGGTTTTGTTCTACGTTATGTAGTAAAATTATTACTATAATACTTAATCTGCTGTAAATTATGTTAATTAGAATCAGTTATAGAGGGTATTAGCTATTAAAAAATATTGTTTTATAGATATACACAAATAAAATTCCCTCTTTAAACTCAAGAAAATTTTAACAATACTGCTTTGGTATCTATTTACAGCTACTTTATTCGTATGTGGTGAATTGTTCGAATTCCTGTAGTATCTGGTATTGGAAAGTTACAAGGTTAACATCTTCTATTGAACTGTAACAATTATATCGCATTAGTCGGGGAATTGTATATTTTTGTGTAATGATGCCTCGAGAAAAAACCAATCAATGGAAGTAAGAACAGTTTGAAAATATGGAAAGTAAATACTTTTTCACACGTTTCTCAATATGTAAAAATAATTTATTATTGAAGTTTTTCAGTAACAAAATCAGTTTTGTCTGAACTCAGGACTTACTCCACCACTTTTTTTTCCTGTTGTAACTTGATATACAATTAAAAGTTGGCTGTTCCTTCGAATTTTAAATTATATATTTAGTAAGATTTTTAAATATTAAAAATGTAAAACATTTATTATATGAAATCTTGCAAGCAAACAAAATGATTTTTTTTTTTAAATTATGTCTCCTAATTCAACAATTTTTAATTTAATTTTGTATAACATCTTAATACCCGTTAATGTTTTTGGTAAAAATAATAACATAAATCAGTATTAAATATACTCGCAGTTTCCATTAAAAATTGCTGAAGAGCATTTCCGTACGGGTAATAAGTTCAAAGGTTTCTGATTATAGTGCAGGATTAGTTTGAAATAAAATTACCTATTTTTTATAAGAAAGAATTCGTACCTCGATTTGGAGAATTTCAGTTATTAATATTTGTTGCTTTATTTTCCACTGCATATTGATATTTATTCCAAAACTAATATTTGCACTGTAAAAAGTTTTTCTTTCTTTTAAGTGAAAACAATTACGTTATTTTTTGTTCGTTAAATCTGAATATTAAAGATTAACACGTGTGTATTTTATTAGAAATCTTCAATAGACTATTTGTTCTTGGTGATTCTACTTTTTAAGCTTAATGTGAGTATTTTAAAGATCAGGTTGGAACTCTAGGCTTCATTGAAAAAGGAACAAGATTTGCTCTTTGCGTCATTTTAAATGTTTTATGTACATAAATTTGCCCCAAAATACGAAACAAAATATTAGATTAGAATGCCATGCTGTAGACTGAACTACCCACATCCTTGGAACACAGTGGCTACTAATGTAATTGCCCAAACTACTTTGCCAAATTCTTCACAATCAAAACTTATATAAAACCTCAGCAAAATTCTGATACAAGTTCTGCGAATAAGAATAAAACATCGCTACTTCGAATTAACAAGATTTTTTTATTCAATTACTTGATTCTCTACGCATAGCAATGTTTTGCATACGACTTTTAGTTTTGATACGGTTATTTTACTGGTACTTTCTGTTCTTAATTAATTCAAGACTAGCCTGGTGAAAGTGTATCATGATTAACAGAATAAAATTGCACAGTAGACAGGATAACAAAAAAGATTACAATATAAAAAGCTATTTAAGATATAGTGCTTGTAACTAAACATTTTCAATCATTTGCAATAGAAATAAGTGAATAATTATTTTTTGCTGTTGACCTAGTTCAGATATATTAGTTTTTTTTAAAAACTTGTGTAGGGTGAAAACAATTTTGGCTCTTGTTTCATATTGAGGTAGTATTATTCTAAAATATACAAGCACCAAAAGGCAATTTATGTTATAATATACTTCTGTAATTTTTCTTCGTCACGTTTTATATTACAAAATTACTTTTATTTAGCTTAGACCAAATTACAGTCTAAAGTATATAATACGTCATTGTTAGGGTAATTTTGACAAGCATAGTAGAGGTAGTTTGAAATTTTTCATCCATTTTCGTAATACAATTTTCTCACATAATGCTCTACACCCATTAATATAAAAACCCATAAAGCTAAGATTTTAACATATTAAAAAACTATTAATATTCCGTATTTAATTCCTTAATTTCATGCAACTATATATTTTTTTTCCAAATTGTCAGTTAAGATAGTTTTTTTTTTTTTTTTTTTTTTTTTTTTTTAAATTTGTGAAGGTATTTCAGTTAATATTTTTTTTATGATTTAAGTGTCAAAAAGGGTATTACTCTAAAACTTAAAGTGGTATTTTTAATTATTATATACCTTGTTGGAAGTGACGAGGAAATGAGTGTTGGTTGAAGCACCTAATCTTTAAAACCTAATTAATATAATTGTATATTACAGTGATGTCGTATATATATCATTCATACTTAATGAATATTAGATCATATTTTCAGAGAATACAAAACAGATTTTTTACTCTAGACAATAACTCAAACTTTTAAATTGAAACATATATTTATTGCTATTTAAGATCAATGTAAAGCCGAAAAATACCTCAAAACAACATTATAATTTTTTTCAAAATTAGAAAAGTTTGAATATAACAGGTACTTAAAAAGAGATACAAAAATATGAAAGAAATGTGCCAAATACATCAGAGTTTTTAGTACCATTCAAGATTCGAGCCTAATATTTAGTTTATAATTAATTTTTTTTTTTTACTTCCATATCAAGTTTCGGAATTATGTCATGTATGCATGAAAAGTCCAGATTATCTTTTTGACCATAAGAGAGAGAGAAAACGGAGCAGAAATGAGTAGACCCAAAAACGCTAAGAAAAAACTTTTTATGCTTACAAGTATTTTGATTATTTTACGAAATTTATATTATCTTATACTAAAAAGAATGAAAAAATCGAACTTTATTGGAAAACGTGCCTTTATTTATACATAATAAATATCAATAATTAAAAAACTAATTATCATTAAGTTTAAAAACAATAAATTGATCCACTACTAGTACTGCCATTGTCGATATACATAATTTAACAAACAAGATGCAAAACACCAATTAACAACAGTTAATTAAACAACGTTCCTTGAAAAATTGGTCAACAAAAGGTGAGAATTCGAATCTTACGGGAAAAACTTTATGTGTATCAAATTTTTCAAAGGAACTGATAGCTTATATTTTTATATGGTCCTTCTAGTCAAATTGTTTACAATTTGTCTTCCTTCGTATTGTAATACTTTTAAGATTTAAAAAACTGAATCTTAAAACTGACATATTTGTAACAAATACAAAAGTACCTTGCACTACAATTTCCGACCCTAAAATAGAGATAATTTACCACTTGCATAAAAAATCACAAATTCTTAGTGTATGAACCATACACATTTATTTTTACAGTAATATTCTCATGATATTTAAAAATTCCTATATATTCAACTTTTAAATTGCAGTGCTTTTTTTTTTTAATAATGAAATTTTTTTGGTAATTAAACATCGTTATCTAGAATTTATAAAGTTAAATAAAATGCGAGTTTACATCAAAGTAGTTTACATTCAAATCTAGTTGAAAAAAGATCAAGAACTTTTGTTAGTGAGATTTAATATTTTATAAGGTCTATATAATTTTGGCTGCATTAAAGCATTAGCATAAAAGAGCTTTAGATTCAACAATTTAAATTACCCATATTTAAATTAGTACCTGAAATAAACTATACCCATACGATTTCCTTTTCCTACATTAACAATCAATTAATAACAAATCCTATCAGACACAACATGAAATCATTAAGTAAATAGTATTTATTATTAGAGAAACCTCAAGAGATTAATGTGTTCTCCTTTGTTTTAAGTCAATAGCTGTCGTCAAAATGAATAAAACAATCATTGGTTGCATGCTATTCTGATACATTGAAGTATCTATCAGATACATTGAAATGCTTTGTCTGAAAGAAATTTGCGTGAATTCACTTGGGGAGTATTATTACCGACTACTGAACCATGGGGAGAGTATGGAAGAGATATGAATTATGAGAGATATCGTCGTAATACTAATTGAATGGGTAGTAATAGAAATTAGAGGATATCTATGTCTATTTGAGTCCCCTGTATTAAATACTAGCAATGCAAATATGACTTTACAATTGAGAAAAACATATTTCACCGTATAAATAAATAAAACTAAGACTATTTTACTCCTATAGTAGACATATAAGCAGTATTCCAACAAATGCATTCATAATTGAATCAGTAACTAAAACAACCATATAATTTGCAAATGTCAATTTTTGTAGCTGAATTTTAGATTTTTGAAACTGAACCAAAATAACATTATTCATTTCAAAGAAGCAAAACATTTCTGTAATGTGTTTTTTAGTTCAGAAGTAATTATTATATCTAAAATTATATTTGTCTTTTCTGGTACTCAAAATCTTATCTCAGTAAAATCAATCTGTTTTCAAAATAATATTTGTTAGTCATTGTATCAAAGGTATTTCAAAATGATAGGACTTATTAATTTTTCTATAAGGAACAGACAACACCACTGTAAATTGCGACAATTTTTCATAAGAAGGTTGAAAATAGTAATTTCTCATCGAATTAAAACATTTCTGGGTTACATAATTCTTTTTTTTTAAATAACTTTTACGTTTATCCTTTAGCAAAAAAAAAGATAAATGATAAAGTCTTAAAAACTAAAAAGAGCATAAGTGGGACTAAAAAGATCTGATTAACAGCATTTTCAAGCAATGAAGGAATTATAGCAACTTAAAACTTTAACTGAGATCACACTTTCACATGCGTATAGCTATACATATTTTTTTTTTATCAAGAATCTGTAAACTCAATATTGTGTAAATCCAAAACATTTTTACATTAAAAAATATTTCACTCAGTTATTAAAAAAGTATATTAATACGAGATACTGAAGACACGTTTATGGAACTTGTGAAAGAAATAGAATATTAACGTATGAAACATATTACTAGAAATAAATGAAAGTAACATTGGCGTACATAACATTGATACTATAAAATCAAACAAACATGCGATTTTCTACCCAAAACACTATAACGAACTCATTTGGAGTATACGAATAATTATACATGACTGATGTTGCTACTTCATTATAATTTTCAAAACAATAACCTCATTTGCATTTTGAATACTTACATGCATAGATGGTACTCGTTTTAAATTCTTGACAATTGATTAAAATTAAAATATGACTAATGAAACTGACTTAACTTCCAGCTCACTCTATGCGTATTAATGAATCGAATTCCAATCTGCACTCAATATAAAGTTTATAATTAAAGTTAAAACCATTCCTTCTAGATTTGTACATCGCAAAAATTATATTTTAACAACAAAATGCACATGTCATCCTCTTGAGACAGACGGCAACCATTTCTAACAGGAAGGGCTAAAATTGTCATTATAAAGCAGAAATGAATGTCCTCATTTATGGACAGAGAAGTAATAATAATAAGACTCAGTGAAGGAAGCTTCAAAATTAATTGCTATTCCGTGATGGAAAGGGATGAGATTGACTTTAGCATAAATCTTGTAGCAAAATGGAAAACCTGTGTGATTCACATCAACGAAATCATGCACCCCAACGTTTCCCATGACCAGATAGTAAACAGGTAGTTACATATCGGGGTGTATTTGGCATAATATATATTCTGTAACTATTTAATTACAGTTTTCATTTTCTTTTGAAATAATAAGTTGCAAAATCACTCTCACGATTTATGTCAAAAAATGTATAGTTAGTTTCACGATGGAAAATCCTATCGACATCCTAGTTGTAGATAAATACTTATACCCATGAGTAAAAGAGAAATACATTATTGATATAAATACATGTAGATAATTTTGAAGTTAAGATACTATTTAAAGGTATGGTTTGTTTGAAGAAACATATAGCCAAATACCAATAAAACAAAAGTAAAGTTATGGTATAGTTAAGCTTTCTATAAAAACCATTCCCTATTATTTACGAATAAATTAAAGTTAGCCTGTACATTGAAGTGAAATATGTCACACGTATTGATATATTATACATATGGAGGGTAATTAATATGAACGCATCGATGGTTATTAATACCGACATTTGATTTCCAAATTGCAATGCATTCTCTTTGACATGGGAAATGGATTTCATATTTTTAACGTGACGCCAAAATCAAATACGAATTAGTAACAATTTCTCAAGAAAAATACATAATTATAAATTATAAACAAGAGAGAAAATATATTTCTACAGTTTTCTATCTTGAAATTATAAACATTATTTTAACACTGAAAAAATTTATATTTCCATTTAGAAAATTGCTTTTGCAAATATTTGTCATTGATGAGAACATAAGAATATTTTTCTATACGTCATTTTTACTCTACATCTTCAGAAATGTCAATAACAGCTATCAATTGACATTGATGCCAATCATTCGACCAAACGAGCCGACATGTGAAACTTTCTATTTAAGGATTTGGTTGTTAAGTTTTTGACATAAGGGAACCTACACTTAGGGGTATTTTGTATAAATCAATGATTAGGATTAGGAGACCAAAAGGAATGAATTACTATGAATATTTTTGTAGTTTGAGCTGCTTTTTTACCATTAAAAGTAACTTCATTTAAATAACTTCACCGTAAGAATTAGAAGCAGTTATATCTGATTATTAAAGTTTACTTAGCTTCCCAAATTTTTTTAAATATTTTTCTGTTTAATGACATAGATACTTGACGACAGATTAAATAGACGACATTTTCACTAACACGGCAAGACACATTTCAGCACTTGTAGTGTTATTAATCCATTAATTTTAGAAAAAGTTATCTTCCTTTATGGAAAACATGCTATGTCTAGTAGAAATAATCAATTTGACAAGTGAACATGTGAGTGAGAGTTTATTTATTAGTGTTGCAATTGGAAGGTCTCTTGGTAAAAATTACTAATAATTTCGGTGTACTTAAAACTTTTTATTAGTCTCCTCAAAACTTATAGTTAAATAGATACCAATAATATGAGAACTCATTGAACACTCAGACAAAAGTATTATTCCACAACAATGTTGTACTAAAAGTAATGCATCAAAGTTAATTACTTACCTGAACAATAAATACACATTTAATTAAAAGTAACTAAAAATTTGTAACTTTTCGCGCGTCACCTTACGTGACATCACAAAAATAAAATAATTTGTAAGCGCGTAATTGTAATATCATAAAAAATAAAATTAACTTGAAAAAAGAATAAGATGTTATTTCATTTTCGGGTAAATCAGAAAAAAATCATAAAACCCGAAGGAATTTAAGATTATTGAAATTAATTCTACAAATTTTTAAGTAAAGTCTAGCGTATTATACAATATAACTACAACATTTCAATTTATTAAGAATATTTTGACATTTAGCCAGTGAAAGACTTTTCTTTGCATTTGAAACTATACAACTCTTTCAATTTAACAACTGATATGCAAATTGGTCTTAATTACAGGAAAATGTTTGAAATTAAAATATTTACCAATTGGCATAGTTTTTAAGCAATTTCAACAGATTTATTGATTGGTATTCTATAATTAATTTGTTATTATTATTATTATTATTATTATTATTATTATTATTTCTTAAGAATAAAGTAATTTCTTTTAAATATTTGATCAAGGAACTAAACTTTTAGATTAATTTCTGGCCCTGCAGCAGCATTTTATGAGATTATTGCAACAAGCTTCTTAACCCAAAGTTTTATTGCAAAAGTTAGGTGCGATTTTTAGTGAATTCTGTAGTAGATCTATTATAATAATAATGCTAAACAGATAAATTCTATTTCTTTCCAATGATATGTATGTGGGCAATTCTCTGGCTGACGCATGGGACACTACTCGTAAACAGAAAATAATTATAAAATTAAGATGGATCTAATAGTTTCGATGTTATTTTATATCATATTAATTGATGACAAAGTTATATGGAAAAATAATTATTTTAACCTGGTCAAATATGCATTTATATCATCTGACGCAAGAGACACGGGCATGTCCTGTGTCAGGCGATATAAATGCATATTTGACTTAGTTAAAATAATTATTTTTATAACTTTGTCACCAACTAGAGCTATATAAAACAAAAGTATAATTGCTAGATTCATAATAGTTTTAGAATTCTAATTTGTTTATGAATGGAAAAAAGAGCTAAAATGTCTCGTGCTTGCAGCAGAGAATTGCTCTTATATTAAATTGTTGTTTTCTTCTCACCTGAATAAAATTGGTTGATTTGTACGTGCAACGACATATTTTTATGCACAATGGCGGTTTATCAAGCCGGAACTTGAAGATTAACGTGGATATCGAACCACAATGAAACATCCATGCCTAACCCGGGATTTGAATCCGGCACCTTTGGCATGAGATGTCAGAACACTAACCGCAAAATCATCAGGTGAGCGATCAAAATAAAGGTATTTCAGAGTTTATCTAAAATATAGTTATTTCTTTCTTTTTTGAAAGATTAAACGTATTTCTAATTTAGAATAATATATATTTTATTTTTATGCAAAACATAACAATTTATTTTTGTGTAAATCATAATAGAGAGATAGTCACGTATTTCTTATTTATAACAGGTTCAACTGATAGCTTCCTCATGAACTCTAGAAGTTACCTTTAATGTTACAAATTTGCTCATAATTTCAGACCTGAAAAGATTACTGAAAGTAGATGTACATATTATGAACCATGTATTGAAAAAAGAGCTTCCAATAAAGACTAAGGAGGTCTTTTAAAGTAACAAAGAGATCCATTTGTTAAAATAAATACTCCTTGGTCAATACTTCCTGCAGGATTTTCACTTTCAAATATATATCTAAGCCTTCGTTTTGCAATTAAATCTATAACAGACTCCCCGGTCTCTCTCCCATGGCTTCTGATTCATGCAAAGACAGAAAATACAAATAAATGAAATAAAGTAGGAATAGTTTATTTCAGATCATTAATAGATATTCTAAATAAATATAGCTGAGTCTATCTTCTGAACTGTATCATTCCCATTTCTGTTTAGTTGACCATACAGCCATCGGTTAAAGAAACTAAACTCTACCCATAAAGCCCATCCCAATTCAATGCTATGTACTGCAAATGCAAATAAGTTAAGAAATTTCTTGATTCATTTATTACCTTTTTTTCTTCAGCTTGAAGTATGCTTTCATTGCTTTTTGAATGAAAAATAAAGTTATTGTTAAAGAGGAAGTTACACTTATTTATGATTGAAACTCTGATGGTTTAGCATTTTCTAGCTTATGATTTTTAAAATACACAGAAAATTTATCAAGAAGTGATTGAACATAATTTGATAATGATGGATAAATTAGCTTTAACTTCATCACATTCCACATTAACATAAGGTGATCTCAGCCGCTGAGAAATAATTGGATTATGCTGAAAAAGGGCTTCGCAGAAGCTGCTGGGGGTCTATTCGATGGATCGTTTATGCAAAAAAATATATATTTATTTAGAATCAAAAGTGTGCAGTGGTAATTTCTTTTCTGCACGTGGTGGTTTTGTCTAATGATTCTTTATTATTCTTTGCAAAAAAATTCTTCTGGGTGGATGATTGGATGTTACAGAAAGATAACTGATTGTCCATTTTTCTGTTGCAACAATGTCACCATATCAAGGGAATTTCTCTCCAGGTATTTGTGGCAAAATTAATTAGATTGTTTCAAATTTAGCCATAATTTTTTTTTATATCAATCTACGTAGTAAAATAGGAAGAAATAATATTACTTTCTTTAATTGTTTTCTAAAAAAATGCAAAATGTTGAAAATCATCAATATTTTTGGAGTTTATCGATGCAGGAAGACCAACACAAGTGCATCAATTAAAATATGCTAATCTTTAATAAATAAGTTGTTTCGTATTGATACTCTGGTTACATATATGATTAGCATAAATTTTGTTTTTATATTTTTGGCATATTTCTTTTGAATTACAATTTTAATTAATGGTTTATGCAATATAATGCCTTATTGTTTGTTCAAATTTCAACTTATTAGCCTCAACCTTACAATGATCTGAGAAACTTACGCAATTGCTCGAGCTGGTGGAGCCATGGGATCAACATTCCCAGCTAAAACTTCCACTGCTACAGACACGTTACATAAGTCAAATAAGCTAAAATTCAATCTTAAGTTCCAGCTTGATATCAAATGGAACTCGCATAGTCTAACAAACAAATTGTACGGAACTCTTCATTGTATCTTGTTTAAAGTTCACTATGATAGTGAAGTTTAAAAAAAAAAAAAAAAAAAAAACTATATATTAACCAAACATGGACTTCTATATTTTGTAATATCAGGCTGAAACTTGGATTGTTGGTTTCAAATTTTGGAATCTAAATCTCCAATACTGTGTTATTTTTTACATTAAACATCGCCTAATTGGCAATAATAAACTTACTAAATGTTATCATTTTAGAGACTAATACCTTTGTGTCTAGTGAAAAAAATTTAATTTTATTTATAGCTATTAATTATATTTATACTATTTATATTATACTTATCATACATCTGAGAAGATGCCTCACAATTAGAGTGTGTGTAGTGGCGGTCTTTCAGTGTAAATAACTACCACAATCAAACTTGTTTAAAAGTATACTTAATTTAAATAATACAAAAGAGTTCATTCGCTATTTAACTTTGATCCTGATAAAATGCGATAAAACGAAGTGAAATAAACTTTTATAAATTCATATCTTCGAAGAATTAAATATTATCTATACTTTAGTAGGTTACACTTTAAGTCACTAATACTTCTGAACAAAATCTCCACTAAAAGCTACGTTTATCCAATTGTTTAAAGGAAAACAAAAAGGATTTACGCTTCACTATATATAAACTATTTATAAATCACCTTTATACTAAATCAGATCATTATAGCATCGAATTCATACATAAATTTTCATTTATGCGCATCAAGCGCAGTAAGGTTCTGTATTTAAAGGGAAAATGACTCATATATAAGACTAGAACGTTGTAGAGAAAATCTATTAAAGAACGTCTTGTTTACGAGAAAGTCAACTAAAATAAATAAAAGCCTAGTTTTCTTCATTTTAAGTTATAGATTTCTGAATATATATTTCAGTCTGAATCTTTTCTTAGAGGGTTTATGTAAGGGACATTTTTATTTTCTGAAAGGCAATATTGTTTAATATTTGATATGTCAGATTTCTCTCAGTATGAATGGTATTTATTTTGCTATTTTATTTGACTTATTAATTGTTATTAATTTGGAAATTGTGTATTTAGGAAATACCATCTACTCTTTAAACTATAATACCTCAACAAATGAAAATTTATTTAAAAAAAAATTGTTTTTCATAAATTATTATTTTTTTGGCCCATCAGGAAACATCATGCTAAAACAGATATGGGATATTGAGTTAATAAATTCAGTATCTACTATAATCAGAAAGAAAACCGCAGTACAGTTTAAAATGTAAGAAATATCAACATCTGCAATTTAATTTTTGAAAAAGGTAGCTACTATATTTGAAAGGAAAGCTGCGGTTTATTTTATAATGCTGCAAATGCCAAAATCTATATTGTGTGATTATTTTTTTACTTATTTTTTTAATAAATAAATGGAGAATTATGTATGATATTGATCATTTATTTACTTTTCTATATGAATTTAAATATCAACAAATTATGATAGAGTCGAGTTGAAAATATCCCTTTTGTGTTGAATTAATATGTAATGACTCATTTTTTTTACTAGTTATTAAAGAGATGTTCAAAAAGCGGTTAGATTTTTGTGTTTTCTTCCCATATATGATTTGGTTTTAATTTTTTTCCAGTAAATATTTATATATTTTCCCGTATAAAATTTTGCAGCGTAATATTAAAGTTATGTTAATTCGTTCATATCGAAAGATACAGGGAAAAAACTATGCGAAATAGAATTCAAAAACTGCAAAAAAAAAAAAAAAAAAGATTTTGACAAAATTTCGATTATTGAGATTCAACATTTTCGTTATGATGTATCTAAAATTTATTATGTGTTTACTTGACATTGTTTAAAGCAACAACTATACGACACCTTTTAAAAATTTCATTGGATTATTTTCGTTTTGAAACAAATATTAGCTTTCATGGTAAGTCCTTAAAGTGTCACATTCCCATGTGTCAAAAATATGATTTTTTTTTTAAATGTAATTTCCCCATTGTTTCAATAAAATGTGAATAAAACTCTGTGAAGATAAATTAATTTGAACTGGTTCTTTGCGACTCTAAACGGTGTCATTTTAATTACAACCATAATGTACCTATGATAATGTACTTAAGTTTCCCAAGTGATAGTTCCGTATCAGTTCTCCTAATGGATGACTGTTCTATACGAGTTGAGTGAGATTACTATTTTTTTTTTATTAATAAAACTGTAACGTCAGATATTTCTATTTTTAAATTTATGGTCTCGTAAATTTTTTGCCTTCTTAATAATGCACGTAACGAGATCGACATTGATAATAAAAATGAATTGTTAAATAATTTGGCTATCGTTACCTTGATACTGGTATTATATTCGTAAAACTTAATTATCTATTTATAAAAAGAAGAATGTCCTTATATATGTATTTTTTTCTAATAGAAAGCTGCAGTTTTATTCCGATCTTAATGAAATGTTGCACAGTTTATCTTCGAAACAAGTGGAAAGAAGATGGATTCATGGATTTAAAAAATAAAAACACACACACTCCCATTATCCTTTCACAACCCTTATGGGGGAATGATAATACTAGAGACTTACTGATCCAATTTAGACCTGGGGGTTTCTATAGGTACCTTGACTAATACAGATTACCGAGAACAAACTTCATTATGATGTTTTGTTGTTAAAGTGGTGAAATTAGGGATAGGAGTGTAAAGAGGGAATTTCATAACTTGTAATATACTGAACCAATTGAACCGTGTAATATTGAGCTACGCCAGGACTCAATTATTTGAGCCCATGCACTGTCGTGTACTTAAGATAGTTTTAGATAAAGTATTATTGCACTCTACCAGTTTTTATCATAACGTACATTAAATAAATAGCCTTAATCTAATATATACGTAGTTAAAACTCTACACAAATAACGTGGATAGGGATACATGCAAATAACCTCGCTATAGAAATTACCTCTCAATATCAAACAAGCACCTTTATAAAATAAAGTGTTTGTAAGAGTTATTCTTTTACTCAGGAAACGTATATTTTTCGAATAAAAATATTTAAGTTTAATACTAGAATATAAAATGTTATTTTTTATGAAAGAAAAATATTTGCAAGCGCTTTCATCTCTTTGTATGTTTATTTTATTGATTTTCTAACTGTTTACTATATAACTTCCTCAATCACTAAATATGTTTGCTTCTCTTTTATATATTTCAAAAAATCTTAAAAGTAAACTTCAAGGAATGGCGAAAATATCAATAAAACTTTTTTGAATCTCCATTTGGATAAAATTATTTTTTTCATATTTTTCTCGTTGCTCAAAATTGAATATTTAAAAAGAAATAAGTGATGAACTCCGTAACAATGTCAAGCATTTAAAATGGATAAAAATTTATTCAATTCAAATATATATACGATTTATGTAGCTAAACGCTTACAAACAGAATATTTCGATATATATGTGCGATGGTATATGCGATGAACATAATAAAAACCATGTTAAAGAGGCATTGTAAAACGTATGATAATATAGTTTGAAAATCATATATTAAAGGCCACACTGAGAACGATCAGAGACCAATTTTCTCGAAATTGAGGGTTTCCACCATCTGCAATGTTATAGCAGATAGTTAAACCACGCTGAGTCCTCTTACAAATAAATATCCTGGTAAGTGAGAGCAACTATTTCCCTTAACCCTGATACAAGCCATGAGACTTGAAACTTTAAATCAGCTTTTATGGAGTAATGAGTAAAACGGACTTTGATCGTTCTTTGCCGTAGCTCTTCATATGTTTTTCAGAATTTGAATCGTCTACAATCACCAACGACTAATGTCCAGTCAACATGGTTTTACGTAATCTTGATTAAAAAATGGGGAGATTGTGCACCATAAAACAAGGCTAAACGTGCTGTTGGCAATAAAACGTGTTGTTTGTTCGTAAAATTAGTCTGCTTTCGATATCCGAATGGTAAACGTACCAGTTCAGGTGTCGATGACTTCATCTGATCGCTCAAGTGTATGGTTGTGGTTAAATGTCGTAAGACAGGACGAATAGAAATGTACGATTGAAATTTTGTATTAAAAAACACTCAGTTTCATTTCACCACATTAATTTTATTTATCAAACAGTATTGGAATAAAAATCAAGTAATAGTTTGTAACAGTCATAAGTATAAAAAGATGTGCAAATTCAAAGAAAAAAACAACCCACACAAGTAAATAAATCGAGGAGAAAACAGTTTAGAAAAATTCACTTATTTGTTGAAGTAATAATACATTAAACGAGACAAATAAAAACATGTTTCGTTGAACAAAAAAAATTCTACTTTAACTTTTAAAAGGTAAGACAGTGAATGAAAAAGTATTATTTCTGCTAAAGTGAACTTTCATTGCTAATTACAAATAATCTCAATTACTTCAAACATAATTTAACAGCCTATATTTGTGAAGTAATAGAGTAAAAAATAAGGAGAACACAAGAGTGCCATTCATTTCAAAATTTATTAACTTCTAAAGAGTGTTTCAGTATACTCTGCAAATAATTATTTACGAATACGTTGCAGAACTCTGAGTTGATTTCTAAAATACTGAGAGCTAAGTAGGTAAAATTTGAAACTATAAAGGGAAAAAGTGTTTTGTTTAAAACTATTCATATAATATGATCATTATCAAACCTGTGGTTTTTATAATTGGTTAAATATGAGCACTTTTTTTTTATTAAACTCCAAAATTTATAGTTATGAATTATTGTGTTTGTATTATATTTTCATAAATCTCGTAGTGTAATTTTAATTTTCTGAGGATAGCACGACTTTAAGATTTTTTTCACAGTAGCATTGAAAGAAATCAGCATGCTGGGTAAAATTATATCATTTTCGGCCTAAATAACTATAGTTGATAGCAAGTAACAGTGGAATTTCAAATATTTTGGAATACTATTTGCATTTGTGAGTGTTACTTCTCATTGAGATGATTTAAAATCCCAAACCAAAAAGGAATACTAATTTTTAGTAATTGTAAAAATTAATTTTCAGAATTTCATCATACAAGATTTTTTTTAATGCATTTGGAAGTTACTATGAAATAGTTAGGTAATAGGAAACAGGGGTTTGAAATTAAAAAAAAATATATAATTAAATTTGTCATGCAACAAATTTACGTAACTTTGTAGCTTCGTTTAGTTAAAGGTATCCACGAATACAGTCTACCTCATCTACGTTTGTAGAATCAAGATAGTTCCACAGAAAACAAGTCGTATATTACATTAATATTCTACATAACTCGACATGCTAAATTATCCCCTATTTAAATTGAAATAAACCTAACACTCAGTGTACATTACTAATGGTATTTCAAAATATCATCTAAATTTATAGTTACTAATACAGACTTTTGAAAATTACAGGCAGAGTTTTTTACTTTCAATTAATTACCCATATTTTAAAATAATATATAATTTTTTTCCTCCCCCCCCCCCTTCCCATATCTTCACGTTTAGGAACATCCTGACTTCAAAAAAGTCGTCTAGAAAAAATGTGTGTCAGTGTGTTTGTGTGTAAGTTGGCAGCATAACTCGCGGACGAATTGACCTACAATGTTCAAATTTGGTGTACGGGTAGTGGTGGCCATGGAACCTTTCATTAAGGTTTTCGAGTGTATTACGCATGCGCATAGGGTAGCTGCTATTGAAAAAATCATGTTTTTCAGTAATTGCTAAAAAATGGACCTAACGATTTTGATAAAAAAAATCACTGTGGAAATGTCTCTTAAGGTGTTCTTAACATTCCCATCACCAAATTTCCTGTAAAGATGCTATAAAGGTGTGAAAAGTTGAAAAATTACTGTCTTTAACATAAAGTTATGTTCCCTTGAGCATCAATCATCAATGACCGTTACTTTCCTCTCCTCTGTTTCAATTACAAGAATCCTTATCGAATGTAGAATTATTGAAAATTCTATCACCAAATTCTCCATTTTGGCTATTTTTTTTACTCAAGTAAGAATTATCGTCAAAAATATCGCCAAACTGACACTTTTTTTAAATGAATGAAAATAGGATAATGGTTTGAACACTATCACACGTCAAATTTAAATGTAGTGACCAGTATTATAGTGCAATTGAAAGTTGTGCGATGTTCCACACACCAAGTTTAAATTAGAGATATGGGGCAAGTGACTAATATGTATTTAAATCACCAACTGTATGAGTTAAGATTCAGGTTGCACTGCCAAGTTTGTTAGTGACTTTTTTTGTTGCATTAGATTCAGCGTTTTTCTTACACTGCGAGTTGGCGCATCATGGTCCTAATGAAGCCCTTGCTCTATAAAATCCCAACCAACTTACAGTGCGAGCGTCATTTTCATGGTCCTCTATTTTTATAAAATACTGCTAGAGAATCATTCGAAGTAGTAGGAAACAAAAAAATTAGATTTGTAATGGTTAGTCCGGCGGAATGGATTTTATTTTTAAACTGACCGGGGAATAATAATTAAATCTTATTATTACAACGTAGTTTAGTATAAAAATTCTGAAAAATTTAAATAGAAACAAGATAGTTCTTGATAATGTTTTACATAACCGTGGAAAATAGTTACAACTGTGATATACAAAAGTCATTGGTTCTTACTGGTCATCAGAACTTAGTCATAAACACATGTTATCCACATTACTATGCTTTATGTACTAATTTTGAAATTATTTGCAAATACCTTACTAAAATAAAACTTTTGTTGTGTATTCTTAAGAAATCAAGACAAAATGCAAGAAAAAGTAAAAGAGTGACTTGAACTACAGAACATGTTGAAATTATTGTTTGTGAAAATGCATATAAGCTATTGAGAAAATAATATATGTGGTGAAGTAAAATATTAAAAAAATATGCTCTTGATATGTCTTATTATTACTCTTACGATGTAAATCAAGAAGAAAATTTTATTTTATACCTTTTAAAGTGAAAATTGAAAGAGAATATTGTTTTCTATTGGAGAAATTCACTTCTGATTGGTAGTTATGTTAGAAGAAAATGATACTCGAGAGCGTAATTAAACACAAAAGAACGTCGATCCGAGCACCTATGGTGAATTGACGGTACATTTTAGTTCTTAATATTTACTTAACACGCACGGGAAATAATACAAAAATATTAAAGAAAGAATAGCTATAAAACCATATGCAAAACTGTTAAAATTATTTTTAAATAAAATCTTTGCACTTAATGACCTTAAGAATAATACAAGTAATTGAGAAGAAACCTTATAAATTCATTTATGATCAAAATATAAGCTTGCCTTAATATTTTGTCATCATGCATACCCAATATAACCAAAAATATTTTAATTTATTATTAAAATATAAAGTTTTCGAAAGACCTATTATAGATGATTACTTGCATGATATATGACTGCCCCAAAAGTTTACGTAATTTATTTTCATCAATTTTTTATGTCACTAATTTTCACTTGGTTTTAACGTCACGTTCATAAATGTATGATCTTGTAATAAATTGCAATACTTTTTAAAAGTCACTTTTAATCTTGTAAAAGACCATCAAATTTTGTTTCTTACAAATGATGTTATTCAGAAATTAAATAAACAACAACCAAGATTTAATAAATAAGAAATATTAAATTATTTGGAACAGAAATATCTGCTTTTCAAACCACTTGTTCGTTTGTTTGAAATGTTAAGCATGGTTTGTTTGTAGGCCATCTGAACGTAATAGCAGACTTTAAAGTTTATTCATTAAATTAATCGATATTTAAGTATAACTATCATTCATAAACAATTGTCTGACTCGTAATTCCTTTTATCCAGCTAGATTTGAATTCAGCATACAGTGCTATAGAAACATTTCGTGTACATGGTTATAAGAACTAACTTGATTGAAACACAATATTATTTCATAAAAAATATAAATGAAATCACCCTACGTATTAGACTCGTTGTTTTATGGGACATTAAACTTTGTAATCTGATAAATAAATGAATAGTTATTTATTTTTGTCAGAAAAAATATTAAAAATGTTACCGTTTTTCCACTTCAATTGATTGAAATAAAAATGTGTAGTAGAAAAAAGTAATGTTTTTAACTTAATGTACATAAATACATTCAATTTATTTTTATCCGCCATTTTCATTGCTTATGTGGGGTTGAACACAAGAACGGGTGAATGAAAAGGCAATTCTTAGACGAAACTTATTTAATCTTAACTTAAGGTATGAACAAGAAAAGAGATTTACGTGGGCGCCTACACATACTGACCCAC